>OX596248.1:10542673-10769604 GCA_951394255.1 Polyploca ridens
ATCCGATTCTGAACATTATTTCACTAATAAAATAAAATAAATATGCTTTATTTGTACACCATATAATAGAAAACGAAACATTATATAAGAAGAAGTGATACAAAACAAGCAGACAACCTTTGGGATATATGAGAATATGATAGGTGTAACAGATAAGAATACACTTTCATAACGTGAAAATAACAACTCTAGTAAAATAGAAAGGAAGGCAGGAAATGAGGAAGTTTATAGCGTGTGATAGTGTGAAATAACAAGAGATTTAAAAGAGTCTAACGTCGGGGCCCGTCTTATAGTCTGAGGGAGAGAGTTCCAGAGACGTACAGCTTGGATAGTAAAAGATTGGGAATAAGAGTAAGAAGTGAGAAGTGTGACTGGGAGTTTGGAGGTCAAGTTCCAGGGAACTATGAAGAAGATGATGATAAGAGGTGTAGTACTCGAAGCGTTCCATGAGATAGCGAGGGGTTTTAGGATTAAATAAATCAGTGTATAAGAGTAATAATATGTGTGTATTCGGGCGAAGGTGGATAGGAAGCCACTCGAGTTGTAATAGGAAGCTACATTATCCTCAAATGCTATAACAATATTTTAATTCACATTTGTTAGCCTACTTTTCATAACGGAACCGCAGGAAACCACGGGAGATAGCTAGTAGCCAATATAGCTTTCATTTACCGTGCCTAATTAAGCCAGTGCGAGGCCTGTAGCAAATGTAATCAAGGACCTTTGGTTCAGGTTGTCTACTTTAATGGTTTATCTGCGGATTTAGCTCTCAGATTAGAAGATATGGTTCACGAATTTATTACTCTTTTAAAAGATTTGGAAGCCTTTCTATATTACATTTATATTTGTCACGCAGCGTTATTTAAGTATGTCAAGAAATCGTTTTCAATGATTATTATAATATTGGCCATGCAGCGAAATATACGATAAATATACAATTTCAGCATAACAGTAACATCCCTAATTATTTTCCCATAATTATTAGTATATGCGAAAGCAGGCCATTCAACGTGAGCCGTAGCATTTATCCTGCTATGGCCAATTCAGTACTGCATATTTCATAATTAGCTAACGAGCATTTGTTAAATTCGGTATAGCGGCGATTGATAGGGAACCCATTATAAGAATACTAAAATTGAAAAGATTTGCAAAGGGGCTTATCAAGTTATGCTCAATAAAATAAAACCTACAAAGAATATATCTAGTAACAATGATAGCTTTATAGTAAAAGAATATATATAAGAACAGTGAATTGTTTACAAATGGCCGTATCCATCGATATCTATCGATAGCTAGTATATATATATACAGCGTTCCAAACATTCACTCTGTTCGAATGAACTGAACTGCGTTCCGTTCACCTTTAGGCGCCGATCCCATGGAAGAGTTCTAGAGTTCTGAGTTCCGAGTTCTGAGTTCCGCGTTCACTGTAATCTATGCGGCGCCTTTCATCATTGCACACAGAGAACTCGTCGGTCAAGAGAACTCGAGTTCTGTCGGAGTTCCATTATCTAAAGCTGGCAGTTGAGGTGACACGTCTGAGCTATCACTGTCTTATTTATTAAGTGACACAAGGTAGAAAGGCAATGGGCATTCTGGCCCATGAGCGGCCACTAATGAAACTTAAGTAAGGCCAATGAGATGAGATAAAGAATGTAAACAAACTTTTGCTTGCTGTATGTATATAATTACACCTTTTGGTACGGGATACTAATTACATTTAATGCAACTACCTTGCAATTTCATAATATCTCCAATTATTTCTTAAATCTTCAATAATCTATAATTTTTTTTTTTCTAAATACACCACAGTATTAAGCTTTCATATTTTTGTTAATATATTATTGCCTAATAGAAAACAGAAATTATTGCTGGCCGCCAAAGGGAAAAGCTCCATGCAAATTTGCCCATTTACCTTTAGAACTCTAGACTGCTCGCTCGCTGTGTGTAAAGTAGTGAACGCGGAACTCTAGAACTCTTTTCTGTGAGATGGGCGCGTACGGAGCAGCGTTAATAATACAAGAAATCGAATCAAACCTGAGTGTAAACCTGGACGTAAATAACAATTTAGTAGGCAAGTAAGTAAACTTATTTGTTGTTCAAGTGAATAAATAGGTAATAATATCGTAATATCACAATAGAAAAAATATTTCTTCATTTAAATGCCACGACTGCGGTGTAATTCTATAGGAACGACACGTTGAATAAACGCGTAGGCGCTATGAAATTCATGGGCGCTTAAGATATTTTAGTCGCGAGAAAACTATAATCTATAAGCATCTATCGTTTTTATAATTTGGTTAGACACAGCTTGATTTAGCACTGCAACAGTCAGTCCACTGCACACTCGCTTCGCACAGGCCCCCACCTTACCCCCGCTGTCGCTGTTCGGAACGCGAAATCTAATAAAATACTTATATTATTTCGATGGCCGTATCCTAACCTTCTTTTCAGCATCGACGATACATTATTAAGGTTTACCTTCAAGTAAAAATTCGCGCGATACAAAAACTTATTCATGATTTTATGAATAAGACTAGTCTATCTATAAGCAAGAAACAAAATAAGCAATCAATAGCTGAGAGGGAGAACAAGGAAAATATTTTGGCATACGGGACTTTTTCAAAAAGAATATGGGCGTATCAACATGTCATGAAATGAATACTGATGACCATAAAAAAAATGTTCATGGTGTATTTCAGATTTCATAACTCTAATAATGTAAAAAATAAAAATGCACTTATCATGTTCTTTTTGACAAGCGCATGTATACAGATATGTGGATGACGTCATTTCCGGTGTCAATAAAAAGCGACGTGGTGTCACCTTGGGACACTGGGGGGAACTGACTGCTTTCGCGATTGCGTCTTGTATATAAAGCTTCACTTGACATTTCATAGAAAAATGTATGGACAAATGGCGTCGCAAAATTGATGCTTATAAATAAATAAATTACATTATTTTTAAACAAAAAAATGAAAATGTGGCCCCACGGATCTGTTGTACGTATATTTGTGATTCGATGTTATACATAATTTTTACAAAATGGATTCTAAATTTGATGGTATCACTAAAGAGGCAAACCTCGATTTTTATGATTTTGGTAATATTTGTAATGTTTTTGCTAGTTATTGCAGCAAATAAAAAAAAAGGGCCAACACGGATCTGTTAATTAGTATCTTGGTTTTATGTTTATGTTCATATATTACTATTTCTTTCATGTTTTCATTCATAAACCACTAAAATAGCGAACCCTGTTTATGACGTTTAGCTTACATACCGCACTTAATTGCTTCATGTTTGTTACATTTTAAGTTGTTACAGTATTAAGTAAGTCCACAACATGAGACCTGCAAGGGCATTGCAACATTAATTAGTAAATTAAATGGTTAGTTGGTTGGTCTTGAAATATGCGTTTGCATGCTTATGAAAGTGCTGAATCCTATAAAATTGAACCGTATAAATATAATACCTTGTAAAACCACTTTTAAAGCAAATAAATGATGTTCTATTCTTTTCTACAAAAGTAAAAAAAGTTAATAAATGGAATAATAATAATAAATCTTTATTTTCAGGCTACTTGTGGTCCATATTTAAATACCTTACAACTAAAACATAAATCTATACATATAGAAATTACTCGTCCTGACTGACTGATTTATTAACGCGGAGCCTAAACCGCTGGGACTACAAACTTGAAATTTTGCACACAAGTTCCTTTTATAATGAAGGCATCCACTAAAAAAGGGTTTTTGGAAATTCAACCTTAAAGTGGGTGAAAAGGGGTGATTTTATTTGTATGAAAAATCTTATTCCATGGGTTTATAAATTTGAAACTTAGCATGATTATCTATCTACCCAAATAAATAATAAATTTCTTATTATTAATTTTTGAAAACTCCCCCCTGAAAGGGGGTTTAGAGGGTGTTAGCTGCACTTATATGTTGATAAATTGATAATGATTTTCTAAATTCTAGTTCACATTGCTGGATTAGGTATTGCCTTTCAATAAAATGAGAATATTATTCCAGGTGAAGTCAAATGCTACAGAGGCGGAGGACAACAAGAACTCTCGCTCGGGAAGTCTAACGGCGCTTGTTTAAACGAAGATCATTTGCGCTCATCTAACTAAACGTGGTTAGAGGTGGCCTATGCCGAGGCACACTGAGGATAAAGGGCTCATTGATTGAACTAAACGTGGCGTAGGCAGCTACGATTTGTGTATAAATATAGTGATAGTTTGGTGTATGACACTGAAACGCCAGTACTGAAATATTTGGACGATTTGCGTATTAGAACGCATGCGTTACGATACATGCCCTGCGCTGCCAATTTGTATGAAGACTGTGAGTAGTTAAGTTCTCCTTTTTTGTAATAATGAACTATCACATTACGATATTTTAGGTATAAGCCAATTTGATTTCTTTATACAGTTTTCTAAGATCTCAGTATCTTTGAACTTTTCTCGAGTACTTATATTTAAAATATTTTTCTCTTTTCCACGTCTCTTGTGCCAAAGGGAATTTCTATCATGACAATTTAATCATTAAGTTAAAGTATTACGGTTGTATTCTACTATTTATTCTATTTATCTTTTTTTCTTGTACTTCAGAAGCACATGCATTAAAATATTCTTATAATTATGTGTAAATGTGTTTTTTTTTATTTGGGATAAGTTTATGTTGTTTTAAACGAAACTATTAGTCTTCTCGAGTATAAAAAATAATATAGTGTGAACAGCGGTGTGTTAAGATTTGGAGCGACGATTCAGGGTTCTGTGATATGATAATCGAAGTGTGGATATTGTTGTAGAGGCAGCAGTGTGTAAATGAAAAGCAAACTAAAGCACTAGCACCTCGCTAGTTCTACATAGTTTGTGTTCAACTTCCTTAATTAACTTTTTTTTATTATCACTTACGCTCTGCTGACTCAACTTATTTTTAAACTTTTTTTTATTAAAACTTAACCTAGCCTGTATTTTTAATTGATGTAAATATTACGAGTCGAACAAAAGTATTCTCACAACATTGTGGTTAGTTAAGTATTGAAGAAGCTAAGCAGGTTATAGGTTATTATAAACATATTTTTAGTATTATATACTTAAGCCTTTCGTTACATTCCATAAAAGATGTTTTTATGGTAATTTTTAAGTTAATTTGAATACATTGTGAAAAGATGCATACAAAATGAAAGAAATATAAGTGAACTTTAATATAATTGTTTATTTTTCTTACCCTATTGTATCCTATTTTTATTTTTAACTAGTACGGTTTTCCCTATTTCATCTCAGTCTAAATGCTATGGGTATGCTAGACTACATGCGTGCCAAATACCATCACGATTGTTTATGTCGTGGAGGCGGCAAGGGATATTCAGAGCAATGACACGTAGGTGAGGTATCCAAGAGGTGGCCTGGCTTGCGGTATTTGAGCTCCCGAAGTGTTGTAGAACCGCTACGCCCTGTGCAACCCGAACTGAGCCAACTTGGCCTGGGGCGGAAATAGGAGGGGAGGATACTTGATCAACAAAGTCTTGCCAACAGTGTACAAACATAATATTTTAGGATATAATAAGTATATAACTTTCTCTTTTTGGCACAACGAATCCCCATAAGAATAATGAGTATAGCTATTCTAAATCGCTCCTTGCAAGCCTGCCCCCTAGACAAGATGGTTGTCGACAATCGTTATCGTTAGTAAACGATCAATCAAGCCATGATCAAGCTTTGTATGGGAGTGACATAAGAGATTGTTAAAAATCACGTGACATTTCCATTTGAAATGTCAATCCCATACAAAGGTTGATCGTTTAGTAACGATGACGATTGTCGAAAACCATCTTGTCTAGTGGCCCTGTCCTGTCATACAATGCAACATGTCCCGGAATTAACGCACACCACCAAACACCCCAATTAGAATAATTATTACAGCTATAATAGTAAGATTTAGCTTTAAAAAAAAATCTCTCTTAAAAAAAGTCCGGTTTTTCCAGAGGCAATCTACGGAATTCTACGGATTTTTGAAAATCGGATCTGGCAGCACTGGTAAATTTTGCCGTCAATGCCAAAGACAAAGAGTGTCAATGCTGTCATTTGCTGGCTGTCATTCAATCATTCATGCAAAATGCATGCTGGATAGTGGGCGGTTGAGTGAGTTCACGTTGAGAATAATCAACCAACAGCGAACCTAATTGTGAAGTGAAGGAAGATGATAAACGTGAAGTTACAGCAGTAAACTTGAAAAACAATTGATCGATCTAAAAATTTAAGAGTTGGTAGGTTATAGTGGAATAGTTTTTAGATTTTTTAGAAACTTCCGCTGTTAATATAACTACTATTTTTTTTTCTAAAATGCGATAAGGTACTATCTATGGTAACTTTGGCATAGTTTTACTCATCAACCATTGTTCCAAAAATACAATACATTAACATTTTGTAACCCAATGAGCCCATTTCATATCGTAGCTGAACTAATATATACAGTAAAGTTAGTAAGACACATCAGTTGCCTAACTTAAATATGAGGGATGTATTGAGAAAACCAAGTTTATATAGGTATATATTAGTTTTTCTACAAACAAACAATTTAAAAGAACTAAGTAAGCTATAAGAAACCTATGTGGCTTGGATACAGAAAAAAATATTAGATGTTTTTTTATTTGTTGTTTCAAGTCAAAATACTATTTCATTATTTGAACTATACAAAGCTGCTTTGACTGACTACCATAATTTTTTCTTACACATTTATTTATTTTTCAGAATATATTTTTAAAATGGAATCATCGAAGAAAGCAAGCCATCCTCCACATCCTAGAGCTAAGGCAAATTTTTTGTCTGCTCTCACTTTCATGTGAGTTTAATTTTATGTAAAGTTTTTTTAAAACATATTTTTAATTATAATGATTTATTAATCAAATTTTGATTTTATAGATGGACTCTTCCAATATTTATGAGTGGATTAAAAAAAGAAATGAAGGAGCAGGACCTATTTGAGCCTCTAGAAGAACATGCATCAGGTAATACTCGCGTAATAGCGCATTCACGAGCGTTCCGAATTGATGACAGTTTTCAGCTGTCATAAACGTAAATAACATAACATAATAACAAACATAAACATAATATCTTAATTGGTACATAAAATTATTGAATTGAGCACTATGAGCGATTTAAGCCAATTCGGAATGTACCCAAAAAACCCGCCACCGAGATATGGTTTCCTCACATTGTTTTCCTTCACCGAAAACTCAAGCTTATTTTACAATTCAAACCCACAACCTTTTATTTCCTTGGGTCTTGATGGGACTTTCACTAAACTATGCCTGAGAGAGCAATAGGGTTAGCAGTTTCCGAGAATATCCCAATATTCAGAAACTCATTCTCTAGGAGACTACAATGTACCTCCAAAGGATCATGGCGAGATTTGTACAAAAAAATTAAGATTTTTAGTGACGTTGGAATGACGTTATAATTGATCCTTGGTGCCTAAGGAACAACTTAAGCCATTTAAAATATTTTTAGAACCCCGGGATAAAAATGCGAATTTATATGACATGCCGGCAAATCGCCACTATTCGCGACCAAAACCGTTATGTTGTAGTTATGTTTTGCGGGGTTTATAAAATATTTCATGTATATTAACATGTTGCTGATAATGTAATCTCAACATTGGAAGTTTCAAAACCCTCTAAAATTTTTTTGTTATTGTACAAATCAATGTATGGCGCTCGCCATGATTCTTTATATACCTAGTATACTATTGAATATTCTGTGATAATATACGAAGTGGTAGCACAGAATATTCAATAGTTCGGTAGAACCCGAACATCGAACAATTAACCCGAATGAGTACATTGCATGAAAACCGATAAATTTTACAGTAGGTAGGTACCTCTCGTCTTTACTATGCTTAGGTTTATGTTTTCTTTTGTATTGTTAATTATTTGAAAAAAAAAACAAATATAGTCAGAGGGTGAACAATGGGGCTAACCACAAGCTCTTAAAGTAATATTATTATAACCTTATTTGACTTTTGTCTTTGACATCCGGCGTCAAAACGGGACAAAAGACATATAAGGTTATTTTAACCACAGACATGATTTTAACCTTGTTTTAAGAGCTTGTGGTAGGCCCCCAGATTGTCCAAAAAATATTTAAAAAATATACCCTTGCTGAGTTTCTTGCCGGATTCTTCTCAGTTGAAGGCCGAGTTCCGAACCGGTTGTAACTTCAGTAAATGTTACCTTCATAAGTGCCCTTCTGGGGCCTAAATTGATTAAATGGCTTTGATTTTGAATCAATTAAATAGTATAGTGGAAACTCGTGAATTTACGTAGGTAATTAAGACAAAAATTACAATTAATTTTAGTCGTTTATTATTTGAATAAACGTATAGGTAGTACTCCATAAAGATTCTAGAATAAAACACAAACAATAACAGGTACCTACCTATTTATTTATTTTAAGAGATCGAACAGCATTGCAGTGTATAGTTTACAAAATAAATTAAGCTTATTAGAATAGCTAAAATAGATCTCTTCAATTAAGCACCTATAAATAAATGGTATCTTAGTATGTAATTTGATGCCCTCGGCGGGTTAGATAAACCCGCCGAGGGCATCAAATTAGACCTATAATTCCGTTTAGCTCTATCTCGATAACGCCATTACGTGAGAAGCTGTTTCCTTGGTACCCAACGAATACTAAACTAAGTAATAATAGTTTTTTTAATTTAAAAAGCATTCATTTGTAAATCGCTGAACAGAACTTTAAAAGAACGAATGAAACGATAAAACGAGGATTTAAAAAATACGCTAATGCCCGGGATGCTCCTCAACATCTCCTTTTTAGGGCTCCGAACCAAAAAGGTAAATAAAACGGTTTCGGGTCACGCGCATTATAGGATTCCGTAGTTGCCCGTCACAATATGCCGACTTAGAAGGGGAAACTTACTATAACTACCCTTACAAACCCTTACAAATACCCTTGCAAATGATAAATTATAAAAAAAATGTTTATTTTCCATGTGAAAGGGGCCCGAATGGGTGGGCTACAAGTTTTCAGTACCTCTACCATGAGTTTTCTACACTAACGTAATCTACACTCGCTAGCGACTACGGTGAAACATTGTGTATGAAATGCTTCCAAAAGTATCCACTAGAGGCGGTGCTCGTCATATAAAATATTCACTGTAGTCGCTAGCGTGTGTAGATTACGTTAGGATAGAAAACTCATGGTAGAGGTACTGGAAAAATAGACCGATGATTCTCAACTCAATGCACAGGTTTTTCGAATTCATCAAAATTCCTTCACAAAGAAACTTAGTTATGCGGTCCAATTTTTAATAACAATCTTGGTCATAACCAGTAAATATTACATATTATACTTATAGGGGCAAAGAAGGTGTCAGACACAGACTCGCACCTGACCGACTTTAAAATTTTCTTGATTCGTGTTTTCTCTTCATATTCGATCGATGTCAGTCAATACAAAATCAATGCTGTTTGTAATGCAATCAAGCTATGCTACGGGGGATTCCATAAAAAAAGGCCAAGGCCAATTGTCTACTAGTTATTGTAAACAAATACCTATTTAACGGTAATGTTACGGTGTTAATGTGAATAACACAAAAAACAGATTTCATAGCTTTAATAAATAGTAGGCATTACCACGGTCATCTATAACTAATACCGTGGTATTACCAACTAGCTGTCCCCCGCGGTTTCACTGGTTTCACTCACGTTCCCGGGATAAAAAGTCTCCTATAATACTCGGGGTTAATGTAGCTTCCTATTGGTGAAAACTGATCATTATAGATAGATAATCCTTAACAAATAAATTAGTTCGACCAAAGTCTATTGAGGTACTAATCAATAAAATCCATTTCCATCCCATTGTTTGAAGTCACCCTGAGCGCTATGTTTCTGTGTCCATATTGAAATTGGACGCCTTGTCCCGTGCAAGTCTCTTCGATGATGTCATCTTTGCTAGGCCCCTTGGATTGCCAACATTAGTTTATTTATATGTTTTCCGGGAGCAATGCCAAACAAAAAACATGGTGACGAATAGTGAAATTACTTAAAATGGTTGAAATACTGTTCAAAATAAAATCTAAGTAATTTAATTCAAATAGACCTTCGCAGGCACTTATGAATATTCTGGCTCTAATACCGGTTCGGTTACATTTACTGAGAAGAACCGGCAATAAACTCAGCAATTACACTTTTCAAAACAAGCACTGACAACCAGACATCAGTGCGATTAGAATGTAGGCAGCATAATTAACTACAAATTAGACTGAATCGAATATTAACAAGTAAATAGCAAACTTAAGCAGACCAGCCCAGATGTTTAGCGGTATTCATATCATATTTTTATTTCCTTTTAGTCGGTATCTACCCCAAGTGCATTAACAAGAAGATGCATAGGGACTTTGCCTAATAAAATGCCATTTTGATAGGCGCGATCGTCTGGCTCTAGCGGGCTGCTTGAAAAACGGCTGATTTGGCGATTTGTAACCAGGCAGCGTTAAACACCCGACCTGACGATGTTATCAACTGAAATTAATATACGATTAGCCTGATTGTCTGCCAGGCTGTTTGTTAAAGCGGATATACTCAGTTCTACGCGTTTTTAAAACAAAAAGCGTTAAAGCCTGCGTTTAAATAAGTACATGGCGATCCCTTGCCGAGTTACTCGGAGACCTCTCAAATGTTATCATTATAATTAAATTACAACTCTAGTCGATTGTTTTATTACCATATTTGAAGGACCTTTTCAAATTGATTACTTGTTTTCACCAGGTCCATTAGGGGACAAGTTCGCTCGCCTGTGGGACGAGGAAACGATTCGTGCTCGTGGAAAACGAAAACCGAGTCTCCTCAGAGTTATTTTAAGAGCGTACGGTGGGCAGTGTGCTGTATATGCAATGATATTGCTTTTCATGGAATGTGGTCTCAGGTAAGAGTCAAGACCTTTCATATTATTAACGATTTTGTGGCTTTAACCTTTATACAACCATCATCTTTTAGAAATATTTACAAGCTTTTTATTAACTTGCAATGTACCTATGTATGTCATGTATGTTCGAGTCAAATCTTCCAAGTCGAATTTCACCCACTTCCATTGTGGTCGGATTGACTTGATATTTGGTATACATTAGTATATTGGAAGACAATACAAGTACAGTTGAAAAAAAGTACAGTCACTAAAAAAGCTTGTATTAAAAATGAAAATTTTAACAAAAACTAATTTTATTTTTGGGTGCAAACATGCGTTAACTTTGCGAGCAGTCTAAATCTCGAAAAGTAATTTAAGGACATACTAGGGTTTGGGAATTCCCGTCAATTTCCCGGGACACGAGACAGCCTACAATCAAAGTCCCGGGAATTCCCGGGACTTCGAGACTTTTAAGAAAAGGGAAATGTTTTTTTAATAGGGTTAAGCCTTTTTTAAGAATTTTAATCGAGTTAATTTCTGGTGAAACGTATTAAAAAAAGGCAAATTTTTGTAAAAATCGACACATAAATCTCAAAAACTTTAACGTTAATTTCAGTCTTAATATTGTAAAATTAATGACATCTTTAATAACCCACATTTTTAAGCAAATAAATTAATTTGATTCACTTTTAAGCAGTTAAATCGAATAGTTATAAAACGAACTTAGTTTAAAATCATACTTATTCTTAATAACTTTACTATTATCTAATAATAGACATAGGTTTGCACGTATAAGTAAAATATGCAAGCTGTAGAGAGCAAGTATGATAGTAGAAACGGGTATGAACGGTTCCGGAATTGCAAGCGTACCCCTGTCAGTCTCACAACAAATTTTTGGCCTATAGCTAAATAGTTATTCCGGTACCATAACAGCATACTTTTTATCCTTGGACAACATTAGATCCCTTGGAAATACGGCTTAGTGTGTGATGTTAGCACATAATAAAAACATTTGGAATTTTGAACATTCCAGAAGAGTAAATAACCTCAGACTCCTCAGAGCAATAACTAACTGTCGGTATCAGTGTGTGTGCGTTGATCGTGGCGCATGATTATTTGATTGACCTACTTCTTTATCTCTATCTAAATATCTATAAAACATTTGTCTACAATCGCCTTAACGGGATTCAAGCGACGACGCGCTAACTCTATTTCTTATTCTATGGTTTCGCACGCAATTATCATGCTAATGTTCATGTAGAATAAAGAATAGTAGTAGAATACCTTAATAAGACGAAGGTTGTCGCACGCATCACAATCTAGGTTTGTTAGTTTTTCTAATCACACCAAAATATAAATTAAATACTTATCAATTTTAATAGCGAAATGGAATGGAATCCTACTACTTAGGTATTTATTGCAAAAGTATTTTAATAAATGTTAATTATCTGGTATAATTATAAATATAATAATTTGATAGTATCATCTGTCCAATCCAAGGTGATTTGAGATGGGTCAGTAAGGGCGGCTAGCTTTACCCTTGAAAACGTTAGGAGACCGTACAGACTCGGAATTATTATTATTTATTTTTTTACCCCAATTGAACCTTACTTGTGAATGCCAAAAAACTAAATACTTACTGAAAATTGTATAGATAACAGAAATTGCAATACCTGAAATTTTTCTTACATTTTGTAGGAAAAATAAATTGAGATTTATAAATATTCAGCACGTATATACTATATATTCACCACACTTGGTTAAATTCGAAGTAGTCATGTCTCTACATCGTGTCGAGTTACATTAAGAAAAAAGCGTTTGTATGGAAAAACACAGCGTAAAATACGAACTGACCTTGTATTTGGTAACACTATGTACAGTTCAAAGACATTAAATATTATACCACTACTTTAAATGTCTTTGAATGACCTCATATATCGTGTATTTACCCTGTAGTCATCAATTACCTAAACAGCGGTAGGTATGTTATGTGGCTAGACAGGTCTAAAATTGACATTCCCGGATAATACAGGAAATCCATTCTCGAACTTTCTCATTCCGAAAACAGCTCCAAAGAATTCTCAATTTAATTGTAATTATAAACATTGTTTATCCGAGTATTATGTCCATGAATAGCCTTGAATGAACATCCTTATTCTAACATATTATATGTATATGCAACGTCTGTATGTCCGTAAGTGTTTATGACTCAAACACAGATTTTATTGCGGTTATTACAGTTAGGCCGGTACAATTATCTTGGAATTTAGAGGATATTAGAGACAAGAGTGAGAGAGATAACATAAACAATTTATTAAAAGTGACTGAACATTTATAATCTATGATGCCATTATTACCGGCTCAGAAAAACCGTGAATGGTATGGAAGATGAATTGATTTAGTTTATGTAATAGATAAGATAATAATGCTCTCAGCCTTGATTACAATCTCATTTCAAGAATTGAATCTACTGATAATGGACAATGCTGAGTGGTTGTTGAGACATTTTAATTTACAAGTGTCTTCTTTACTATATTATTCCTGGAGAACTTTGAAAAGGCGTTATAACCAGTATGCTTTGTGTAGGTTTATATTCTGTTGACAATGGGATGTTTATTTGAATCATTGCGTAGTTATTGACCCGTGATATAGCCATTGTTACCATGATGACGTTACCGGTTTCCTTGCTTTGTATGCCGAAACATCTCTTACTGGTGATATTGTGGTTAAACACAAACCACAGTAAAACAAAATAATTTGTGCACGTAATTCCGCTGTAAAATGAAACATTTAGTTGCTTTTTTTTATACGACTAAGTCGGTAGACAAGCATACGGCCCGCCTGATGGTAAGCGGTTACCGTAGCCATATGGATGCTTGCAACACACGAAGCATCGCTCATGCATTACCGACCTTTCCCCTCTCCCTATGCTCTGGCGACCTTACTCACGCACAGGAACACTTTACACAACATAAAGATATTTGGCTGCGGTATTATGTAAGGTAGAGGTACCTACTACCCCAGTCGAGCCGCTCTTTGAGCGAATAAACGCTACGCTAGGAACGATAATAAATATTAATTTACTAGCTCTCCCCCGCGGTATCACCCGCGTTCCCGGGATAAAAAGTAGCCAAACACTCGGGAATAATGTAGCTTTCTATAATAAGTAAAATATTTTTTCTAATTCGCGCGTATTTTAAATTCGCGCTAAATGCTTGTGGACACAATGTATTGTGGTATTGGCTTCCAGTACCTCGACCAAAGAGTAATATAATACATTGGGAAACCTCGACGTACCTACGCGCGTAATGCATTCGCGCGAGAGAATCGCGGCGAAATCGCCCCTTCTGGGGGGCTAAAAAGGAAGCTAAAGCAATATTGCTACGGAATTCATTTATTCGATTTCTCGGCAAATCCTACGTAATTCCAATGTGTTGTGGTGAAATAGTTACTCATTATGTACAATTCAATCCATTAAAAGAGTCGGAATTGATGAATTGCTTAAGATCAGCCCCCCTAAAAAGGAAGCAAAAGCAATATTGCTAATGGAATTCTTTTTTCGAATTTACGGCAGATCTTATTCAATTCATCAATTCCGAATCTTTTATTGAATTGAATTGTATATAATGAGTGACTAGTATACCAACAAATATTGAAATTACGTATGATCTGCCGAGAATTCGAAAAAAATAATTGCGTTAGCAATATTGCTTTAGCTTCCTTTTTAGCCCCCATACTGTAAATTCAAAAAAATGAATTGCGTCATATTGCGTTAACAATGTTGCTTAGCTTCCTTTTTAGAGGGCCTGGACAGGGTCGAATGTGTGCGTGCCGGCTTGTACGTAAAGCGAGGTGGCCGGCTCTCAGCGACACAGTTTTTTTGTTAGCGAGAATATGTCCGATTTTTGTTGACGTCGTTGTTTGAAGTTTATCATATAACTATACAAACTACGTCAGAGATAACTTGAAGTTCTTACAAAACTACGTGCCGTGTCCTATTCTATTTATAGCCGACATACCTACACTAATTACACAGTCAGATTACAGTTCTATATTGTTATTTTATACTTTTAAGTGCAAACCCGCTTCGAAGTCGGTGTTATTTTATGTCAAAAGTTAACATTATTTACGAATAAACAAACACATGAAATAAAAATAGTTCAGACAGTCGCGATCAAAAGCCAGTATTAAATTCATTACACCGAAAGTCAATTAGCCTGACATTATCTATTAAAATGTGGTGTATTCATAGCAAATAAAAAACAGTATTGGCTTTATTTTATAAATGTATATTTTATACAGGGCATTTTATATTGTAGATGGAACATTTTACTGAAAGAAGACATTATTTTAATTTAAAAAACAATTTAAACTGCTTTCATAGATTTTTAAATAGTTACATGGTTGAACCGGAATCGAACCCGTAAATTAACGATTTCTAGAACATAAATATAATAAAAAGTTTAGTGAATTATTTTAATTTACCAATAACACCAGGCAGTGCCAGCGGGGCTACCGCGTACCTTTGAGGATGATCGTAATGGACACCATTCGTTAATTTCTTGACCTTGACCACATTACGATGACCACCAAAGATACGCGGAAGCCCCGCAGAACACATCCATTGACTACTGTAGGAATGTACTTTGACGTCCATCGATTTAAGGGGTGGGAGAGGGGGAATAGGGAGGGGGTAGGTGTAGAACCCCAACTGTGAAGGAAGTTGCGCACACCCCCCCCCTTTTTTTGATACTTTTGTCGGGGGGGGGAGAAATTTTTATAGTGCATAAAGTATCTAGCAATATAATATAATAGTGTTATCAAAGTTCAAACCTAACCTAACCAATCTGGTTTATTCAAAAAAGATGTTTTATTTGTCCCCTTATTCATAATCGCTTTTTAACTAAATCAGTGTAATAGTTTGCCCCGTCTCACTCTTTCGATCACCAAATCTCAAGAGTCAGATAAAGACTACGGAATTTTTGCTAATCAATGTTTGATAACTTTATTATGAATAAGGGGGTTAGTGGTTTTGAAATTATTGATATTCGACACATGTTAAATGTTAACCAACAGTTTCATTGTTTATTAATTTATACATTTTTACCCTGTTAGGGTAGCCCAGCCGATATTTCTCGGCAAATTGGTGCAGTACTACAGTTCAGGGCATGGCGCTATGAACCCAAAGGATGCGTATTTCTACGCGTTTGCTGTCGTGTTCTTTTCTACCCTCACTGTCCTCGCGTTGCATCCCTACATGATGGCAATCATGCATATGGGAATGAAGTTTCGTGTTGCTTGTTGCTCCCTTATATATAGAAAGGTAAGTACCTAATATATAGAAAAGAAAGTAAAGATAGTGTCATCTAATATCACATGTTAAACGAACGTTGGGTAGGTCCATGGAGGAAAGAAAGAAGCAAAAATGTGTTAGGTACGTTGTGTGTGATACCTGATAAGATAATACAAATTGACATCTGTCTGTGATGCTTCCTGGCGCAAGCACAGGTGAATTTTATTATTCATTGCAGTGCCTACAAATAAAATTTACTTTGTACCGCAACTTTGCAAAATTGTATGTGTATAGGTTTCTGAAGTTCCTTAAAAAAACATGAGTTCATTATGTTATCAAAGGTTTTGAAAGTGACAGCCATTGTGAGTTTGGCCAGTATACTGATATTCCCCGATTAATATTTGCAAACTTACGGATATTTCTAATAGCCGCAGACAATATTTCTACAGCCTGTTTTAAATTATTGATGAAATACCATCACAACCAAAATGATGTGGCGTTCCTAAACATAATACAATAATAATAGAGATACAATAATTGTATTCCTGATTTCGTGAGTTTCAGTATTTTTACTACACCTACTTGCCAAATAATTCAAACAAAAGATTTAGTTCATTCTGCATTTTTCTCTTGAAGCTTGAGGTCCAAATTTTAATAACTCCCTCATTTCGTCTCTAAATAGTACGAGTATGAGTAGAGTAGTCGCATTCAAAATGTCTACGCTTGTTCCGGTTTATAGAAACTGCAAGTCCGCTATCAATATTTGACACACTTATTATTACTAAAAGTTGCCCATGAGTCGAAATGCGACTATATTTTTTTATCACGAATTCACTAATAATATAACTTGACACTGGTAAAAATAAGGCTGATAAATAATTTGGTTGTCATACTACAAAACTAAGAAGAAGCATGGTATAATTATCATTATTATTATTATATCTTGGATCATGAGAAGAAGATAACCAAAAGAGTACATACACAAAAGAGTGTGTGGTGTGTCAAACGCATAGTAGTCTGTGTGACGTATTTAAAAAAATACGTCACGTATGTATTTAAAAAATTATTATATCCAAATATTTGTTTTGTGCACTTCTTCCCCATTAAACTTTAACTATGCCAAATCTCACACCTACGTGCGCGCTAAAAATGCAAAAAAAATGAGTGAAACTTTTTGCTTCACGTATTAATATAATAATGATTATTGCTTATTAGTCAATGCACCGTTATTTGTGATTAAGTCACAGTTTCTCAAATACGAGTATAACAGATTAAGCCAAGCGATTAAATCCGTTGTAGGTTAAGGGAAATTAAACTTATATACTCGAGACAGAAAGTTGAATTTAAACTGTTAATTTACTAACACACCTAGACCAGTTTACTCTATTTTAATGTCATTTTTTGTCACAAAACTATTAAAATCGTCGTTGGTAAGTGATATGTTTATTTCATACTCGTGATGGTGATAAAACATCGCCGACGGCTCCAACTTACAAACTTTAACTTAAGTAATTGTGAAATTTTACTTGCCATCATTTGAGTATCGCAATGTACTTGACAAATATTTTATTTAGGAAACGATTGCTATTGTCTATATGTTTTCTTTCATGTTATTAGGGTACATAACAGTTGGCAGAACTGCCACGAGACTGCAATACATATATTGATCGATCTGAATGTGTAAGAGAATTTAAAATTTGCCTGAAGAAGCAGTGTGGTCTGAGGCCAATTTCAGTGACTCAAGTCTATTGAGTATATATATATATAGCTGAGAATATACAAACATTTTAGAATAACCAATAACTTGCATTTATTTTTATGAACGACATAACCCTGTGGACATACTTATTTTCATAATTCTTATAAAATATTTTGTCGTGCGTGACTCCTGAATTGAGAACTATAAAGACGGCCATCTTAGGGTTTCGTACATGTAACCAAATCTGTATATATGTATAAAAGAAAGTCGTTTTTGTTACACTATTTACAACTCAAGAACGGCTGAACCGATTTGGCTGAAAATTGGTGGAGAGGCATCTTAGAACCAGAAGACTGACATAGTATAAGTTTTATCCCGTTCCAAAAAAATATATAATATTATCAGTCGAAACATCAGTCTAGGTAGGGTAGGGTAGGGTAAGCGAAAATCACGCAAACGAAGTTGCGCCGGGCCAGGTAGTATATAATATATTGAATCGGCGTTATCAATTTTTGTTTTTGTTTTTTTAGTACAGGAAATGGAACATAATATAAAGAAATTCATAACTATTGCAAAGCCAACGAAACGAGATAAAGAATGTAAACAATCTTACTTACATTACGATAGCGAGCAATTATTATTATCTCTCGCACGAAATAATGACGTCAGTTGGTCGACATCGGCTGTTTTTGTGTGATTCATGATACTGAAAGCGATCGATACAGCAGCTATCAACATTTGATCCGCCTTTTTGTGAACAAGTTAATTCCTGTTTTAATGAATGATTGTTTATAATAATTGATAGTTTTGTGATCAATACGACTGATTCGGACTCTTCACACGAATCATGCTGCCGATGAGTTTAAAACATCAATAAATTAAGTTTTTTTTCAATATCAATACTGTCGACTAAAATCAATAAATTTATTAATCTATACATCTATTCTCGGAGTGCATTTTCTAATACAGACGACAACGATTAGACTAGGAAGTTTAAAATTTGTATAAAATTTCTTTAAATAAAAATGTGATGAACTTCTGAAAGTTTGTTTACATTCTTTATCTCGTCTCGCTGGCCTTACTTTAGTTTAGTTTTCATATGAGAAATGATCTATAACTGGCAACTTCTCGTCCTCTCAAGTGTTTGTAATTCTTTTGGATGCATTGACATTAATGCCCGGTTTCAATAAACAAAAACGAATCGTTTTGTGCTTACCAATGGTAGGTTTTTTATTGCCAAACTCGCCAAAAGCTAATTTTACCTGTGATAGCTACTTCCATATGGGAGGGTCTGCTATGCACAGCTTTGAGGTCTTTGCTTCATTATTAGTAAGAGTCTTAATTTTAATATATCTTAACCGATACCGGTCCGTAAATTATTGAAACCGGGCCTAAGTTAATACTGTGCTTGGGTTAACTATATTGTCTTAACATTCATAGTAAACTGTTCTGACAGGCACTGCGGCTATCGAAGACGGCGCTCGGTGAAACAACAGTGGGCCAAGTCGTGAACTTGCTATCAAACGATGTGAATCGTCTCGACGCCGCTATCCAATTCATCCACTACCTATGGGTCGGCCCACTGGCTACCCTCGTCATGACATACTTAATGTGGCAGGAGATCGGCTGGGCGGCGTTCGTTGGTGTTGGGGTCATGCTTGCATTCATACCACTACAAAGTAAGGATCAATTATACAATAAATATTACATTACAGGAATAATAGATTCCAATAGCATTCTACGTCGTAGGATGCAATGTTATTGAATACCTATCGAACAGTGTATGTAAAATGCAGATTGTGGAACAACCAAAACAGTGAATGTTCGTTATTATCAATAATATTAACGCAGGGTTTTTGTATAACAGCGTATCTGGGCAAGCGCACGTCTGTTCTGCGCCTGAAGACGGCGCTCCGGACGGACGAGCGCGTGCGGCTCATGAACGAGATCCTGTCCGGCATCCAGGTCATCAAGATGTACACCTGGGAGAAACCCTTCGCAGACCTCGTCGCTAAAGCCAGGAAGTGAGTTTTACAAATTCACTTTTCAACTGTTCCATCCCATGTGATAATCTGAGCATTCTATTGTTGAAAAAAAGAACTGTGTTGTTCAATGTGTGTTATCATTCATCCAGGCAGGAAATAAAGCATATCCGCGCAACATCGTACATCCGCGGTGTGGTGATCTCGTTCATAATGTTCTTGACGCGTGTGTCTCTGTTCTGCTCGATCCTCGCGTACGTGCTGGTCAATGACGTCATTACTGCTAAACAGGTATTCGTCGTCACCAGCTACTACAATATACTAAGGCATACTATGACAGTATCCTTCCCCCTGGGTGAGTGATTTTCATATATAATTGTTAGCGCAGTAAACATTCTGAGGGTTCTTCAGTGTATTTATAAATAGCCGAAAGTGCTACTTCATTTTGTTGTTAGTTTATTTATTCAATTGCATGTTGTTTGTAAATTTGCTTTGTACCAGAACCATTTAGACCTAGTATTTCGATAACTCAATATGAAATTTTCTTTTATTTATTTCTTTATTTATAAGGTACACCAACATATTTCATTACTGTTTAGCCATAAATTTTTATAACAAGTTTTAATAAACATTGTTTGTGTTGTTCCAGGTATCACCCAAGTGGCGGAGGCTAGTATTTCTATCGGTCGTCTCGAAAAATTCATGATGCTCGAAGACACGACCAAGCCCGTGCCTGGTTTAGCTGATATACAAACATCGTCTAAAAAAAAACATAATGGAGAGAAAGATAGCGAATTTGCTCCGCTGACTAATGGTGAGGTCAAACTATGTAAGACTGAACTGAACCAGTGGAGCATATCTACAGCGTTGAAGGAGCCAAAGCTCAATGAAACTAAGGAAAATGGTAAGATACATATTTACGGTTCATGAACATGCATCTTATATTATGATACAGTTGATAGGAAGGTTGGGTTATGTTATTGGCAAGGTGGCGCGACCGGGATAGTTTCCGGTTCAGCGGCGGAGGCCGAGACGGAGGCGGATACGGAGGCAGAGGAGCTGGAGACGCAGCAGCAGGCCGAGCTGGCGGCGCTGGTGGAGCAGGACGCGCGCGGAGTGCGGCTCAAGCACGCCACCGCCAAGTGGCAGCACGACCACCCCGAGAACACGCTCACCGACCTCTCACTCACCATCAAGCCGGGCAAGTGAGTGTGTCGTCTCTCGCTGCTCTCGTCCACTCGGACACCGCACCGCACGTACTCACTCGCTCGCTCTCTGTGCGCAGGCTGATAGCGGTGATCGGGCCGGTGGGCGCCGGCAAGTCGTCGCTGCTGCACGTGCTGCTGCGCGAGCTGCCGCTGGTTTCGGGCTCGCTGCACGTCGGCGGCACCGTCTCCTACGCCAGCCAGGAGCCGTGGCTGTTCGCGGGTACGTCTGTCGCTCCCTCTCCCGCTCCCCCTCCTAGCTCACCGTCGAGGTGACGTCTCGCTCACCGGCATGGTCTCGCTCGCATTGCAGGTAGCGTGCGGCAGAACATCCTGTTCGGGCAGGCGATGGACCGGCCGCGGTACAACGCGGTGGTGCGCCGCTGCGCGCTCGACCGCGACTTCTCGCTGTTCCCGCAGGGCGACAAGACGGTAGTGGGCGAGCGCGGAGTGAGCCTCAGCGGAGGTGGGTACTGACTGACTGGCGCTGCTCAGCGGTGGTGGGCGGTGTGACGTGACGCACTCACTATACTACTATATGTCTCACACAGGGCAGCGCGCGCGCATCTCGCTGGCTCGGTCGGTGTACAAGCGCGCCGACATCTACCTGTTGGACGACCCGCTGTCGGCGGTGGACGCGCACGTGGGCAGGCACCTGTTCGAGTCCTGCCTCGTCGGCTACCTGCGCAACTCCACTAGGATCCTCGTCACGCACCAGCTGCAGTTCCTCAGGGACGTCGATCAGGTACACCTAACACAATCAATCGCACCAATCCCGACTGCTAACACTCGTCACGCAAACCTTTAAGTTAACAGTTCTATAATCATATTATAACATTTGCAGATAATTATATTGAAAAACGGCACCATTGCTGCAGCAGGTGATTACGAAACGCTAATAGCTTCCGGTCTTGACTTAGGGACGCTTCTAGCGCGGGTGGAAGAAGAAGAGAAACCGACTGGCAACCCAATCACTCCGGATACTGAAGCATCTGCACTACAGGGTGACTACATTAAGCGTCAGATGAGTTGCCAATCGGTAAGATATTTTTTAATGAGCTACTGAACCTGTAGCAGATTTTAGGTAAATTTAATAAGCCTGAATCATTGATGTGTGTGTTTTCATCGGTTTTTTTAGATGAGTTCACTAGACAACATGGCAGAAGTAACGCCGCCGGAGGCGGAGCTGCGGTCGGCGGGCGCGGTGTCGGGCCGCGTGTACGGCGCCTACCTGCGCGCCGCCGGGCACCCGCTGCTCGTCGCGCTCATGGCGCTCGTCGCCGTGCTCGCGCAGATACTTGCCTCTAGCTCTGATTGGTGGACCAGTTTCTGGTGAGTGCTACGGTGCTAACTTGCCTCCCCAGTCTAGCTTTAAAACCGCTGTACATAAAAAGCTATCTTATAGATAGATAGCCGTGGGTGAAGAATGTCCCAGGATACTTGTTAATCTTATTTTTTAATCAAATCTTTAATGGATAAACATTACAACAGTTTATTCGAAGTCTATAAATACACTGGGTTATAATAGATCACGGCAAACTTCGTGGCACAATTTGGGCGTATTGGGGAATGGTTTGTGCAGGTACACTGGCGAGCAAGATAAATGTACTCGTAGATTATTTTAATTTATTGTGTCGCTTCTTCCCGCGCTCCTGTACCCGCACCACACCACCAAAGAGACCTTAATATTGGCTATTTATTCGGTCGCTATTACACTGAGATCGATAGAAGTTTATCAATACGAGCTTGTGTTTTACCTCCCGCAGGGTTAACGTTGAAGAGAGAAATGCAAGTCCCTATGAAGGAAAGCTTGCTCTGGAAAAAAATAATGTAACGACTGCCGAGCTAACTGCCAATAAGACCGGCCTGAACTCGTTCAGCAATAGCACCATCCTACCCACTGATGAGTTCCCCAATAGATACCACTGCATATACATATACACAGGTTAGACGCGACTGTTCAATCTTGATCTTTTTATATTTCATTGCTTCCTATATTGTCATTATACAGGTGTTTTTTTACTGGGCCATGATGTCCAAAGCCTTAACTATAGGGATAGCTTTCGGGGCCGATTTTTATAAAATTGGATTTTCAAATAATACATTTCCCTTAACGGGAATCGAACGCGTTGATTTTGAATTAGCCGAAATTAATTTTTATTTATTAAGGTAAGTAATACATTGAGGATCATTTACATACTAAAATATTTACTTTTTGTTTCTTAAATCATTAAAATCCATCGAGAAATTACGCAGTCTTACCGTCTTATTAATAAATATGGTGTAAGTCAAGTATAGTTAAACCTAGGATTAAAATATATCCGTCACTTTCTAATGTCATATAAACAAAAAGGGATGAGGCTATCTTAATACCTGGTTACTCCAAGACTAACTTACACCTTATTTATTCATAAGGGGGTTAATGTTTTAAAAACGGTTTAATTAATCGCTCACTACTCCTTGGACATTAACGAAAACGTCATACTTCGCCCACCACGTGACTCTAGCTATCAGTCTGTTTGTTACGACGGCTTAACCACTGGACGGATTTAAATGAAAGGCAGCGAGATCAGCATCATCACAGTCATCATTAAACCGTCGTGCAAAGTTAATTCTACTAATAACTAGCTGTCCCCCTCGGTTTCACTCGCGTTACTATATGCTATCTGCATGCCAAATTTCATTTTAACTCGTCCAACGGTTAAGCCGTGGTAACAAACAGACTGATAGCCAGCGAGTCGCGCGGTGGCCAAGTATGACGTCACAGGGGGACGCTACGTCCTCTGGAGCGTTTTTGAGATTCTTGCACTAAAATCGCTGTAAGATTTAGCGACAAAGCAAGCGCTCCTCTGGTCGTGGTTGGTGTCCCGGTATGGATGGGCTTAGCCACTCTTCGTGGTGAGCATTGAAGTCCCCCAGAAACACAAGTTAAGCAACTTGTAGACGGACACTTTTAGAATTAATAACAGAGAATATTTTGTCGTCATCCGCATATTGTATCCGGATTGTCTAAAGCAGCCTACCACATTGTTGATAAAAAAATTAAAAAATCCACGACTCCGGTGTGACCTGCGGAACACTGGATGTGATTGGAATAAATAAAACTCATAACTGTAACTGCCTGTTAGATTATGACCGTCGACTTTTTAGGGTCGTCGGCGGCGTGACCTTGATACAACAACTTTATATTAAATAGCATGATTTTTCGTATTTCACAAATAAATGTTTAACAAATAATTTTGCACGCCAAGCTTGCCAGGCACGGAAAGGAGGATCCTGTTTTTCTATTGTTAAATATTGTTACTGGTTGGCGCGCCGGCGCGGCGCTCATGTCTACTACCTGTGTCCTGTTTCTTAAATATGAAACCAGCCATCCGAGTACATATCACCGTGTATCTCCAAGCTTCAAAATTAGCCGTGAAGCTTTAGATTTTGGATCGGCTGCGAATTCGTTTTCTCAAAAATATCTTATTTCTATGTTTCTGTAAAATATCAAAATTTTTATTCCGAGTATATGTAATACTAGTTGCGCCCCGCGGTTTCACCTGCGTACCCGAGGAATATATTGCTTTCTCGGGATAAAAATACCATATGTGTTCCAGAACATATTCTATCAGCGTGCCATCCAATCCGTTCAGTTGTTGAAGCGTGATTGAGTAACAAATATCCATCCATCCACAACTTACGCATTTATAATACTAGTGAGATTAGTCAGATAGTGAGATTTGAGACATAAAAAGAAAGCTTACCCAAAATATCTTATTTCTAATATCAAGATTATTACTCCGCGTATATGTAATATACATAAAAAGAATGATTACCTTGTAACGGAATGGCTATGCTATTGTTTAATATGATAATTCATAGTTTAACAAACTTTACATGTTCTGTTATTTTCACTCCTTATCAAACTAAATTAACATTGACGTACATCACGACCTAGATTTGAATTGTAATGTTATATGAATCATACAAATCGCAGCTTTATTTAGGTAGCCAGCTGTTTTATTTTTGATGTTTTTTTGTTAATTTATATATGTACTTGTACTTACACATAGGTACAGTATTACCCAACTAATATGGCTTACCGATATACCTGCGCAGAAGATACATTTTCAAAGCGCGGGAAACGCTATTGGTCGGCATGTTAGCGCACGCCATGCGGAGGGGCGTGACTTGCGAGTGAGACGGAACTAATAGCTGCAGTGTATTATGAATCTTATAGTAGTTATCTAAGGTTGATTGTAAGTTTTAAGTATTCTTTCGTTAATCTTCGGGTCCATACTTTCTTTTCTGTGCGAACGAAGATTCACGACGCGCCATATAAGTTGGGTAATACTGTAATTTGTGTATTGTTATGTGATAATTATTATTTATTCATTCATTTATCAATATATATACGTTACAAACATTATAATTAAGTATTTAAATATATATGTATATATTCGTACATGCATTTATTTAATATGACGCATAAACTTGTGACATTTTACCTATAATCAAACAACGTCACAAAGTAAATGATTAAGCATTAAACATTAAAGCTCTTGTTTTTTTTTTTATTCAATGTATTATGTTAATATTAGGAAACCTGTAATTGGCTTTTTTTATGCATATTCTTTTATTAATTGTGTACTTAATTTTAAGCTGTTGGTTACGTCAAATAAATAAAAAAAAATACAAACATCGACACGCATCTCTGTGGCTGCGCGGCAACGCACACATTTTCGTTTCCGGAATCTGCTGTAGGCGAGCGGAGCGGCGACAGGGTTGCGAGGGCGAAGGTAGAGGGTCAGTGTGAGGGGTGCACACTAGAGAGGTGCCTTTTGGGTTAAAGTGGTCTGCTATAATCATCGAACAACCAAGCGCAATGACGTTCATTTTGCTTGCAATCTATTCCGCCAATTTCCCACCATCGACAATGCGCTCTGATTGGCCAAGTCAAGAACACAAGATGCAGTGATTGGTCTTTACTGTTCAAAATCAGTGAAAAATCACTGACTAGTTTCGGAATCGGATTGTTCGGTATTACTACTCTAAGGGATTGTTCCTCGATGGCTATAATGTATTGAAATTTCAGGAATGGTGACCGCTTTAGTTGTCATAACTATTCTCCGTGCGTTCATGTTCTTCTCAATGGCGATGCGCGCGTCGACCCGTCTGCATAACAATATGTTCGCGGCCATCACGCGCGCACCTATGCGCTTCTTCCACGTGAACCCCTCGGGCAGGATCCTCAACCGTTTCTCCAAGGACATGGGTGCCATCGACGAGCTTCTGCCCTCGGCGCTGATCGATGTGCTGCAGGTACGCACCCCTCTCCTTCTCTCTTTCTACCTACCGTACTATGTCTCATTCGCTCGCACACTCACCCGGCTCGCTCGGCTCGCTCGGCTCGCAGATCGGGCTGTCGCTCATCGGTATCGTGGTGGTGGTGGCGGTCGTCAAATACTGGCTGCTGGTGCCGACTGTCGCCATCGGTTGCGTCTTCTATGGAGTGCGCATCTTGTACCTCTCGTCTTCCAGGAGCATTAAACGCCTCGAGGGTGTGAGTAAGTCAACTATATATAAATTGATACAGCCTTGGCACTTTTTTATTAGCAAAGCACTGCGTCTTTAATGTGAATATCCAAATAAGCACAAATTGCGCTTGCCATCCACAGCTCGTAGTCCCGTTTTTACACACCTAAGCGCTTCGTTGCAAGGCATCACAACTATACGCGCTTTCGAAGGTCAGGAAGCGCTCATAAGGGAGTTTGACAATCATCAGGATCTTCATAGTTCCGCTTGGTGAGTATCCTCAAACTTGAATGAACATGTTATGATTTATTATTTTTATCAATAAGCCTTTTTCTCAGGAGCAAATAAATCGAACTACCCTCTTTTTGTTGTTATGTGCATGTCGCAGTAAGATAGTTGAAGCCGTGATATAGAGGGACCACCTCGGGATCTACCGTGATATAATACAGTAAACTATCTAAATCGCATAAGCTATTTCCGATTAAAAACGAGTAACCTGTTGTGGTAATAAAAGAAAATATATATTTTGAACCGCTTTCATCTTACGGTACATAATTTAACATAAAATATATATATATGTATATATTCCTAGGCATATAACTATATCATTGCTTCAATTATCATGTATACAAAAAAAAACGAAGTGTCTGTTTGTAATGTCAAAATAACAGCTTTTTACTAAATGCATGTGAAAGTGTAAACGTATTTCTAACAAATTTTTTTTTATTTTGTCTGTTTGTTCCGGTAATCTCTGAAACGGTTGGACCGATTTTGACGGGAATTTCACTGGCAGATAGCTGATGTTATAAGGAGTACTTTTATTCTAGAAAAATAATTAGGGTTCCGCGCAATAATATTAAAACAGTACGCGGGTGAAACCGCGAGGGCCAGATAGTTTAATATTATGGTTTAATTCACTTCGGAACATATATGTAATATGAAAGGTGATTTAAGGCGGCCCTCTGTGGCCGGCGCAACTTCAACGCAAGCATAGTCTAAAAGCTTGTTGTTTCATCCAACGTAATGTTTGACTACGAAAAAAGAGAGACAGCATCAGAGCCGTCGGTTATCAGTCGGTAAATTCCGCTGATCACTCGCGGCCGCTTCGCTAGGTCGTCATTCATGATTTCGCATATCATAAAACTTGTTCCAGGCGTATACTTCTTGTAAAAAAATCTTACAAGTTTGTGAAAAAAGAGTTAGTTATTTAGAATCTCCAATATATTTGCAAGCCTGGTATCTAAATGTTTTCTTTACTTTTAAAATTTATAGGTACATTTAGAGATGGGTAATCACCCGGGTTAAAACCCATGAGTGGGTTAAAACCCAGTTTCCACCCATTTTAATCCACCCACTGGGTGGTTTGGGCGGGTGGAAACTAATATTGCAGATTTCTGCCTTGTTTTTTCAATTCCGTGGGTAGGACCGTACGGGAGGGGATGCTAGGCGCGCGCGCAGTGTTTTATGTTTTTAACACGCTTTTATTAGCTTCACCTGTATGTATGTATGTATGTAAAGGAATCTTCGAACGTAATTTTCATCGACTTCCAGACGTCAGATTAAACTGAAATTTTGCACACTTATCAAGTACCGATGACAATACAATAATTTGGTACCATCGAGCTGGTCTGATGATGGATCCGGAAGATAGGCACTGGAACTCCATAACAGAGCAACGTTTCCTAGCCGTGTTTGGGCTTGTTGGAATTGTCATGAAATGAACTTTGACCATGTATGGTTTTCAGGGTCTGATGATGGAGTAGGAGAGTAAGCACTGGAACTCCATAACGGAGCAACGTTTCCTAGCCGTGTTTGGGCTTGTTGGAATTGTCATGAAATGAACTTTGACCATGTATGGTTTTCAGGGTCTGATGATGGAGTAGGAGGGAAGCACTGGAACTCCATAGTGGAGCATCGTATACTAGCCGTGTTTGGGCTTGTTGGAATTATCTTGAGATGAACTTTGCCCATGTATGGTTTTCAGGGTCTGATGATGGAGTCGGAGAGTACGCACTGGAACTCCATAGTGGAGCATCGTATACTAGCTGTGTTTGGGTTTGTTGGAATTATCGTGAGATGAACATGGACCATGTATAGTTTTCAGGGTCTGATGATGGAGTAGGAGGGTAGGCACTGGAACTCCATAACGGAGCAACGTTTCCTAGGCGTGTTTGGGCTTGTTGGAATTTTCGTAAGATGAACTTTGACCATATATGGTTTTCAGGGTCTGATGATGGAGTAGGAGGCTAAGCACTGGAACTCCATAGTGGAGCATCGTATCCTAGCCGTGTTTGGGGTTCTTGGAAATGTGAGATGAATTTTGACCATGTATAGTTTTCAGGGTCTGATGATGAAGTCGGAGGGTTGGCACTGGAACCCCATAGTGGAGCATCGTATTCTAGCCGTGATGGGCGTATTGGAATCGTATTATGCGCATTTTGGCCAAATATGGTTTTCTGAGTCTGTTGGTGGAGTCAAAGAGTAGGCACTGAAGCTAAATACTTATTATACATGTGAAAGAAAGTGATATTGGGTGAAAATATGGTATAAGTAACATAATAAAATGGTATGAATAATTTATGTTGACTAAAAAATAAAAAATAAATTACAGTTTAAAAAAACTAAAAAAACAAGCTTTAAAAAGCCCTGCACTAAAAAGTGTTAAATTAAACCAGGGATTTTAATACCTTCATTCTTTCTCGCAAATGCGAATCCACTAGCGTTTAATCCTTAACGATTTCAGATTCCGGTGGGAAAGAACGTTAGTGAATAGCCCGCTATTGTATAGTCAATTTATAAATCAGGTAGTAATATTTTAATGAAATTAATTACAAAGTAAATTATGTTAATATGACGAGCCATGGCATGTTGCACTTAAGTACCTTTATTTTAGTTTATGTGTTTTCATCTTTGACAATAAATACTATTCTATTCGTAATGTATCCGTAATGAGGACATTCGTAGGAGAACGAAAACGACGGACATAGCTCGTAGAGTTAGTAAGCTGAAATGGCAATGGGCAGGCCACATCGCTCGAAGAGCCGATAATCAATGGGGAAGAAAGGTTCTCGAGTGGCGACCACGTATTGGAAAGCGCCGAGCGGGATGATCTCCCACCAGGTGGAGTGACGACCTGGTCAGAGTCGCTGGGCGCCGCTGGATGCAAGCGGCACAGAACCGTTCGAAGTGGAAATCAATGGGGTAGGCCTATGTTAAGTAGTGGACATCCATGGGCTGATATGATGATGATGATGATGACTATTCTATTCTATTCTTATGAAAAATTACTTCACTGCCGATCCTTCGCGCTTCCTACACCTAAAAGGAAGTCCAGTCTTCGTGAAAGACTGCCCACGTGCACCCAGTGTCCAAAAAGGGCGACAGATCAAACCCGGCGAATTACAGGCCCATTGCCCTTCTCTCCAAAGTTATAGAGCGTGTGATCACCACGCCGCTTTTGAGATACCTGGAGGATCACGAGTTGTTGAGCGACCAACAATATGGTTTCCGTCACAGTCGCTCTGCTGGTGACCTCCTTGTATATCTCACGCACCGTTGTTGATGTGAGCCTAAATGTAGCGAATGCGTTCGATCGGGTCTGGTACAAGGGTCTTCTTACGAAGTTACCATAATATGGGCTTCCCGAGGGATTATGCAAATGGGTTGCCAGCTTTCTGTCCAGCAGATGCATAAGAGCCGTCGCCGTCGTCGACGGTAGCTGCTCCGATAGCATGGACATAAATGCTGGCGTCCCGCAAGGCTCTGTGCTGCCTCCAACACTGTTCCTACGGCATTGAATGAATATTATAATGCATAATAGCAATGAATGCTGTCAATAGACAGCATTCATTGCTATGCGGACGACAGTACAGAGGACACCAATGGGTGTCCCACGGGCCGTGCAAATATCCCTTGTTCCGAGGTGGAGGAAAGCCGCGAACGGCTGGTGACTGAAATCGATAGTACACTAACTTATGTCTCCGATTGAGGTCGACTAAACCTAATCCATTTGACCCCACCAAGACTCAAGCCTGCGCGATCACCGCTAAGAAAACCCCATGGTCTATGGCTCCACAATTCCAGAACACATCCTTGAATATCAGTCAAAGCATCGGGATCCTTGGCGTCGACATTTCTAGCGACGTTTTGTTCCGAAGTCACTTAGAAGACAAGGTTAAGTTGACATCCGAAAAGCTTAGAGTGCTCAACAGAGCGAGGCAGTATATCACATTGCATCGGGGCAAAGGCCGCAACTTTATAAGTCGCAGGTCCGGCCTCATATGGAGTACTGCTGTCATCTATAGGTGGTAGCACCTGGATACCAGCTTGGGCCTTTAGACTCGCGACGTGCCATTAGAATTGTTGACGATCCCGAGCTCACAAGCGGTTTAGAGCCCCTTAGTCTGAGGAGAGACTTTACGTCCTTATGTGTTTTCTACAGCTTGTAGAACGGAGAGTGTTCTAAAAAATTGTTCGACTTGATGCCCATGGCTACCTTCCACCATCGCAAGTCTCGCCATCGACGGGGAGTCCATCCTCATACATTGAAACCAGAATTGTTTCAAACTTTGCTCAAAGGAGTTTTTTTCCGCGGACGCTCAGATTGTGGAATGAGCTGCCCACCGTGGTTTTCCCAATAGAGAAATAGAAAAACTTTTTGAAAAACTGAGGAGTGAAGAGATTTCTTCAGGGTCGGCAACAAACGATTGATAACCCTGGTGTTGCAAGTGTCCATAGGCTACGGTAACTACTTACCATCAGGCGGGCCGTATGCTTGTTTGCCACCTTAGTGGTATACATTTTTTTTTACGTATAATTTGAATTTGTTACACAACCAAGCTGATGTAAGTGATAACACTGACGATTGAATGCCTGCACCACCAATACATGCCGAAAATTCATAGAAACCACACCTTCACATACTAACAGCCCTGAACCATCCACGTCCGGCTTGAACTATACAGAATTTTTTAATTGTGACCGTATTTCCGATGCAAGTGAAGATATTTAGACTGCCTACTCCTTTTACATGTTGTATTTTCATAAATACATCATTAGTAAATGTACCTGATTTCAGTAAAAGCTTTTATTTTTTATTAGCTTTAGTGAACACTACCTTCTACTATTAAATAATTTACAATAACCGTTTTCACCCAGTAAAATGGGCAAAAATGGGTTAAAATCGGGTTTTAACCCAAATCACCCGGTTTTAACCCAAATGGTAAGAATGGGTTTTTACCCATTACCCATCTCTAGGTACATTAGATATGGCCAAAGTTCAGGTAAAATTTGAGCAAAAACGCTGTTTTTCGGAGGCTTTTACTGAATTTGTTTCAGACTTTTTTTTAATTTCGCCTAGATACACGACTAGATATATTGCACAAGATACTAATTCGTCCAAAACATCTAACGAAAAATGCTTAACAACGCCATAATAAGTAATCAGGTTATGTATGAAAAGTATGGCGAATTGAGTGATCTTAATATTTTAAATTAAAATGATCAAGTAACTTAAATTCATAATCAAAATAAGCATCGTCATACTGTATAATCTTCAATGCAAGTTATTCTATTCAATAATGCACACACTGAAATAAGATTTCAGTGTTGGTCCCATTGTAAAAATTTATGCCATCTCGAAATCTCCACCCAGTATAGTTATTATAAAAACGTCCCATGGTTTGTTTATTATTATAAGATAAACTCGTGTTTATAACTCATACAGGTTGTGTTTTATATAACTTTTATTCTACAGGTATTTGTTCATCGCATGCTCTCGCGCGTTTGGGTTCTACCTGGACCTCGTCTGTGTGATGTACATAGCGATTGTTACACTCAGCTTTGTTGTTGTTGACCAAGGTTAGTTCATTTAAAAAAAGAAATTATGTATTTTGTATTTTCATATAAACATTGTTTTCAATATTAGCTCTTTTTGTATTACAGATGAAAAAGGCGGTAATGTGGGTCTAGCTATAACCCAGGCGATTGGTTTGACCGGTATGTTCCAGTGGGGCATGCGACAGTCTGCAGAACTTGAAAATCAAATGACTGGTGTTGAGAGGTATGATTTTGAAAAGCGTCATTTTTTTTTAAACTTCTGCCATTATCTCTCCAAATAGTGAAGATTGGCAATCAACTCCAATTAATAATATTTGTCTTTCGCGACTGAATTTTAGCGGCACTCGCGACACCAGTCCACTCCCGGTTGATTGTGTAGCCAATTTGTTTTCCTGCAACCATCTCGATTCCCGGCTATCTTGCCCATCATCATAAGTTGCTGGAGCTCATATCTTCCATCCTTATTGGTAACCGTTTGTTTCCAATTAGCAGATAGCATACATACTCTTATATTTTTTAAGATCTTATATTTTGATGGCCCAGGACTCGCATCCTTAGAGACTTAGAAAAGGGATGTTGCAATAACTAGATAATACATGAATGTATGTATGGTAATGTAATGGTATGGTGCAGGATCGAGGAGTACTCCCACATAGAGTCGGAGCCGCCCCTGTCGTCGACGGGCGGCAACAAGCCGCCGCCGTCGTGGCCGGAGGCGGGGCGCGTGCAGTTCCGGCGCGTGTTCCTGTACTACGCGCCCGGCGAGCCGCCCGTGCTGAAGGACCTCACGCTCGACATCGCGCCCCGGGAGAAGGTCGGAATCGTGGGCCGCACCGGCGCCGGCAAGTCCTCGCTCATCAACGCGCTCTTCAGGTACCTACTTACTACACACACACGACATCACGCGCACCATGTGTAACATGCACCGCGCTAACCGCGCCCCACCGTGGCACTCCCCCTCCGCAGGCTCGCCACCATCGAGGGCGAGATCATCATCGACGGGCGCGAGACCTCCACGCTGGGCCTGCACGAGCTGCGCAGCCAGGTGTCCATCATCCCGCAGGAGCCGGTGCTCTTCTCGGGCACCATGCGCCACAACCTGGACCCCTTCGATGAGTACCCCGACCAGGTGCTGTGGCGGGCGCTCGAGGAGGTGAGCCTTTACCCGCTACCCGCCGCGACTGACTACCCCTACCTTGTCATGTCGTGATGCTGCTGGGCTGACCTCATCCATCTCGTCCTGCAGGTGGAGCTGAAGGAGGCCATGATGGAGCTGCCGGCGGGGCTGAGCTCGCGCATGTCGGAGGGCGGCAGTAACTTCTCGGTGGGACAGCGGCAGCTGGTGTGCCTGGCGCGCGCCATCGTGCGCCGCAACCGCCTGCTCGTGCTGGACGAGGCCACCGCCAACGTGGACCCTCAGTGAGCCATCTCCTGACTGATATCTACCGTCCAGGGTCACGTGACCCTGTCACTCGCACACACGCCCACTCACACTCGCTTCACGTCACGTTACAGGACCGACGCGCTCATACAGACCACCATCCGCAGCAAGTTCGCCGACTGCACCGTGCTCACCATCGCGCACCGGCTGCACACCGTCATGGACTCGGACAAGGTGAGTCTCGTGTTGCCTTGTGCCTGCCGCCCACCGTGTACTACTACTAGTACCTACTAACTACTACACTAGACTACTGCGTGGTACAGGTGCTGGTGATGGATGCGGGACAGATGGTGGAGTTCGATCACCCGCACGTGCTGCTGCAGAAGCCGGACGGCGTGCTGCGCGGGATGGTCGACCAGACCGGCCGCAACATGGCCGAGACCCTCACAAGGGTCGCACAACAGGTACATTAAAATAAATATTATTTTAATAATGCTTATTAAAATAATATATTACAATACGTGTGCCTTAAGTAGTACTTAAAGCACAAGTATCGTATACTATGTTATAGCTCGTGTGACATAAACCTGCCATCGTTTTAATTTATTGAAAAGATTAAAAAACATCTTGAATACCTGGTGTAATAGAGTAAACGTGTGTCTTGTGTCGGATACTTTTTGTTACCGACACTGGACACCATCACAGAAAACCGTAGAGGAGAATAGTAATAGGTACATACGTCATTAGACAACCCTTCCGTAACACGTATACAGGATAGAGTTATACGATAGAAAGATAGGGAAGTTGTAGGTGAATATAATTTCACGCGCGCAGTGCTGCGCGAGCTGGATTGCGCTTTATTATGTCGTTCCAAAAGTCGCTTTTTCTTTAAATGTCGTTTTCGAAGTGGGTTTTCTGTATGTACTATTAAATATTCTGTAATACACGTTTGCGCAGCCACTTAGCAATAAATAAAGTAGTTTTCCCGTATTTGGCTTGACATAAAGTAAATAACGCTACATCGTTTGGTTTGCTTCTTCGACCAATTTGTATTAGCCAACCTACACCAAAGTGTACTACTGGACAACCTTGATCAAGCGTTCTTAGCAGTGTGGCTTAAAATCGAAAAAAAAATTATATTATTTGTTTGTTTTATGTTTCTACACGAATGAAATGAAATAATTTATTCATTCAAATAGGCCTTCACATGCACTTATGAATAGTCAAACTCTAATACTCTAATGCACGGTTCGGAAGGTTGCTTTTGCTGAGAACTTACTTACCGAAAGTTAGACTCTCCGGCCAATATATTGCTTTTTCGGGCATTACCTACTTACGCATGTTTTAATAGTATATTACGATACGTGTGCCAGAAGGTACAAGTATCGTATATCATTTTATAACACGTATGTCAAAAAAACGCACTTATTGCACGTTTAGCGTGTGATAAGCGCGGGTTTTTTACACGCAGTGCTATAAATGTACTTTACCGGTATTTAGATCTCTTATTTACCAAGACGTATTTTTTGCGACGACCCGAAATCTAGGTGTATATTTTATCGAAGGTAAAAAAGTAGTACTCAGATTAATTTTTGCACGTGTAAAAATGTACTACTTAAGTCACGGAAAAGCGTGTAATAATTGCGGGTTTAGGTCACACAGTGCTATAAATATGAATTTAATAAATAAAAAGATATTACAATTACTTTAATCTTTTTATAGGCGTACGAGAAAAAGCAGGAAGTTGCTACGGGTAATTGAGTTTTAAGAGGCTATTTTAGTTCAATTTGTTAATGAGCATGTAGTATGCATGCCCAATAAATGATTATCTAAATCTGTTGAGTTACTATTAATTGTGAATGAATACGTGATCAGAACGGAAGTGATATAATGTGATCATTCTTTTTATTTACAAATACCTACTTATCTCCCATTCGAAATGAGATAAAAATAACACTATAGGAAATTCTTGTTATTTAAAAAGTTTCATTTGAATAAGTGCACAATATTGTCTTTAAAAAAATTTCACAAGCATTGTTATGTTAACAAGTGTTTCAGCTATTTCAATTTAAGGTTTACTTATATTATTGTTATAATAGATTAGTAGTAAATAGCTATTGATAAAAACCGGCTAACGGCGAGTCAGACTCGCGCCAAAAAGGGTTCCTTACCGCTACACAATAAAGTTTTTATTTAGTTGATAGGCTAGGTTTTTTATCGAATTTTATCTAGATTTTATAATTTCTTTACTATGGTATGCACTAGTTTGTTGACCAAGTTTCAAGGTACTATTAATATTTTTTTTCGAGGCTGTTATTATTTACTATTCGCCATGATAAAAATCAACTGTTATACGGTTAGAATGTTACGGCCGTATTTGCTTAGTAATAAGATCCTGTTGGCACCATTTAGGTATGGAACCCTAAAAATATGGATGTACTTATACATAGTAGCCTTTAAACCAAGAATACTATATGATAGGGAACCAATGTCATACGCAATGTGATAATTCCTACTTAAAGTTTATTAACACTTGTGCCTTATTTTCGTAAAAAAGTAATATAATCGTAAGTTTTTATGTTATAATTTAATGAAAATGTGTAGGTATAAGTACTTATAATATTATGATTGAATATCATTTGTACGTAAAAGTATAATATGAATACACTATGTGTTGTTTTTCTACAACTGAAATAAACAGTCTGCCAATCGTTGTGTTTTATTTTATGTATTTCGCCAGCGATTCTTTACTAGATAACAGCAACGACGCCAATGAGGAGTTTTCCTATGATACCTCTATAGTCAAAATAACTGTCAAATCGTGTATTTAAGGTTCAAATTGGTTCGAAATATCAACAGTTTGACAGGTATTTTGATCATAGAGGTATCATAAGAAAACTCCTCATTATACCATGCGCCGACACACCTTGTGTTACAACTGCTGCAACCGTGTGCATTGCTTCGGCAGTGGCATAGGTTGTACAGAGTTGTAAAAATCAGATAAATCAAGAGTGTTGCGAGTTCTTCAATTACCTCAGAGTATATAATATACTACGTACAACAGAGGGACAGAGCCCATACTTCAAAAGTTACCACCGTAACTCGCGCAAGTACAGCGCCGGTGGTGAGTAAAAGATACTAGGCTAGTCTTGCCACGTAATGTTACCACAGCAATGTTAGTTTCTCAGTAAATGACAACAGATGACACTTTTAATATAATAGAATCATAAGTGAAATTATTTGGTTTAAATAATGCTTAATCTAGGTATATCCTTTTGCTTGCAAAAGCTTTAATGCTTTAATTTTAGCCTGGTTGGCCAAATCCTATAGGGCATAGCGAAAAATGCTGAAAGGAGTCACAAGGCCGATTTTAATAAAAACTAAAACTGTATACTTGGATTTAAAAAAAATCTGGGAATCGTACTCGTTGATTTATAAAACACAGTTTGTATTATTAGTATTATTAGACGTGGGTTCGATTCCCACACAGGACATGCATTTGTGTGCATGAACATGTCTGTATGTCCTGAGTCTGGATGTAATTATGTATTTACAAACAAAAAGTAGTAGGTATATGTATTATATCAGTTATCTGGTTTCCATAGTACAAGCTCTGCTTAGTTTGGGATCAGATGACCGTGTGTGAGGAATGTCCCAGGATATTTATTATTTATTTATTCTCCATCTCATAGTGTCGCTTATAAAGATCTATTTCTGTGAAATAAGTAATTTATTAAGAAACTACTAGGTATTTTATTTTTGTTACGTTTATTAAACTTTAATCAAATGTTCGAAATGACGCCCATTGTTTTCAATACATAGGACGGTTCAAGGATTTTACTGCGTTCTTCATCACAAGGTTATTGATTCCGGTAAGAATATTCTCTAAAGATCGTTTCGAGTCATCAATGTCATTGTAGTGGATTTGTAAATTGAACAATTCTCTTAAAATTTAGGAAAATTTAAACGTGTTCCATCATACATTTTAAAATAAAATATTCTGTCCATCAAAATACCGCACTAACAAATAATGAAAAACGCACTTGACGATGCCTGTCGTACGAGATCAATAATGTTCATTTCAGCGGTTATACGTACCATTGTTGGAAAAATTCGGTACGTAGTAAAAAATTCTAAATCTATGGTCTCGTCAGAGAATTAAATATTGGACAAAATATGTCTATCATTGTCAAATTTTTTACTGAACCAGTAGCAAAAAACGCGGCACAAGCGGCACGCAACATCAACGACGTTTACGGAGCTAACACTACAAACCAACGCACCACCTGTTATTGGTTTGCTCGCTTCCGTTCTGGGAATTTCGACCTGAAAAATGAACCTCGCGGTCGTCCGAAGACTTTGGTCGACAATGACGAAATAAAGGCGATTGTGGAAGCTGATGAAACACAATCGACGGCTGAATTAGTAGCAGCTTTCAACGTTAGCGTCAAAACAATATTGGTCCATTTGCGTCAAATTGGCAAGGTAAAAAAGCCTGACAAATGGGTGCCCCACGAACTCAATGATCGCCAGCGAAGTACGCGTCGAAACGTGCCTTGCACTGCTCTACAGACACACAAATGAAGGAATTTTGAACCGCATTGTTACCTGCGATGAAAAATGGATTCTGTTTGATAACCGCAAGCGCTCAGCAAGTTGGTTGGATCCTGGTTCAGCACCTAAACAATGCCCTAAACGAAAACTTACCCCTAGAAAAGTAATGGTCACTGTTTGGTGGTCTAGCGCCGGTGTGATTCATCACAGCTTCTTACCAAACGTGGGTGAGCATTACTGCTGATGTGTACTGTGAAGAACTGAACACAATGATGGAGAAGCTGGCACATCTCCAACCAGCATTGGTCAATCGCTCGTCTCGGTCACGCGTTACGTTATCGTGCAGGAGCCGCTGCTCCTGCACGATAACGCGCGACCTCATACTGCACAGCAGACGGTCTCCAAGTTGCAAGAACTGGGGTTGGAAGTTCTCCGTCATCCGCCCTACTCACCAGACCTTGCGCCTACAGACTACTACTTTTTCCAGAATTTGGATAACTTCTTGGCGGGAAAAAAATTGAATACCCGAGAGGCAGTACAAAATGCCGTCCAGCTGATTTCTTTAAGAAGGTCATCAATAAACTGCCACTGCGTTGGCAAAAATGCATTGATTGCATGGGTGATTACTTCGATTAATACAAATAAAAAATACAAGAAAAAAATTCGTTTAAATTTTTTCATACAAAACGGCAATTTCATAGGTAAATACCAATATTTTCAGCTGCCTTGCGATGGCGAGTAGAATGATTAGGGAACGATTCAAATAGGTCAAGATCAAGGTCAAGAAGAGCTATCTCTAAATCTTTTTTTTTACAACTAAGGTGGCAAACAAGCATACGGCCCGCCTGATGGTAAGCAGTTACCATAGCCTATGGACGCCTGCAAACACCAGGGGTATCACTTGCGCGTTGCCGACCCTGAAGAAATCTCTTCACACCCTTTTTGAAGAACCTCATGCTGTACTCCATTGGGAAAACCACGGCGGGGAGCTCATTCCACAGTCTGAACGTTCGCGGAAGAAAACTCCTTTGAACCCGCACAGTTCTGGTTTAAATGTGTTAGGATGGACTCCCCGTCGATGGCGAGGGTTGCGATGGTGGAAGTTAGCCGTGGGCATCAAGTCGAACAATTCCTTAGAACACTCTCCGTTGTACAAGCGGTAGAACACACATATGGAGGCAAAGTCTCTCCTCAGACTGAGGGGCTCTAAACCGTTTGTGAGCTCAGGATCGTCGACAATTCTAGCGGGACGTCGCTGAACCGAGTCTAAAGGCCCAAGATGATATCCAGATGCCCCCGCCCACAGCTATGAGGCCGGACTTGCGACTCATAAAGTTGCAGCCTTTGCCCAGATGTACTGCCTCGCTCTCTTGAGCACTCTTAGCTTTTTGGATGCCAGCTTAACCCTGTCTTCCAAGTGACTTCGTAACATAAAGTCGCGAGAAATGTCGACGCCAAGGATCCCGATGCTTAGACTGATGTTCAAGGAAGTGTTCTGGAATTGTGGAGCCACAGACCATAGGGTTTTCTTAGTGGTGAACGCACAGGCTTGAGTCTTGGTGGGGTTGAAATGGAATAGGTTTAGTCGACCCCAATCGGAAACACAAGTTGGTGTACTCTCGATTTCAGACACCAGCCGTTCTAGGCTTTTCTCCATGTCGGAACGAGGGATATTTGCAAATACGTGTAGTTATTTGTTTAGTTTTGATACAGCTCTGTGAAGTTTCTCCGAAAAATAGCTAACGACCTGAAAGGAGGAAGTCCTTCGAGGTCTATTTTTCGGAGAAACTTCACAGAGCTAAGAGGAAATGACGGTGGGGATATTTGTTTCGGTACCATATCAAAGCGCGAGTGGCACTCATCTTTCATCGACAAAGTATGCCTCCATTAAATCAAATCGTTCATCATTTGCTAAATCCATCTTCAAATCACACAATATAAGTTTAAAATATCACTTTTAGACCGAGCGAGCGAAGCTCTCCGTTTCATCTTCGACAAAAATGCTTTCGTATGTCTATCCAGATAACCTGCTGTTTTCCTCTACAGGTCGCATTTCTCAACCGATTCTCCAGAAATTTTGTGAGCAGATTCAGAGATTTAAGAATGGCCTTTTTGTCCATAAAAGACTTATTAATTAAGTTGTACTTCTTGATATTTTGTTGAATAAATAACTATAACTTTCCATGCACAAGATACAGACTTAAGCCCATACAAACAATTGTAATTGGCAGGAAACCACCCATTGCCTTTAAACAAAATCGTAGTAGATTTAAGTAAAAACATTTAATCTAAATTTATTTACCGTTGAAGTGTCTGCTTGTTAGAAACAGGTTATTATCAGATTTATTTTATTATTATTTGGTTCTTTTGGTCCTAGAGGATGATATAATAAAAATAATCGACACTTAGGCCATCTAGTCGAAAGATATAAATATAATTACATAAATTGCAAATATTTAGGATGAGAGTTTTTAACATTAATTTAATTTAATTATGAAAATTATTATTATCAAATTCTATTTCCCTTACAATAAAGCTCAATAAAAAGTGATTTATTAACGTTTTGACTAAGAATTAATTTTCAATCAGTCCATACGATGTTTTAAGCGACATCTTTACGTGTGAATTCTACACAAATTTTATTATGAAATGTATGTGATTGACCAGACGTGCAATTACTATCATACGAATAATAAAAGTCAGGAAGCGTAACTGTAAACAAAATCAACGCAAAATTCGGCTCCAAACTTCACTACATTGACAAATTCTAGTATTCGAACGAAAGAACACACATGCAAATAAGCCAATTAGCTGCGCTTGCCTAACGCGTTGTATTCCGGCAAGCCCGATGATTGGTTCTCGGAGGAAAGATAATGCTAATTGGTTCGCGCGCCTGTTGCAGTGTGAGATGCGTGGACTAAAATTATTGTATTTTTGCACTAAAATTATTGTATTTTGCACTATGCATATTAGTTAGATTAATTAGTTATTACAATTTAACTAAACCATTCTATTATATTTATTTAAAAGTTTGTGATACGAGTGCTTTTTGGATTAAAATGTTTCTTAACCTCTCGATTCTTGTTAAGCCCGATCAGAACCCCAGTAACCCATTTTTTTCACAAAACAAAATTTGTCGGGAATCTGTGACATTAAATTTATAATTAAAGGTACCTACTAATGCATCACAGTTTAAGTGCAATATCAAAACGTGTTAAATAAGCGTTCATGTTGCATAACACTTTGCAGAGTCGCAAGTATAGAATTTCAAAACGTTTATTTACAAATATGAAAAGTGATTCAAGCATTCTTCATATCTGTATGGCTTCTACACCACTTAACAACACATGACGGCATATTTGCAGTATGTAAACAACGCAAAAAAAAAAAAAACAACACTCCTAATTTCCACGCAACACAAACGCATCGACTCAATTACACCGGCGAACTGTCAGCGCTGCGCAGTACAGTTTTTCAGCAACGCCCACCGCGGACTAGTTTGCGTGGTGCCATTTTTGAGCGTGAGTTACGTTTCTTGACTTTTATTATTCGTAGCATATTAATGAAAAAGAAAAGGATGTAATTAAAAACAAAGACACTTAAAAAACTGTTTTATTTTTTGTTGCAATAATCAACAAATAACAGGCTCTTAGTGCTATATCACAATAACCTCTTATTAATAGCTGCAGGCACTGCGAATATTAAATAATCAATTATCACATTGAATTAAGAAAAATACCTACATAAAAAATTACTAATCAAAACGAATTACATCATATCAAAATCAATTATGCGCACTCAGTGCACAGTAGTAGCAGGGATTTGCAACAATACTTATTTTAAGTTACGTAATTTACGTTAAGGCCATGTTAATGTTACTTATGTATTTAGCATGTAATTTTCTTAGGATTAATACAAACAAACTACTAGCACCCCAAAACTAATAGTTTAAAGCTCCACAACATTATTGGACCATAGATTCAGTAGTAAAACTATATAAATTATACGTAATAAATAATTAAATCGTAGATATTCGAGAAATATTTGGCGTAGTTTTCGAAATTTCTAATAAAAAATTGAACTTTTTACTAGACAATTTATACCCAAGAACTGTAAATTTTGTATATTAAACATAAACAAATCTCACTTTGATGTTTTTAAGTAGTATCAACTGTACTGTTAATTGACTATTCTTAAAAATTATTCCGTTTTATAAAATTAATTAGATCTATTGTGACAAGTACATAATAACAGTTAACATTTGATATTTATAAAATTAATTAAGTTTTAATAAATTGCTTTACTTAACGGACAATAATTATGTGATGTTCATAATTCTACACAAATCATGCAAAAAAATTAAAATACCAGATCCTTTGTACATTAACTCAACTAAGTATAGGAACAACAATGGGTAATTCATACATAATACCAAAATATTATTTTAATTTACATCAATCGGACTTATCTCTCATAGATTGCTGCTTCGTTTCATAGGCCTGAAACAATAAAGTCGTTTAAAAAATTGGGATCAACTGACATTTTCAAATCAGATGGTTTTAGTTGCATATTACCTGTTGTGCGACCCTTGTGAGGGTCTCGGCCATGTTGCGGCCGGTCTGGTCGACCATCCCGCGCAGCACGCCGTCCGGCTTCTGCAGCAGCACGTGCGGGTGATCGAACTCCACCATCTGTCCCGCATCCATCACCAGCACCTGTACCACGCAGTAGTCTAGTGTAGTAGTTAGTAGGTACTAGTAGTAGTACACGGTGGGCGGCAGGCACAAGGCAACACGAGACTCACCTTGTCCGAGTCCATGACGGTGTGCAGCCGGTGCGCGATGGTGAGCACGGTGCAGTCGGCGAACTTGCTGCGGATGGTGGTCTGTATGAGCGCGTCGGTCCTGTAACGTGACGTGAAGCGAGTGTGAGTGGGCGTGTGTGCGAGTGACAGGGTCACGTGACCCTGGACGGTAGATATCAGTCAGGAGATGGCTCACTGAGGGTCCACGTTGGCGGTGGCCTCGTCCAGCACGAGCAGGCGGTTGCGGCGCACGATGGCGCGCGCCAGGCACACCAGCTGCCGCTGTCCCACCGAGAAGTTACTGCCGCCCTCCGACATGCGCGAGCTCAGCCCCGCCGGCAGCTCCATCATGGCCTCCTTCAGCTCCACCTGCAGGACGAGATGGATGAGGTCAGCCCAGCAGCATCACGACATGACAAGGTAGGGGTAGTCAGTCGCGGCGGGTAGCGGGTAAAGGCTCACCTCCTCGAGCGCCCGCCACAGCACCTGGTCGGGGTACTCATCGAAGGGGTCCAGGTTGTGGCGCATGGTGCCCGAGAAGAGCACCGGCTCCTGCGGGATGATGGACACCTGGCTGCGCAGCTCGTGCAGGCCCAGCGTGGAGGTCTCGCGCCCGTCGATGATGATCTCGCCCTCGATGGTGGCGAGCCTGCGGAGGGGGAGTGCCACGGTGGGGCGCGGTTAGCGCGGTGCATGTTACACATGGTGCGCGTGATGTCGTGTGTGTGTAGTAAGTAGGTACCTGAAGAGCGCGTTGATGAGCGAGGACTTGCCGGCGCCGGTGCGGCCCACGATTCCGACCTTCTCCCGGGGCGCGATGTCGAGCGTGAGGTCCTTCAGCACGGGCGGCTCGCCGGGCGCGTAGTACAGGAACACGCGCCGGAACTGCACGCGCCCCGCCTCCGGCCACGACGGCGGCGGCTTGTTGCCGCCCGTCGACGACAGGGGCGGCTCCGACTCTATGTGGGAGTACTCCTCGATCCTGCACCATACCATTACATTACCATACATACATTATCATGTTATTAAATCTACACTGTTTGATAGACTCATACAGATAGCTCACCTTTCGACACTGGTCATTTGATTTTCTAGTTCGGTAGACTGCCGCATACCCCATTGGAACATGCCGGTTAAGCCCATCGCTTGTGTTATAGCTAACCCTACGTTGCCACCATATTCACCTGTAATTTATAAAAGCGTAGTAAAGTGTAGTTCAAATATAATTGAAAGTCATCTTTCTCAATATCTGCGATAGTAAAATTAGACTTACTTTGGCCAAACACAAGGAAGCTCATTGTGACGACTGCGATGTAAATTACACACACGAGATCCAGCCAGAATCCGAACGCGCGTGAGCTCGCGATGAACATATACCTGGAAAAATATTTTTATAAAGCTTCGTTTCACATTCATATGAACAACCTAATAATATCTTGATGCTCACTCACCAAGCGGAGCTGTGAAGATCTTGATGGTTATCAAACTCTCTTATGAGTGCTTCTTGTGCTCCGAAAGCGCGGATAGTGGTGATGCCTTGCAACGTAGCATTCAGATGCGAGAATACTGGACTACGAGCTGTGGACGGTATGCGTTCACTGTTTATATATTTTATGTTTATATTTATGGAAAACTAACAGCTATATACATAATATTTTACACTAGATTATAGGAACAAAATAAGCCAGAACCAGTTTTCACGAGTAAATACAGACAATTTGATACATAAAAATATTAATAATAAAATAAAGAATCAAATCCATCGATATTATATAAAGGAAAAGAAAATTAATTATGTTTAAAGTAGAATTAAAGTAAATGTTAAAGCCATATCAATCCATATATGAAAGTAAGAAAATTTATGTGATAATAAAATTTACTTTTAGTGATTTAATGATCTCTGCCAAAGAAATTCAATATTTAAGTTAATTGGTGATTGGTTTTAACTGAAACTGGACCGTTTGAGTTCGAAAACCCCTAACATTCTGAAAGTAATGTAAAAAATATTTTTTTTTTCTGAATTTGATTCGCAATCAGTCGCCAGACTTGTAAGCGATTGCGTTGTGTGATTTTTGACGTGTCGAGAACGGTGGCCAGTGCCAACAATTCAAGCTTAAATAACTTGGTCTCTTTTTAGCCTTTGGACCATATTTGTTTTATTCAATAGCTCAGCAACGAGTGGGTTTGGGTGGGACGACAGACGCTCAGCATGTTGTTTTTATAGTGCTGTATCTCTGTTGCAACTGTCGGCATGTTCAAATATTCATGTACATCTTCGTTCTTAGTGAACCATGGCGCATTGACAAATGGCTCTCAATATACCGTTTTGCACTCTTTGAAGGCTGGTGATGTAACTTTTACTACTCCCCACAATTGGAGACCATATATCCAGATGGGCTTCAAAATGGAGTTGTAAATTAGGAGTTTGTTGTCCACTGATAATATAGTTTCTACCCATGAGCCAGTACAAATTTCTGTATTTGATGTTGATCTCAACTATTTTTTGCTTAATGTGATTCTTCCATGTCAACCGTCGGTCCAGGTGGAAACCAAGGTATTTGATGCAATCACAGTGCAAGCACACACACTTCTTTCTTGCTTTCTATATGGTTTGACTTTTGTGCACTAGCGCGGATGCGCCATTTAGTGAGCCAATTTTGAGTTCTATCCAGATGCTTTTGTAGTTTGTTACTAGCCGTTGTTGGATTTTCGTCACAAGCCAGGTATGCTATGTTATCGGCATAGATGGCTATCGTTATGTCATTAGATGTAGGAAGATCTGACGTAAAAATGTTGTATAAAACTGGCCCCAGAACAGAACCTTGCGGAACTCCAGCCTGAATTTTGTATAACGCTGATCTTGCAGTCCCCAGCTTTACTTGGTAGGTTCTGTCCGATAAGTATGACTCTACGATAAAGAACAACGAGTGAGGAAGAAGCATCTTTATCTTGGTCAACAAACCTTTATATCAAACTCTATCGAAGGCTTGTTGCATGTCTAGAAACTCTGCCGAACAGTAATTTTTTTACTCAAAGCATTGCCTGACGGTGTGGTAAACTCGATGCACTTGCTCAACAGTTGAATGTGATTTTCGAAAACCAAACTGGTGAGATGGGATCGCGTCACAGTCATCCATGAAGGATTTTAGGCGTGTAAGAAAAATCCTTTCCCAGAGCTTGGAGAGCACTGGAGTAAGGATTGAATAAAATAGTAGATTATTATGCAATGAATGTTAGTTGTATATACATTTAGCTTTAAGACACGGATCATGAGCATTATGATGCAGTCTGCACATATATTCATTATTAAGTCAGGTGTATTATTAAATTTACAGGGTACGAATTGAAATTATATTTTTTTAAACGGGACTTTTGTTGTTTATTAGTTAGTAACTTTTGTATTTATGAATTCATAGCGTTGACTTACTCACACCCTCGAGGCGCTTGATGCTTCTAGAAGATGAAATGTAGAAGATGCGCAGTCCGTAGAAAATGAACCCGATAGCGACAGTCGGCACCAGCAGCCAGTAGTTGACGACCGCCACCACCACCACGATACCGATGAGCGACAGCCCGATCTGCGAGCCGAGCGAGACGGGTGAGTGTGCGAGCGAGAGAGAGACAGTACAGTAGGTAGAGAGAGAGTGAGAAGGGCGAGTACCTGCAGCACGTCGAGCAACGCTGAGGGTAGCACTTCGTCGACGGCGCCCATGTCCTTGGAGAAACGATTGAGGATCCTGCCCGAGGGGTTCAGGTGGAAGAAGCGCATGGGTGCGCGCGTGATGGCCTCGAACATGTTGTTATGCAGACGGGTCGACGCGCGCATCGCCATTGAGAAGAACATGAACGAACGGAGAAGAGACACTACTACTAAAGCTACCACCATACCTGTAATAAAGGATTCAGATAAATCTGTATACACAAATTTCTACAAAATTCCTAAGATATTAAGTTTGAGCTTATGCTGACATGCAGATAGTTCGGTGCCGCAAAATCTTAGATTTGTAATTCTTTACTTAAATATCATGGCACATAGTGATCTTTCTGCGTGTCGTATTATATAAAGCTTTAAACTTTTAAATTTTTTATACAATCCGCTCATTTTTGCACCGCACAAAACTATATTTATTTTATACATTCAAGACTCAAAAAGCCTAATACAAACTAGATTTCATTTATACGAGATATAAATAGGCCTATGGTTTGTAAATAGCTTGATCTCTGCGACAGTTGTTAGAGTCGTATGAAAATTAACCTTATAGCTTTACAATAAGGTTCATCTGTTTAATCTGTGGTTGATTTTATGATGATACAGATAAACCTTATGCTAAAGCTGTAAGGTTAATTTTCTTGACTCAAACAACTGTCGCAGAGATCAAGCTATATTTTTTTAGTGTAGAGATCCATTTGAATAAATAATGAAAGAAATGATAATTTGGTTATGAAATTAAATCGTTTCCATTATTGTCAAACATGATTAAGACAGAGTAATGTAATGTAGCACTAACCGCTGTAAATATAAATGCAGTAGTATCTGTTGAGTGGTCCGTCGAACTGCACGTTCTCGACGTACGCTTCCTCGTTGGCGGCGAGCGGGCCGGTGTTGTTCGCCGCTGTGCGCATTAACTGTGTCGGGTGACTCTCTTCCATGTTCACCCTGCACAAGGAACACCGATTAGGGTACAGACCTCATGCTCTATTGACTCGTTTGGAAGAGGATCGTATAAATGTATACAACACAGCATGTCCCAAAATTCAACAATAAACGGACACCAGAGGTTCGACCTGCTCATGACTACTAGAGAAAATAAAAAGATTGATTTTGTGTAAAAACTACGGGCATTCTGGGACTTTTAAGGTTTGTGGTGGATAGCAGTGATAATTACGTTGACGATAAAAAAACAAATATTTGAACAATTGTGGTCATGGTGATTAAAAAAATCTTAAGAGGTGTACATTTCGAAGGATTTCACCCGCTGACAACTACAAACCTGCTTCGAACCGCCAAATAAGTTGACAGTGGTGCCGATTCTGTCGTGAATCGAACTAAACTAATTTTAATCACATCACATCTCTTTCTCACGAAAATTATTGAAATACGATAAAACAAATTTAAAGCTGTCAAATTAGTCTTTGCCATCTTCAGGAAATCTGAAAAATAAAGAGGAGACGAGGCTCACCAGTAGCTAGTCCACCAATCGGAGGCGGATCCGAGGAGCTGCGCGAGCACGGCGACGAGCGCCATGAGCGCGACGAGCAGCGGGTGCCCGGCGGCGCGCAGGTAGGCGCCGTACACGCGGCCCGACACCGCGCCCGCCGACCGCAGCTCCGCCTCCTCGCGACCGCCCTCCGGAGGCGCCGTCGCCGTCAAGTTGTCCACTGAACTTACCTGGTGGAAGACATACAATAAGCATACGATACATACCACCAAATACTTATAAATGGGATCAATAACTCAGTGTTGTTTGTAGTGCACTTTCTCTCTAATCATGTTGTTTTTTATAAATATTTTGTACATTGTGTTATGTGTAAATTATAGTAGTTGGTAAATGATGTAACTTTTTTTTAAATTAATGTTATCAATTTTGTATTGCGTAATTATGTATTGTATTGTGTAGTCCTTTCCTTTGTTTTTTATTTTAAATAAGTTGTTCGTGACGTCACTTACGGCAGCGACTGAAAATCAGTGCTGTAGTCTGGTACGTGTACTGGGCTTACAGTTTGCAACTGAGTCGCTGTCCATTTCTGATGTCACACAACACAATTATTGTTTTCTCTGTTGTTTTTTTTTTATCTTTTGGCTGCTATATATAATTGTGTTGTGTTATTTCAGAATAAATGATTTTAATTTTCTTTTCTTTCTTCACCACCAAATATTGGATTGCTGCTTAAAGATTCAATACAGGCTTCGGGCAAAACACGCAAGGAATTATTAATAAAATCCTCAACTTCACGCTCTCATAGACCTACATAGCACGAGAATTAGGTAACTACAAAACATACGTACGTTGACTTATGTCAATCTATTCTAACATACTCCGTCACCTCAAGCGTTGGTTCCTACATCATAAACTTATATTATAAAACGAGAGCTGGCATAGTGATAAGTCGTCCTTTCTTTGTCAAAAAAGTTTCCTATTTAATACCTTTCTTTTACCCCCAAAACCAAGCTTTATGAAAAATGCCTCACAGAATGGATGCTCATCTGCCTCTTCCGGAAGCTACCCTGCAGTATTGAATCCTCATTGTCCATGGCCGCCTGGTCAACCACTGGTTTCTCTTCCTCCTGTTCGTCTCTCGCTAGTAGCTTTGCGAAGTCCAAACCGGAAGCGCTTAGCGTGTCGAAATTACCAGCTGCGGCGATAGCACCATTTTTCAATATGATTATCTGCAATTACAATGATGATAAGTTCTTGGAGGTGATAGAGTTGGCAGCAGTCGGGATAGGTGTTATCGATCGTGTTAGGTACCTGATCGACGTCCCTGAGGAACTGCAGCTGATGCGTGACGAGGATCCTGGTGGAGTTGCGCAGGTAGCCGACGAGGCAGGACTCGAACAGGTGCCGGCCCACGTGCGCGTCCACCGCCGACAGCGGGTCGTCCAGCAGGTAGATGTCGGCGCGCTTGTACACCGACCGAGCCAGCGAGATGCGCGCGCGCTGCCCTGTGTGTGAGATACATATACTAGTATAGTACTGCATGCGTCACGTCACACCGCCCACCACGGCTGAGCAGCGCCAGTCAGTCAGTACCCACCTCCGCTGAGGCTCACTCCGCGCTCGCCCACCACGGTCTTGTCGCCCTGCGGGAACAGCGCGAAGTCGCGGTCGAGCGCGCAGCGGCGCACCACCGCGTTGTACCGCGGCCGGTCCATCGCCTGCCCGAACAGGATGTTCTGCCGCACGCTACCTGCAATGCGAGCGAGACCATGCCGATGAGCGAGATGTCACCTCGACGGTGAGCGAGGAGGGGAAGCGGGAGAGGTAGAGGTAGAGGGAGCGACAGACGCACCCGCGAACAGCCACGGCTCCTGGCTGGCGTAGGAGACGGTGCCGCCGACGTGCAGCGAGCCCGACACCAGCGGCAGCTCGCGCAGCAGCACGTGCAGCAGCGACGACTTGCCGGCGCCCACCGGCCCGATCACCGCGATCAGCCTGCGCACAGAGAGCGAGCGAGTGAGAGCGTGCGTTGTGCGAGTGGAGGAGAGCAGCGACGGGTACACACTCACTTGCCCGGTTTGATGGTGAGTGAGAGGTCGGTGAGCGTGTTCTCGGGGTGGTCGTGCTGCCACTTGGCGGTGGCGTGCTTGAGCCGCACTCCGCGCGCGTCCTGCTCCACGAGCGCCGCCAGCTCCGCCTGCTGCTGCGCCTCCAGCTCCTCTGCCTCCACGGTTTCCGCTGCTGACTCGGAGACTATTCCGCCTGCGCCTTCACCACCTGACCAATGCCATCACATAGTAATTCCTTGGAAACTAATTTCCTAACATACATCCTACAATCAATGTAAAAGCCACATATTTAAACACAATCTCACATGGTCTTCGTAGGACTTACCGTTTTCTTGAGCTTCGTCATGCTTGGATATTTTCATATCTGACGACTGCGCTTCGTCTATGGGCGACCCGAGATCCTCTTTAGCTAATACAGCGGAATCCCTTCCATCTGCTTGTGCCTTTGGTTTAGTAGATGTTTGTATTTCTGCAAGTCCAGGTACCGGTTTGCTGGTGTCCTCGTATAACATGAAGCTTTGAAGACGCTTTATTGATATTGTAGCTTCTGCTACTTGAGCAATACCTAAAGAATTAATAAATAGATAGATTATCGACATGACAAGACCAAACTGTTAAGGAAATTACACAAAATTGGCATAATTACACAATATACCTACCTACAAGTAAAAGTTTGAACAATTAATGAAATATTAGATTCTTCACTCGATAACGTATAACGTTAACTAAACCTTATTTACATTGTTAACAGAAAAATGAGAAATCATATTCTTTCATCATATCAAGAGTTCAAGACGTGGAGGTAAACAATGCAAATGATTTCATTCAACTTTTAATTCTAATGTCAACTGAGTGAAAGATAAACATTTACATTACTCAATATTTACATTGTGATAAGAGCGACAATCTTAAGAAAACAATTTACCTTGTGGGAAAAATACAGTCATTGTCTGTCTCAGTATATTATAGAAGCTGGTGACGACGAACACCTGCTTGGCGCTGATGTAGTTGTTTACCAGCACGTAGACGAGGATCGAGCAGAACAGACAGATGCGAGTCGTGAACATTATGAACGAAGTCAGCACACCGCGGATGTATGACGTCGCGCGGATCTGATGTATTTCGCGTCTAAAATAAAAAGAGATTCACTTGTTCACCCATGTCTGTGTATAAGCTATACAAGTTTTATAATAACAATACTATCCACCTTAAAATAGCTATTTCAGCCGCTTTTCTGCGAAAAACAGTAACCGATATATATCAATGTTACCCGTGTAAACATAAAAAACCGGCCAAGTGCGAGTCGGCCTCGCAAACGGAGGGTTCCATACAATATTACTAACTCATTGTGCAATGGAAACAAAACACTAAAAAAAGACGTTTCTTGTATGGGCACCCCCTTTAATTTTTATTATTTGTTGTTATAGCGGCAATAGAAATACATAATCTCTGAAAATTACAGCTGTCAACCTATTACCGTTCATGAGATACAGCCACCCGACAGACAGACAGACGGACGGACGGACAGCGGAGTCTTAGTAATAGGGTCCCGTTTGGCACCCGTCGGGTACGGATCCCTAAAAACGATGTAATAATATGAATTTATCCAGGATTATCCATATTTGTTACCTCTTGCCCAATGGCACAACCATTCGTTATGCCATTTAGCACGCACATAGCCAATGGCATGGCGAGAAACACAGGCTACTTTGTCCCGGGAACTCGAGTAAAACCGCGGGGGACAGTGTGTAGGCTAATAAAATAACTCGCTCATTGATAAGTTAACGTTAATTGATAAATAAACTACGCCATGTGCTCGTATTATTGTAAACATTACATTATTCTTCACTATTAGCCCGCGTCGAATTTATTGTGTAATGTACGTAGGTCAGTCATAAACGTGCCCAGTGGGGTTCATATTATTGATAACAATATTAAACAGTGCCGATATGATAAAAACCTCGTATGCACGAGACAATGATAGTTTTATAGATAACTTGTAATGTATTTCAAAAGCTATTGCAATGACCACAAAATTGAAGCCATTTTTAAGGACTCAAAACACTAACAGAAATCTGAAATCGAAATGGACTTTGAAATTAATTCATATACATTTATTTTAAATCTAAATAAAGTCGGCTTACGAAATGGCTCCTTACTTTACAGGTAGGTAGGTTATGTAATAAGGTATTTCTTTAAATATAGGTTATAATAAATAATAAGGTTTTGTTAAAAATATCAAGATTTTTTTGTTGTCTGTACTTGCTTTGTCTTCCAATGTACTAATGTATACCAAATATCAAGTCAATCCGACCACTGGAAGTGGGTGAAATCGAGTTGCATGATTCCACCCGAACAAACAAATCTATGTATGTAACTAATACATACATTACAAGTTTTATAAAAGCTTGTAAAAATTTAACATATCTGAACAAAAGATTTGTATATCCTAAATCTTAATATATAAAATGATAAACTGATTGTTGATATATCAACGCACAGCCCAAACCGCTGGATCTAGAGATTTGAAATTTTGCCCAAAGATACCTTATACAGTGGAGGCATCCACTAAGGAAGGATTTTAGGAAATTCCACCCCTAAGAGGGTAAAATAGGGGATGATAGTTTGTATGCAAGTCCGTCAGTTTTGAAGTTAGGATCTTCAAATTTTGTGTTTAGGCTGACGATTGAAAATTAATGTATAGTTATCTCAGCGTTTGAGTTAATTCCACCCCTGAAGGGAGGAAACGGGGTATGAAGTTGTGAATGCAAGTCCTCCAAATCAACAGTAAACTTCACTAAATGTATTATTATACAGTGTAGGCATCCACTAAGGAAGGATTTTTGGAAATTCCACCCCTAAGACGGTAAAATAGGGGATGAAAGTTTGTATGCAAGTCCGTCAGTTTTGAAGTTAGGATGTTCGAATTTTGTACTTAAGCTGACGATTGAAAATTAATGTATATTTATCTCAGCGTTTGAGTTAATTCCACCCCTGAAGGGAGGAAACGGGGTATGAAGTTGTGAATGCAAGTCCTCCAAATCAACAGTAAACTTCACTAAATATATTATTATACAGTGTAGGCATCCACTATGGAAGGATTTTTGGAAATTCCACCCCTAAGAGGGAAAAAAGGGGATGAAAGTTTGTATGCAAGTCCGTCAGTTTTGAAGTTAGGATCTTCAAAATTTGTGTTTAAGCTGACGATTGAAAATTAATGAATAGTTATCTCAGCGTTTGTGATAATTCCACCCCCGAAGGGGGGAAACGGGGGATGCAGTTGTAAATGCAAGTCCTTCAAATCCACAGTAAACTTCACTAAATGTATTATTATACAGTGTAGGCATCCACTAAGGAAGGATTGTATGCAAATCCGTCAGTTTTGAAGTTAGGATGTTCGAATTTTGTATTTAAGCTAACGATTGAAAATTAATGTATAGGTGTTTTTGACAATTCCACCCCCGAAGGGGGGAAAAGGGGGATGAAGTTGCGTATGCAAATCCTTCAATTCCACAGTGAACTTCACTAAATTTACTATCATACAGTGTAGGCATCCACTAAGAAAGGATTTCATGAAATTCCACCCCTAGGGTGGTAAAATAGGGGATGAAAGTTTTATGAAAGTCCGTCAGTTTTGAATTTAGGATTTTCAACTTTTATGTTTAGGCTGGAGATTGAAAATTAATTTATAGTTGTGCCAGCGTTTGAAATAATGCCACCCCCAAATGGAGAAAAGGGGGATGATGTTGTGTATGCAAGTCCTTCAATTTCACAGTAAAATTCACAAAATTTTCATTATACAGAGTAGGCATCCACTAACGAAGGATTTTTTGATATAACAACCCTAAGGGAGTAAAATAGGGGATGAAATTTTTTATGAAAGTCCGTCAGTTATGAAGTTCAGATCTTCAAAGATAAAATAAAAGAAGGGGTGGAATTATCAAGAACGAAGAAGAAGAAGAAGAAGAAGAAATAGATTTTATTTGTCCACCACCAATCTTATAACTAGGTAACATGTGATAATACAAAAATAGTTATATACATAATTAAACAGAAAAAAATAATAATAATAAAAATAAAATTAAAAACGTAAAAGAAAAAAATAAAAAAGTTAAACAATTAAAAATAAAGAAAATACGAATGGAGGACAAATAGGGCCTACAGCTCAGCATTATGCTGCAGCACATGAGTGTACCACAGCGCTGATCTTCCGCTGAGGCCAGTTAAATGATATCACGGACATCTTGGCCTGAGCAACAATATACGTATACAGAAACAAATAAAGTTAGGTTTTTATTTTACTTATCCTATAATATATTTTAAAATATAATATATCCTATATATATCCTATACACATATTCAAAAGTTTAATAATTGGTTATAATATGCTAACAACAACAATAATTGAGAACAATATAACAGATAACATTTAAGTGCAAAAACTAAATAAAAGAGAACGCTGTGACACATATAAATTAATTTTCAATCGTCAGCCTAAACACAAATTCCACCCCTTAAGGCTCGGTACTAGCCAAACATGTTGCCGTATTGTCATAAGTTTATATAGAAAACGTAAAGTAGTAGCCACGAAAAAAAACATCTGCCTAGTTGAAGAGTTTAACTAGCCGCCAAAAAAAACCGATTCAAGAAAAACTTTCTAGATTCCTGTAAAAAAAATATAGAATATCGCTAAAAACGTGAAAAAGGGACTCCCGTACTGTCATAACTTTGGCGTAATTAAGAACTTAAACCTAATAAACTGTACGTAATCATGGAGAATAAAGAACAGAGAAGCCGCCGAATATTTTTGTTTTATACAGTACCATACTTATATTTTGAGTAAAAAATTTGCAAACTTTTCGCCCGAAATCTCCATACAAAATTACTATGGCGGCGCGCTTTCCCAATATATAGTCGCTCGGTGAACTCCGCAGCTCAGTCCACCCCACGTCTTCGAAGTGAGAGCACGTCACTTTATGCAAAAAAATAAGACGTAGGTGGCGGCGTGTACATACACAACATCCACGCACAGTGGTCGGTTTTAGGTAAACGTTGGTAAAGAATAGAAACAAGGTAGTCAAGAATAGAATATTAGAATAGAATATTATTTATTTGCTTTAAACGTGGTTTACATTAAGGTCTTATATTTATACAATAGTTCTGCACATTTAGCTTTTCATAAGCATGCAAATACACATTTTAATAAATTCAATTAACATTATCTATTTAAATTATCATTCACAAATTTATATTGATATTGATTAAAATTAATCTACATGTCTATTTACATTTCAATTATAATTTAGTCAAAGAACAAAACAAATCAATCAATTATATTTAACAATAACTATGTCTAACAGTTATAAAATTCAGTGATGTCATAGAAAATTTTAGTTTTTAACCACTGTACCAATTTACCTTTAAAACGTGTCAGTGAAAGTGTTTTAATATCATTTGGTATCGCGTTATACACTTTTATGCACATTGCAAAACACTGTTTTTGATAGAGAGCCATTTGAGGCGGAATTTCAAAGACCAATCGATCGGGATATCTTGTGTTTCTTGGATATATTTCCTGGGCTGTTTTAAAATAACTAAAATGCGATTTCACAAACAATGCAACTTCAAGTATGTACATACAAGGAAGAGATAATATACCCAGACTATCGAACAGGGGCCTGCATGATGCATGAGGTGGCACACCACATATTGCACGTACGCATTTCTTTTGTGCAATAAATGCTTTGTGTATATCCGGAGAAAAGTAATTTTATAATTTCGTTTCATTGATTTTTTGAACCAGAAGTATTTTTTACTTCATACATTTACAACTTATGTGTTTTTGTTTATAATGATAATTTTAATGAATAACTATTATGAAACATAATATAATAATTATTTTTTGGGGAATATTTTATGTATGTATATACTTTCTAATGCTTTTTCAGTTGATAAGACATCTTACGAAATAATTATTGTTTTTTGTAAATATTTATGTAATAAAAATAAAATGATAATTATAGAATTTAATGATGAGGTATTTTTCATCATCGGTTGTACTGTTGTACTAAACATGTTGATTTTTTAACACCTCGTATTATAGCTTTCCTTGAAGGTATAAGTAGAATAATCAAATCTAGTAAGTCGATGTACTAATTTGAATCTTTGCAATAATGTAGTTTCCGGCCTGCAAAATGGTCTCCGTACAATACTATAATTTTGTACCATCGAGCTGATCTGATGATGGAACCGGAAGGTTGGGGTTCTTCAAAAAGGGTGTGAAAAAGGCTGTGAAGAGGCTGCAGGGTCTGGAACGCGCGAGTGATAGCCCTGGTGTTGCAAGCGTCCATAGGCTAAGGTAACTGCTTACCATCAGCGGACCGTATGCTTGTTTGCTACCTTAGTGGTATAAAAAAGGGAATGCACTGGAACCACATAACGGCACAATGTATCCTAGTCGAGTTTGGGCTTATTGGAACCGTCTCGAAACGTTCTTTAGCCATAATCAGTTGTCAGGGTCTGATGATGGAGTCGGAAGGTTGGCACTGGAACTCCTTAACGGCACTACGTATCGTAGTCGTGTTTGGGCTTGTTGGAATCGTCTTGAAATTTACTTTGGCCATAATTAATTTTCAGGATCTGATGATGGAGTCGGAGCGTAGGCTCTAGAACTCCATAACGGCACAACGAATCCTAGTCGTGTTTGAGCTTGTTGGAATCGTCTCAAATCCTTCTTTGGCCATAATCAGTTTTCAGGGTCTGATGACCGCCATCTTGAACTTCTTAGATACTGATCCGATAGCTCTCAAAATCGATATTTGAGAGACCTTAGGGTCTCAAAATAAGAATCTTTTTCAGAATTTTGAAAAAGTGTCCGCCATTTTGAACATTTTAGATACTGGTCCGATTGTTCTCAAAATCGATATTTGAGAGACCTTGGAGTCACAAAACAAGGATCTTTTGTCAAAATTAGGAAAAAGTGTCCGCCATATTGAACTTTTTGGAAACTGGTCCGATTGGTCTCAAAATCGATATTTGAGAGACCTTGGGGTCACAAAACAAGAATCTCTTCTCAAAATTTAGAAAAAGTGTCCGCCATTTTGAACATTTTAGATACCGGTCCGATTGTTCTCAAAATCGATATTTGAGAGACCTTGGAGTCACAAAACAAGAATCTGTTCTCAAAATGAGGAAAAAGTGTCCGCCATCTTGAACTTCTCAAGTACTGGTCCGATTGCTCTCAATATCGATATTTGAGAGACCTTGGGGTCACAAAACAAGGATCTTTTCTCAAAATTAGGAAAAAGTGTCCGCCATCTTGAACTTCTTAGGTACTGGTCCGATTACTCTCAAAATCGATATTTGAGAGACCTTGGGGTCACAAAACAAGAATCTCTTTTCAAAATTTTGAAAAAGTGTCCGCCATTTTGAACTTTTTAGATACTGGTCCGATTGTTCTCAAAATCGATATTTGAGAGACCTTGGAGTCACAAAACAAGGATCTTTTGTCAAAATTAGGAAAAAGTGTCCGCCATATTGAACTTTTTGGAAACTGTTCCGATTGGTCTCAAAATCGATATTTGAGAGACCTTGGGGTCACAAAACAAGAATCTGTTCTCAAAATTAGAAAAAAGTGTCCGCCATCTTGAACTTCTCTAGTACTGGTCCGATTGCTCTCAAAATCGATATTTGAGAGACCTTGGGGTCACAAAACAAGAATCTGTTCTCAAAATTAGAAAAAAGTGTCCGCCATCTTGAACTTCTCTAGTACTGGTCCGATTGCTCTCAAAATCGATATTTGAGAGACCTTGGGGTCACAAAACAAGGATCTTTTCTCAAAATTAGGAAAAAGTGTCCGCCATCTTGAACTTCTTAGGTACTGGTCCGATTACTCTAAAAATCGATATTTGAGAGACCTTGGGGTCACAAAACAAGAATCTCTTTTCAAAATTTTGAAAAAGTGTCCGCCATGTTGAACTTTTTATATACGGGTCCGATTGGTCTCAAAATTGATATTTGAGAGACCTTCGGGTCACAAAACAAGAATCTTTTCTCAGAATGTTGAAAAAGTGTCCGCCATTTTGAACATTTATATACCGGTCCGATTGTTCTCAAAATCGATATTTGAGAGACCTTGGAGTCACAAAACAAGAATCTTTTGTCAAAATTAGGAAAAAGTGTCCGCCATCTTGAACTTCTTAAGTACTGGTCCGATTGCTCTCAAAATCGATATTTGAGAGACCTTGGGGTCACAAAACAAGAATCTCTTCTTAAAATTTTCAAAAAGTGTCGCCATGTTGAACTTTTTAGATACCGGTCCGATTGCTCTCAAAATCGATATTTGAGAGTCCTTGGGGTCACAAAACAAGAATCTTTTCGAGAGTGCAGAATGTTGTGTGCGTGTCATTGCACACGACACTAACCCGCAGTAAATACCCATTTGCCACATGTTGCTTTCATAGCGTAGTTGCGTAGTTTAGTTCGTTCGATTACGGTGGATGTAGATTTAAGAATTTATGCTATTTGTTTTAAGAATTTATGCAACATAAAAGGTTTCAAAGGTTTTTCGTTTGTTTTAATCAAGATATCTGCATATCTTGGTCAAAGTTGGTTAAGTGTTTTAGAGCATTCCATCTCATAAAGACATTCCCGGGAAATCGAAAAAAAAATCCCGACTTCGGGAACGACTTATTTCCCGGGAATTCACCATGCTATGGTTTCCTCACGATGTTTTCCTTCAACGAAAACTCAAGCTCATATGTTATTTACCACCTAGAACCTAAAGAAACTGAAATAGGTATACTATAAAGGTCGTCGCTCCTATATCAGCATCATCGCAGCAACAGCCGGCACTCAACTCAATCCAACCACTAGCTGCCAGCATGCCGCCTGCGAGGTGGCAGCTCGCGGACGGCGCGGCGCTGGAAAATTAGTGACGCGGCTTTGGCAAGATTCCGCTTGCTGGCGTCACGCAGCAAGGGAGCGGACCGCTCGCTGGAAGCGTGTGGTCAGCAGGACTAGTGGCTTGTAGCGGCAAGCGCGCTTGCCGCGAGGCGTCAACTATTTTATCTAGTTTTAGTCATTGTAAAATTTACTTTTACGCATACGATTTAAAGGCTTCACTTGCATGGCAAGGTAAATGCCGAGGCATAGCCGTGTTGTTACAGTAAGCGGTGACCCAAATGGTGTAGATTCTGTTGTAAATCGCACTAAACTAATTATGCCATACCACCATAATAATGAATAATGAATTTGGTCAATGTTCATGTCATGACAATTCCAACAACCCCAAAAACGGCTAGGATAATTTCCTCAATTATGGCGTTCGAGTGCCTGTCGTATTACTCCATCAGACCCTAAAAACTATATATGGTAAAAGTGCATATCATGACAATTCCAACAACCCCAAACACGGCTAGGTAGGATACGTTACTCCGCTATGAAGTTTATTTTATTTCTTTTTTTTTTTTTTTTTCAATGGAAAACTTACAGCTAAGTATACATAAAGATACATCAATATATGGAAATGAAAGGCTAATTAAAAGTTTTCACAGATATTCCATAACAATTTCTAGTACCTCCTTCTCCATCATCAGATCCGGGATACCATATCTGGTCAAAGATCGTCTCACGAAAATTCTAACAACCCCAAACACGGCTAGGATAGGATGCTCCGCTATGGAGTTTCAGTACGTACTCCCTTACTCCATCATCAGACCCTGCAAACCATATATAGTCAAAGTTCGTCTCACGACAATTCCAACAACCTCAAACACGATTTGGATACGTTGGTCTGCTATAGAGAGCCTTTCGGGATTGTATTTTCAAACGAACTAATACACTTGCAAAGTTTAAAATTGTCTTCCTAGATTTTATTTACATAGTTACATACTGCCATACTACGTAGTTATAACCGTAGCTGCCCGGTGCGACTTCGTTCGCGTGGTGCCCTACCCTACATTAAATATTTCAAAAACTTAAAAATTGCCAAATCTGTCCAGCCGTTCTCGAGTTTTACTACTTTTTAGGGTCCCGTACCTCAAAAGGTAAAAAAGGAACCCTTATAAGATCACAATCTTGTCCGTCTGTCTGTCTATCCGTGTGTCACCACCGATTTTCTCAGGAACGGGTGGACCTAGCAAGTTAAAATTTATACCAGATACTGAGGTCTATAGTCCCTATTAGGTAAATAAAGTCAAGGTCCTAAGTCAACACGATAAAAAAATATGGGCAAATTTAGATTTTCGAGATAACTTGTAAGTATCAAAATTTACCTTAATTTTCAACTATTTAAATTTTTCGGAATTTTCCCTTTACTTGTGCTGTAGGACCTTGTTACCAAAGACAATTCTAGTTCAACCGGAAGTACCCTATAGGTTTTGGGTCGAAAACCTATATGGTAGTTCACGTTGACTTAGGATCACGAAATTTGGCAAAAAGCAAAAAGCACAAGTAAAGGAAAATAAAAAAGCTGAAAAGGACACGAAATATAAAAAAGCTGAAAATTAATATAAGTTTTGGTACTTTTAAAGTTTGCGCCTACTACTAATTTCACAGTCAATTTGAGTAAGGTTACATTATGATTATTATTGTACGGAACCCTCCGTGTGCGAGTACGACTCGTACTTGGCCGGTTTTATTTATTTCTGAAACAGAACTGTTTTGTATTCCATTCCAACAAAACAGACCAAAAAGATCGGACCTCATACTACAGCCACAGCTACAGCTAAAAAACAGAAAAAAATCTGAACGCATCTATAAATACCTATTTGACAACCAGGTGAAAAAAAAATTCTAAAAAATAATTTAAAAAAATTAAATCGACTTCAGAATACACTAAAAAGTATGAAATAGCTCTAATCTGACACTGATTTGAAGTCAACGAAATATTTTCAATGTAATATTTCGATGTTTAGTCGAGCTCTTTCGCTGACTTTAAATCAGTGTCAGATTAGAGTTATTTCATACTTTTTAGTGTATTCTGAAGTCGATTTAATTTTTTTAAATTACTTTTTCATTCCGTCATTTTTAGTTTTTCTTAAATGAACTAGAATTTGACCAACATTTTGAGATGTTTTTCCTTTGACCCCACACCCGTAGCTCGTACCAATAAGCCAGGCCGTCAAACTTATTTGTCCAGATCTTGAAAACGACTGAAGCGATTTCGATACAACTTACACTGTTCCCTATGTTGAAGTAAAAGTAAACCAATTAAAAAAATTTTGGTTACAATCCGATTAATATCTTCGGAGATATGCGAGGACAAATATACATACATACAAACATACAGTATTTCCGTTAATTATTATTTAATTTCTCATCGTTTAAACCTACCCTGGACTTCCACAAATATTTCATAACCAAAGTTAGCCAAATCGGTCCAGCCGTTCTCGAGTTTTATCGAGACTAACGAACATCAATTCATTTTTATATAGATAGATAGGTACTTGAAGTTTATACAAATTTCTTCAAAATGTCTTCCTTTTTAATTTGGTTGATTTGAACACGTAGTTCCAAAAAATAATTCTAAACAAAGTTAATGCATTACCAGATGACCTAACGTAATAATAATTTCCGTACGTTCATCGATGCACCGCTCGATGTACCGCTTATTCCCACACCTATCTTAAGTTCGCGCTTTCTGTCATTGGAACCACTGTGTTAAGCGACTGTCGTGTGCGTGAGCGCGATCGCTGTATGAGTAGTGGCGATCGCGTTTCAATACCTAATTTTCTCCCGCGCCCGAGCCGTAGCCGCCCCTTAAGGGGTGAAAAAGGAATAAAGTTGGGAATGGAATTCCTTTATTTTCAAAGTAAACTACACTAAGTTAGCAAACATGCATATGGCTAACCTGATGGTAAGCGGTCACCACGCTTACCAACAACACGTATCAACAACAGGAGTATTATTCACGCGCTGCCGACCCTGCGGAAATCTTTTTTTTTTTTTTTTTTACTGTTTATAGGTCTGTGTTTGACCGCAATCTCACCATGGTAAGTGACGATGCGGCCGAAGGTGGTAAGCACACAAAGCCTAGAAGGAACTGGCTCTCAAGTGCAGCTATCGGAACTCACCGAAAGGTGTTTGGCGACAGATCTGGCGGTAGCCAGCCAGGCGGGTACTACAAAGTACCCTACCACCGTGCTATGGTTTCCTCACGATGTTTTCCTTCACCGAAAGCTCAAGCTCATTGTAGGATTCGAACCCGGGACCTTCATCTCGGTATCCGACGTCAATACCACTGAGCTATCATCGCCTTAAAACACTTTTTATCTCTTTTATCTCTTTACACCCTTTTTGAAAAACCCCATGCTAAACTCCTTTGGGAAAACCACGGTGGGAGGCTCATTCCACAACCTGTGCGTACGCGATAGGAAACTCCTTTGAAACCGCAAAGTAGGAAACCATTTCGGTTCCAATGTGTGAGGATGAACTCTCCGTCGATGGCGAGAGTTGCGATGGTTTGTTTCGTGATTACTATTAATAAATCACAGCGACAAACTCTGAAATATGATGGAGTTGATTTGTGGTAGGACTGTTTCTCCCACGGCCAGTTTTATGTAGCATGCTTACGTGTGAGCTCGCAATCTACCTGAACTTTTTTCAAATATCACACTTAGTGGCGAGCGACAGCCATGAACAAAGCTCTATATATTATACTAGCTGTCCTGCGCGGTTTTACCTGCATTCCCGAGGGATCGTATGGTTTACCGGGATAAAAATTATCCCATATGTTAAACCAGAATACATTCTTTGTGTGTTCCAAATTTCATCCAAATCCGTTTAGTAGTTTTTGCGTTTCGTTGAAAGCTCCCAGACGGATTATTTTTTCGAGACCTCCAAAAAATATCATTATATTTTAGCCAATGTATAAAAAAACTTGACAAATGATATACTAAAACCTTCCTCGAGAACCACTCTATCCATTGGTGAAAACAGCATGAAAATCGGTGCAGTAGTTTTTGAGTTTATCGTGAACAGACAGATAGACAGACGCGGCGGAGGATTTTGTTTTATAATAATTATGTAGTGATTATCTAGAAAAAAGAAATGCTCTACGCGGACGAAGTCGCGGGCTAAAGCTAGTACTAGATAATATCATCGTAGATATTTCCCGGAATGTGATGGAGTAATTTATTAAGAGTAACTTATCAAATTGTTTGTGACAAGCGTCAAACACTGACGCATACTAGTTATGACGTCAGTCAATGGACTGGATAGCTAAACTAGGGGCTTCCTAATAATTAGGTCACTTTTGACAGACCATGTGTGTTATGTTTCTCTTCTTGACCCATGTGTCAAGAAGAGAAACATAGTGCGGCTAGGAGAGACACCCTCATATCAAATATGACTTGTTAGCATGGCCATAGTTTAGGACGAGTTCCATAGAAAATATCAAATTCTGCCAAATTGTATGGTACCGCAGATTTTTCCCTGACTTCAAAACAGTGTTAGATTAGAGTTCCTAGACACACAAAAGCATGGTACGTATATCTTTCATACTAGATAAGATCATCATAGATATTTCCTGGAATGTGATGGAATAACTTTCAATTGGTTGTGATAAGCGTCACACTGACGCATACTAGCTATGACGTCAGTCAGTTGACTAGATAGCTAGAGGGTAAGTAGTGGTCAGAACTCAAAAAAACTATTTTTTTTACATATCATCGCCCAGCGCTCGACGAAGCGTGCTCAGCTCGTTTTAGGATATTGCAACAAAACTAATATAATGATATTTTACGTTTATCGCTATTCCCTCATCAAGCGGCCTTTTTTCGGGATAAAAAGTAGAAAACGTCACTCTGTAACTGTCGCAAAAAAATCTCGTCAATCCTTTGCTCAGTTTTGAAGTGAAAGAAGGACAAAATTCCACGCGGAGGAAGCCGCGGCTAGCAAGTATATATTTAGAAGTAACATATATGCAGTATTTGGTTTTCTTTCTACAATATACTGAATGTCGTAGATATACTGAATGTCGTAGATATACCGAATGTCGTAGATATATAGAATGTTGTAGAATACCTATTTATTTATGTCAAGTTTTTATTTAAATAGTGTTAATACAAACTCGCCGGTGCACCCGCGTGTTCAAGAACTTACGGTGTATTGATTAAATAAAACCAACGCTATTGATTTGTCTGTTAACGTTGCTCGTGATAAGATTAACAAGCATTCCCCTTTTAGTAATAACGTTCCTACTCTGGAGTTTATTTTATTAGGAGCAGATAATATTTTTCTTTTCACTATAATTAAAATTATGAAGAATACTCTCGTAAATCATCAGCATTATAATATAATATGAACCCATTGGTTCATCACCTTCATTGAGCGTGAATCAACAACTTTACAGAAGGCTTTTGAAAAAGGTGGACCATGAAATACTACTAAATAAAATTGCTTTTAACGGCATTCGTGGGACTTTGCTACGCTGGTTTGCTTCATACGTTACCAACAGAACTCAGAGAGTAGTTGTAAATGGACTGCTATCTTGCTCATTTCTTGTCACTTCAGGTGTCCCAAAAGGTTCAATTCTAGGCCCATGATTATTTATCCTATTTATTAATGATATTAATCAATGTTCCACGCATCTTAAATGTTCAATTGTAAATAAGCACCGTAACTATTATTATAAATCTTGTCTATGCTACTCACTTCCTGGCTTTAGCGACGAGGTCTGCGAAGGGTTTCTCCCAGGTGTACATCTTGATGACCTGGATGCCGGACAGGATCTCGTTCATGAGCCGCACGCGCTCGTCCGTCCGGAGCGCCGTCTTCAGGCGCAGAACAGACGTGCGCTTGCCCAGATACGCTGTTATACAAAACATATCACTTTTTTATAACGTGCAGGGAAGGATACGTTTATCCATAACTCTGACCAATTGAATAAATTCATTAAAAAAAAAATTAATTGCAATTTAAATAATACTCATTTCAAAAGCCTAGACCTTACACAAGACTCCACGTATTCCTGTCATGCATGGACGACAGGAATCCTTATATATCCTTATCTTAGGGTAAATCTGCATAGCCTAAGGTTAAATGAAACTGGCTTTAAATGTGGTATTACCGTCGTGCTTTGGTTTCCTCTCAATGTTTTCCTGCACCGAAATATGACTAACAATGACTACAATGTAGGAATCTCAATCACGACCGTCGCCGCGGCGTCCAATATCACTGCCAATAATCTCTTCAGAAACAAGAACCTAATTGGTGATCACAAAAGCACGTATTTATAAATTCATTTGAACTAAATGAGTGATACTTTACAGGCACGTGGCGAAATATGAAATTGAACAATTCAAGGCTTCATAACAGTTTAAGTATGGGTTATTTCCTATGCCTATTATTTATTGTATCAAATCAAATATTAATGACACAACTGTTTCGATGTGTACGTCATACAAAACACTCAATGAATTGTTAAATAGCCAAGCGACCCAATTTTTTTTGTCAGTACAATTAATCTTCGAAGTACTCAAGAATCCTTAAAAACACTCTTCATTCAGTTAACATGCTATTCAATTAAAACAATAATTAATGAAAATTACGCATGTAATATAGTAGTTATGGTACGCATAAAAACATAAAGGCATGAAATGATTTGCCCCAGTAATTTTCGTTTATTATTAAGCGACTGACGCGGCGGGCGACGCGCGACGCGCAGAATGCATGTCAATTAATCGTTACTAGGGTTAAGTGAATGTTGACGAGACCATATGGTCAGGATGAATGGCCGTGGACAACTAATTTAATCTAATTAATCAACTTATATGTACTCGTTTTTATTGTGATACAAGTAGGTATTTATAGTATTTTTTTCGTACGAGCAACCGGTATTATTAATCGGACTTCATTTATATTTACTTTTATGAAGTTTTCGATAATTATTTGGACTCAACTAACCTTATATCGATAACTGTACGTAATAATTATACTATTCTACAAAGATACTGTTTTCGATTCCAAGCAAAAATCTACGAAAATATTCTACGAATATATTATTGTCAACAAGCTTACCTTGTAATGGTATAAAGGCAAGCATGAATCCGACACCGACGACGGCCGCCCAGCTGATCTCCAACCACATGAAGTACGTGATGATGACAGTAGCCAAGGGGCCGATCCAGAGGTAATGAAGGAAAATGATTGCTACGTCGAAACGGTTCACATCGTTTGATAGCAAGTTCACAACTTGTCCAACTGTTGTCTCGCCCAGTGCTGTTTTCGACAGACGTAATGACTGTGAAAGAATAAAAGGGTATTTTTTTCTGTTTTAAGGCCTGTCCGTCATCATGGTCAGTGATGATGTGGTAAAAGATGGTAAGCACACAAATCCTAAAAGAGAAGAGTAAGCAGGAGTAGCCAGCTAGGCGGGTATTAAAAAGTACCCAACCACGGGACAAGGGTTCAATCGCTTATTATAAGAAAAGATACGTGCTTGTAGATACGATTTATCTAGAGAATTGCATTCAAACTTAAACGTCTAAAGATTTGCGGATACGTTCATAATGAGCGTAGCTAATTCTGAACAATACCTTTTAGTCAAATCTTGTAATGACTAGAATTTAAAGTCACATTCATCTTTACTTGCATATTTGCGTCTAGTAAGAGGCACGTTCACAATTTTCAAAACATATTTTTTCTGCAATTAATTTCATGGTAGTTTGAAGGCTACGTACGAAGCATGTGCATAGGTATAGTATCAGTCGCTAATCTTTGGCTAGAGTGCGATCCCGTTTATTTTCTTAGCTGAAATAATATCCCGTATCCGCCGTTATAACATTATTATGAAGAGTTCGAATTCAAGGATAAGTTTCTGCAGGATTATTCAATGTATCTTTAACATGTATTTCTATCGAATCGCTTTTTATGAAATAGGCCATAGTTTGCTTTTTATGCCGGGAACGCGGAGAAAATATTTATTTTTATTCCACTAATGTGGCAAACAAGCATACGGCCCTGTCAAGCATAAGGTCAAGTCACACAACATTAACTATAATAATAAAGAAATCGCAGTAAGGAACCTTAGACTTGGCACGACTTTGTCTAGATTTCATTACTTTTTAGAGATAAACAAGCAGCTCCATCGAGACTTGGCTAGTTTTTTACAGAATGTTTTTGGTGGGATATTTCTTTTTAGTAACATCCGTCTGTCTGCCCCAGCCATTTAACTCGGCGATTTGTCAGCTCTAGCAAAGACATCGTCGACACGATGGAGCCAACAAATTGACATTGGATATAAAGCTTACATTTAGCCATAAGTATTACGACGCCTACACTACAAACACCGAAATGTTTTTTTTGTTTACAGTATTTCCCTTCCATATAAAGTGGGTATGTTTTTTTGGTGTCGTACCACATCATGTTGGGTATGATAGAATATGTAATAACAAAATAGTTGTCATCTTATTTAAATATATTCCCAGAGTAGGTACATTTTTGGAATTTTAACTTTAAATTAATGGAATCTCACTGCATTTTCAAGAATACTGTATCTCAAAGTTCGGTTAGCGGGAAGATAAATCATAATGTTGTTTTTAATACAGTCATGTTTCACATTTGTTTTATATTCTCTCGGTGGTAATTAATTCATCATAAACGATTTGTAATTAATTATACATACTTTTTATTAGGGAATAATGCTAATTAGGATGTTTGAATCTTACCTTCCTATAAATAAGAGAGCAGCAAGCTACCCGAAACTTCATTCCCATGTGTAATATGGCCATCATATAGGGATGGACCACAAATACGTTGAGCGCGGAACACAGGACCACGGCGCCAGCGTACAGGTACGCCGCTTCAGGCTTTATTTTGGTGTCGTGGCTGTAGTAGTCCACCAGCTTACCGAGGAACACTGGCTGTGCTATCCTACAAGGAACAAAATTAATAAATTATCACCTATTTGTTTAGAAGAGGCTTACTCATATACAATAGTTTTTTTTACGTAGGTAATTAGAAGAATATTCCAAGGTTCTATCTACTGAAACAGATAAACTACGAAGAAGTCCACAGTACATAGTAGTCTATATACAGGTCGTTGTTTTGGTCAGCGACGAGCGACTCAGGGTCGATAATACAAATGATACTGGTGCTAAAAAAAATATTAAAAAAATACTTTATTTTTTTTTAATAACAAAAATAAAAAAATTTAAATTTTGAAAATCATGTAATAAGCTAAAGTGTAGACATAATACTCGACGGAAGTACGAGGGAGTAAAGGGGTGGGGCGATGGCGGCTTGCGCCTAGCTCTAGTCTGTGCACGAGCCTAGTAACCATACTTTGCGGTAATTTTATTTCAAATTGAATAAGGTATTTCTCGACATATTTACAGTATTTAATGGAATTAAGTCCATTTTTGGGGAATATATATTGTGTACTACCGCTCCTGGGTCGCTTGTCGCCGACCAAAACAACAGCCTGTATAAGGTCCTAATAAATTAGTGAACTTCCTCTTGAGGAATGAATGTATAGGTCATTAGTAATCAATAAATAATATTAGAGAAATAATCCGTGGGAAAAAAAGAACTTCTTTGACTTGCATAGATACTCTCCATACAAGTCAAAGAAGATTTTTGTTTTTAAATGAATCTTAATTTCCTAATTTATTAGGATCTTATATATTATTATTATTTCATGAAAATTACCTACTGCTGAGAAATTAATATATAACTGCATTATAAAACTAATTCCGAGGATTATCTAATACGGAAATCACAGAACCAAACGAAAATATTTTTTTATTACTCTATTCTACTACTATCTATTTACACCATAAGACTTGCTTGCTTACAAATTTGCCGATGTGTTGAGGGCTTGGGTCTGAGCTCTGACAACGTGTTCGTGCTGCAATTGCGCTAAACGTTCATGCATATACATATAGTCTTCTTGTCCAAAGAAGCCCAAAAATAAGCCCAATATACGTGGTTGTTGGATCCTAGAGGAGTGGAAGTAAAGATTGTTTGATATATGGATACGAGCTCACAAGCGGTTTAGAACCCTTGTGTGTGTTCTACTCTACCGCTTGTAACAACGGCCAGTGTTCTGAGGATTTTAAGAAGAAGAATAAGGTTGTTAATGAGTACAAACAATTTTATAAATAGACGTAGAAATGTGTTATACAATATTTAAACACGTGTTTGGTAGATCGAGGCGATGCGTTTGCTTGCTTCCCAAGTAGCACATAAGCTATCACATAGGGTCCACATCGGTAACTTTAGTATTTAAGAAAACTTATTAGAGTACACTCGAACTGCAAAAGCTGAATACATATTACGCTTTCGTCTGTTTATCGATTCTATTAAGCACCAGGAAAACAGCAAAGTAATGTTGCGAAAGCTAATATAGGTGTATACAAGTCAGTGTTAATCAGCATATTCTGATTTGAAGACCTCAAACGTACCCTTAAAATGCTTGCATTTTAAGAAATAACATGTGTTCTGCTATAATGCAATCTACTATTCGGTGACTTCAATTAACAATGATATAATTCGTCATGCTGCACATAATTTAACTTTTATAGTGATAATCAGCTTATTACACGCAATTTTATAATAACACTTATTTAGCCCACATGATCACTATGGGTGAATTTATATGATGCTAAATTACAGCAAACTGCTATAAATTAGATCACATGTAACCTACGATCCTGGTTGGAGCTGAATACTTGTACTAGCATAGGCAATTAATCTACTAATTCTGTTAAATAAGATCCTGAATGACTACCATTAGCGCCCCGTAGTCCCGTACGTATTATTAGTCAAACGCCACCATTGCGATATTGTAGGTTTATAAATTTACGGTGACACATTGATCTAATAAAATAAATATATATGAAAATCGGATGAGTTGATGTTATTAGATAGTATAAACGGATACGTGGTAATAGCTCAATGTTTTTAACATTCTTAATTATTTTAACGTGTAACGGTAAGGGTAGGATATCTATCTTGGTGAAAACTATATAATATACATACATCAGGTTTAGACACTACAAAAAGTATCAGCAAAAAATAAATTTGGGTACTCAAACATTCATACCCAATTTTTGCTTACAACTTTATTGAATTAAAGTCATCATAACCAACGTGTCACCGCTCATTGGAAGTAAGTAATGATTTAAAATAATTTATCAAGACTTACACATACAGAAAATATGTATACAGCGTGTAAGGGACATCGCCGCACAAACGGATACCAGGACTTGATTCTGGACCCCCCCATGTTGGAATTTTTCGTCGGTTTTTCCCAAATTTTTTAATTTTTTTTTTGAGTTTTTTTTACTTTAGTTAGTTCATAATCGTTATTCTTACCTAACCCAAAGAGATTTAAAATAAATAAGTTATTAATTCATTACTTTCACTAAAAGTAGCAATGTAAATAAAACTAGAAACGGTGTCTTATGGCGATATTCGCCTGCAGTCAGCGACATACTATGTTATCGCGCGTTTAAATCGCGGTGTTCACAATAAGTACATTGCGCGCTCGAAAATGACAATTTCTATAACCGATCATTAGCGAGGTGAATGACTTTCACAATTTGATTAGTGGCAATAGGTGTAGCCTTTTCGCGAAGTTTGCGTTACCATGCGAAATACACCCTGTATACCTAGGTAGATACCACGGAAGCACGGGCTTAACTGTGGAAGCGGAGTGAGGATAGTATTTGATTGGATCCCATTTTGATCATGAATAAACTTTGAACATAATTAATATTAAATGAATAACAAACATACATACGGTAAATTTTAAATGTATATAATATTATTCGTTATCATATCAATCGTAAGATGTTCATTATTTCGATAAGAATTTGACCGATAAAGAAGAATTACGACACATTTGTTTATCTTCCGGTTATAGATAGTAATTTTACTCTCAGTAATTAGGAAATAATCGTATCTTATCATAAAATATTAAATAAATAAAAAAACCGGCCAAGTGCGAGTCGGACTCGCACACAGAGGGTTCTGTAAAGACGTTTCTTTTATAGACGCCCCTTTTATTTATTATTTAAGTTATATTATTTGTTGTTATAGCGCCAATAGAAATACATATCATGAGATACAACCCACTGACATAAGAACGGACGAACAGCGGATAATTATTAATAGGGGCCCTTGGCAATTGGCACCCTTTGGGTACGGAACCCTAAAAAAGTCGCTATTAAAGTTCAGTCCTACAATAGTTGCGCTTACGATATAGGTCCAGATTTTTCCGCTATTTGTCGCCTCCGATTGGACTTCTTCAAGAATAGTATTAGCCTTGAAATACCTAGTGCTATACCTATTTAATAAATAGGTATAAATACGCATAAATAGTATTTATGCGTTAAATAATAGGTGTGTAAGTATAGCAAGCACCTATTCTTATTTCCTACAAGCCATAAAATATCATAAAATATAATTTTTCAAGAGAAAAATGACAATAAAATCGTTTATGTCTTTAAAAGATCAACCACTTGGCAAATAGGTATTCTAACGAAGTCGTTACCATCTGTCCGATTTATTTTAATTAGGGAGAAGCCAGTGACATGTATCACTGGGGAGAAGCTCTGACTGAAATGATAATTTTACGTTAGTTTTATACCCAAGAATCTGTCTGATCTTGTGCAATATTATGTTGGACCATACTTAATAAACGATTTTTTTAGGGTGTCATATAAGTAAGTATGGTTATGAACGTGATATTGAATTGATTGAGCAAATATATCTCAAATTGTGCAATAAACATATTACTCATAAGTAGACGGCATAAAAATAACAAACATCCCTCATGCAAACGCAAAAGTCAATGTAAAAATAATATCAGTAGCAACGAACGACCCTTCTGACGTGTCTTTCATCTGTTTCGACGACAACCTTCAAGTTAGATAATACCTTACAAACGTTGCTGACCGATAATCACATTTCGAGGTCATGAACAAACACAACTGCATACGATATGACATACCTACCTCCTCCGCATGGTTATTTTTTCCTCAATAATACCATTTATATACTCTGAGATAATACGTACCTAAGTGGTACCTAACAACTGAGTGAAGAGACAATTCAAATTTTAACATAACTTGTGCTTTCGATCAATGACAATAAAGAAGAATGTAAGTAGGTACCTACGTCACCTACTTATCGAGATTTTTGGATAAGTATATTTCTTTTTATATAAAATGACTGTTCTACAATTAAACTACCTATTCATCAAAACATGTTCTATCACCCAGATCCGACTCGGGGCACTCCAAATACAGTTGGTTAGGTTAGGTTAGAACTGTGGCAATAACGCGCGCGAGCTGTGCCGGGGAAGCGGTCGGCGAGCGCTAGATGATCATTCAGTTCAAACATGGTTCAAACAGTTTTGCATAAACCATAAAACTGATACTCAGTTTGATTTATATACTGTGCTTATTTCGTGTGCAATTCAGTATTTTTGTTTCTAGTTTTGAATTATTTTGTTCGAATAAATGAAATTAAAAGTTAAAATCGAATGTAAACAGTTTGGGTTGAAGTGATGAAAGTAGGTACCTCCAGTTTATGTAATACTTAATTTTACAAAGATCAATAATCTTGGCCTTCACTGGCCTTGGCCTTGGCTTGTCTTTCCGATCGTTATCTAACGAGGACACCAAATATTCCTAAAGCGTCTTTCTTCCTTCATTAATTTTATTACCACAATGAAGCTAACGGAAAAGACGCGGAATGTATACGCATCGTTACGTTACATACAGATTATTTATTTATTACTTACCGTGTACAATACTCAAAACAATGAAGCTAACGGAAAAACGTGGAATGTACCATCCATCCATCCATCGTTACTTTACCTACAGATTATTTATACTTACCGTGCAAATTCTCACAAATATTACCATGGACGAATAGATATTACTCTATGATATTACATATGCGAAAGTTTCTGTTGTTATTTTGATATAGGTATAGCTCAATCAAGCCGTAACTGCTGATGAAACATGGCTAGTGAATAGACCGAAATAGAGGGTAAATATTTTTTATCCCGGCAAAACAGTAGTTTAGCTCCTGGGGAAATCGAGTTAAGCCACGGGGTGAAATAATTTAATCCCTTATTTAAAATAATAACCTTTTAGTTCGAAACATTTCTATTTCAAGCAAAACGTTACTAATTTTACTAAAAAGAATACGACACTTCGTTGACATTAAAACGGTTGCGTGATTGCTGTTAATTAATGCAACATTATTTTTAAGTAAGTACCTATCTAGATTCTAGATACTCTCTGCTCAATCGCTGAATGTTGCAATTACAATCACGTTTTTTAATCCTTCTTACTTAATACCTAGACACAAGCAGTATGCCTGTCACAAATCTGTTCATATTAATGGATTTTGGCCTTACTCATAAAATGTCTAGTAAGCTATTGAACCTACGAATAATAAAAATCGTAATGCATAAAAAATTAAGGCTTGAAAAAAAATTTGCTTTCTGCACTCCATATAAACTTTAACTATGCCAAATCTCAAACTCCATCGTGCTCGCTATATGCTTAAAAAGACTAAATTTTACAAAAGATTTATCAAACTTATACAGCGTGTAACGGCTAACCGAAACAATATTCAAGGATATCCCTGTATAATCCTTTAAGGTGGCCCTCTGTGGCCGGCGCAACTTCAACGCAAGCATAGTCTAAAAGCTTGTTGTTTCATCCAACGTAATGTTTGACTGCGAAAAAAGAGAGACAGCATCAGGGCCGTCGGTTATCAGTCGGTAAATTCCGCTGATCACTCGCGGCCGCTTCGCTAGGTCTTCATTCATGATTTCGCATTCATAAAACTTGTTCCAGGAGTATTGTGAAAAAAAAGTTAATTATTTAGAATCTCCAATACATTTGCAAGCCTGGTATCTAAATGTTTTCTTTACTTTTACAATTTATAGGTACATTAGATATGGCCAAAGTTCAGGCAAAAACGCTGTTTTTCGGAGGCTTTGACTGAATTTGTTTCACACTTTTTTTAAATTACGCCTAGATACACGGCTAGATATAGCGCACAAGATACTAATGTGTTCAAAACATCTAACGAAAAATGTTTAACAACGCTATAATAAGTACAGAGGTTTTGTATGAAAAGTATGACGAATTGAGTCCTCTTAATGTTAAAAGAAATAAAAAAACCCAAACAAGAGTACTGCCCGCCTGATGGTAAGCGGTTACCGTAGCCTATGGACGCTTGGAACACCAGTGGTAACACGCGCGCGTTGCCGACCCTGCAGAAATCTGCACACCCCTTTAGAAGAAAGCCCATGCTGTACTTCGCTGGGATGGAAATATTACCCTGACTGCTTAGAATAACAAACAAATCCATGTTTGTAATTATGCTTTCCATTATTCACAATTACAGGATGAGAAGATACTATTAGATGTTAGCAGGAGAAATGCTCAAAATAAACTGAAGTTGCAAATCCTTTTATAGGGTTCAGTAGCCAAATGGCAAAAACGGAACCCTTATGGATTCGTCCGTATGTCACAGCCACTTTTTTCCGAAACTATAAGAGCTATACTGTTGAAACTTGGTAAGTAGATGTATTCTGTAAACCGCATTAAGATTTTCACAAAAAACAGAAGAAAAAAAACATTAAATTTTGCAACAACATACTTGGAACTGAAACTCAATTTTTTTTTCATCAAACCCATACGTGTGTGGTATCTATGGACAGGTCTTCAAAAAATGATATTGAGGTTTCTAATATCATTTTTTTCTAAACTGAATAGTTTGCGCGAGAGACTTCCAAGGTGGTCATAGACCCTCGCATCCATGTCCGTCAGAATATCAAGTGGCGGAGAGCGAGCCAGAATTGTCGCCGCCTCAAAGGATACTGTGCGGTATGTTCGTACGATCCGTAGCGCCATCCTTCGTCGGATGGTCAGCCTTTTCGCCCATACGGGCGCCCCGTACAGGGCGACGGATCGTATGACCCCCGCATAGAGGCGGCGTACTTCCTCTCTCGGTCCCCCGAAATTGGGCAGCAGTCTATGCAAGGCACCCGCTACACTTTCGATCCGGGGGACGAGGCGATCAAAATGCTCTTCGAAGCCCCTCATAAGCTACCCTATCCTATATGTCCTGAAAGTATTATTTCACTCTGCCGTTACACGCAGTATAACATATGTCAATACTGTTTAATTAAATAACGTCAGCTTGTTCAAACATTGTTACGTACGTATCATCGTTTTATGAATAACACCGTTTAGCTCCAGTCTAAATCTAATATCGAGTTGATTATATTGGTAGTCCTTATTACTGATGAATGTGATATGATAAAACATATATTAAATAGAAATTAATTTTGAAAGATTATAAGTTTGTAGGTACTTCAGCCTATTTAAAGAAAATACAACTTACAGGCGTGGAATGTAAGGTGGTCGTTTGGCAAAAAGATTTTCTACATATTACGTAGGTACATAAAATAAGACAGTCGGTAATAGGTACTTTGCCAATTTTATACTTAAAAAAATTCCACGCCGCAACTTCATACCTACCTACTTAGGTTACAAGCGCGTGTGGGATTTTTATGATTCATTAACAGGCTTTATTAAATTGCCTTGTCTTTTACAGCCATTTAGCTGAATGTCGGTTTACGCGAGATCCAGTCAATTAATGAAAATAAACCAATTTTAACATGGTTGTTATAACAATACCTAGTCATTGAAAAGATTTCTGCAGGATCGGCAATGCGCGAGTAACACCCCTGGTGATGCAAGCGTCCATAGGCTGCGGTAACCGCTTACCATCAGGCGGGCCGTATGCTTGTTTGCTACCTTAATAGTATAAAAATAATAGTCATTGTATAACACAGATAATAATGTTTTTAAAATGTATTGAAAAACATATTTTCTTTGTTTTATCTAGATACTTTGGACGTCAGTTTTTGTAACCCTATTTTATCAACAAAAGTAGGTCATTCACACACAATATCAAAAACTATTTGCATGCACTTCTCATTGTTTGGTTTAATTGCCTTTGATAATATGATTGAGTATTACTGTACTTACGTAAATATTATATTAAATTCATATTAGTAACATTTGATATTGACCTCGTATGTCTCGGACGATCAAACTATTTATAGATTATAGCATGCCAATATTGCTAGTGAAATCCTACCTAGTAATTACTATAGAAGTTCCATTACTCATATGAATATTCATTCGGTATTTAATACAATGCGATTAAGCATCGATTAAACGATAAGTAGGTTATGTTAATATGCCAGAGAACCCTATTTACATATCACTGCAGAGAACCCAATATGCAGATACCTAGGTTCATTGTGGTTGGGTGGCTAAAAAATAAGTAATATGTCAATTTGAAAATACTCGAATATAAATTAAAAGCCAATGCACACGACTAAAGTAGGCTATATGGGGTGATATGGGTAGATACAGTAGAGTATGGCAACTGCTCCTAGTTTCTACCAGACGAGGTGCGGTGCCTGCGCAAAAACGGAAAGGTCCACGTAAAATCGGGCCTATTATGTTTTTTACGTAAACAAAAACAGCTACGCATGCATGTTAAAAAAACTATGGATGGGCCATGGACCTTTGTGAGGATTATTCCTTATCCCTCCGAAAAAATATATGGAGCTAAACACCATGACTTTTGAATTAACTTGAATGTGTGATTGGTGATATTATGGTAGTTTGTAAATAGGTTCGATTTTATCGCAATTAACTCGTCCCTGCCATATTTTCGGTTTGAGACAGTTGAAAGCCAATGCTTAGTCCTCTATCTTACCAGCTTTACTTCGCAACATGTTTTGAAACTATCATTGGCAGTTATCTACTTACGTAACAATGTAAGTATGGTACTTTGTTCGTACGTGTAAGATTTTCTCAAAAATAATCAAACGTAGGTACTAATCGTGCTAATTTACTAGACAAATTAATGTTACTTTGTTCGTACGTGTCAGATTTTCACAAAAATTATCTTTTCTTCTAAACGTGCTACAATTACTAGACTCGTATCTGATCAATGAGATTTACCTATATTTATCTATAACCGATATGTTTATTCGGAGATATTATATTTAATATTATCAGTTGAATTAGGAATTCACAAGTTAACTGACAGACATACCTACCTACGTAATGGTTCTGCAGAACTGAAAACTGACTGGTATTTATTGCATGTATTGTGCTATTTATTTTTCTAATATTCTTCCTAGAAGTCACCACGATTTGTTCTGCTTAGTCATAAATCATGACAACTCAGTTTTCGTGATATAATAGGTAGGTACCTGCGGCTGGTTTTGATCAAGAGTTCATGAGTTGAGTGTCACACCAGATCGTTTATGGTCTGAGTAAATGACGTCACCCCTCCAAATAACATCGTTTTGAAATGCAAAACGAGAATGACTTGCGTATTTTGATTTTACAGTTGACCAAGAACGTAATATATACGAAATCAATTGGCATCAATAAAATATCATGAAAGTAACTTAACTGAACTTACAGAGAGTAGTAAACGTCGATCATACATAATCAAGGTGGAAGGTAGAGCATCAAATATAGTATTACACTTACCTTATACCGCATTCCATAACCAGCAATACGATTCCATAGAGCATACACCGCGCAGCGTACGCTCTCAAAATAACTCTGAGAAGGCTCGGTTTACGTTTGCCACTTGCACGAGCCACTTCCTCTTCCCACAGGCGAGCGAACTTGTCACCCAGCGGACCTGACAACAAGGTAAGAGAGGTACCCTTCAATGGTTGTAGTTCTGTGTACCTAGGAACCTTCTGTATAAGAGGTACCTAAGCTATGGGCATAGCGACAGATGAGCGACGAAATAATAGATCCCAAGGTGGCCCATATATACCTGAATAAACATTTGTGCACAGCACAATACATTGTATTGTACCTATGAGGTTTGTAACAATGGACGGATATATCTGTGTGAATATACTATTATTCTTACAAGATTTTTTATAATTATTTTTACTATGGATTTTGGATAGACTTGTGTTTCACACACAATCTCACTAGGTATACGGTAAGTAATAATAATGTAGTCCAATGTAGCCCACAATGCCTAGAAAACAGTAATCTCTAGTGAAGTTGCCGGAACACGCCAGGCGTAGGTACAGTCGCGGTCATAAATATGTATACGCTTAGTGAAATTCAACAACGATTTTCTCATTAACTATTGATTGATTGGATGAGTATTAATTTGCTTTTAAAATTCACAAAGTATAGGTACAGTAATACCCAATTAATATGGCTTACCGATGTACCTGCGCAGAAGATACATTTTCAAAGCGCGGGAAACGCTATGGGCCGACAGCTACCGTCATGTTAGCGCGCGCCGTGCGGAGGGGCGTGACTTGCGAGTGAGACGGAACTAACAGCTGCAGTGTATTATGAACCTTATAGTAGTGATCTAAGGTTGATTGTAAGTTTTAAGCATTCTTTCGTTAATCTTCGGAGCCATACTTTCTTTTCTGTGCGAATGAACATTCACGACGCGCCATTAAGTTGGGTAATACTGTACTTATTTATGTCGACTGTACTTACCGAAAATTTTTCAACAACAACAACAAAACCTTGTTTCAGTGATCCTAAAATCTAGTTCCAAACATGATCAAAATCTGCTCTCCTCTCAGAGCCGGTCTGTGTGAACGGGCCCTTATACTAGCCTAATTATTTATTGTCTTTGGGTTTACTCACAAGCCAACAAGAAAAGCTAACCAATAGATATACATTGTTTAGAAAAGCAGAAAAAGGTTCATATCACCGACATAAAGCTGAAGAGGGCAATTTAAACTGATGTCACATTAATGTGGGGAGATCCATATTTCATTTACGAATAAAAATTCAAATTCAATAAACACAGTACAAATTGAAATAAGAGATGAATTTAATAAAAGTGTAAAGTAATCCGCTTGTAAATTAATAAGTTTTAAAGACTTTTACCTGATGAATGTTCTTCCAGGGGCTCATACAAATCTGGCTCCTCCATTTCTTTTTTCAGACCTCCCCAAAATATTGGCAGTGTCCATCTATAAAAAAAGATCATACATCAGCATTTTCAACTGACTTCTTTGATTAATATGTACCATAGGTATATACTTCAAGATTCCACAGCCAATTTACATGTTTATTTTTATTTGAACCTGGACTTTAAACTCTTTTTAAATTATATTTAGGTTGCAATCTATTTTCCCTTGAATTTATAAGCTTATGTCCATTTTACTAGGAAATGCTTAGGTATGGAGAAAGCAACACTTGTCTGAAAAGACTTCCATAGGGTTAGGTGTCTATAAGGTTACTGAAAATGGGCCTTATGTGCTCCCTTGTAGTATCTTATTTTAACAAAAATATTTAATGACTTTCTGTTAATAAAAAGCTCAATTCAACAAGCAAAAAAGAAACAATAATATAAAGAGTGTGAAGAGATTTCTGCAGGGTTGGCAACACACTAGTGATTACCCTGGTGTTGCAAGTGTCCATAGGATACAGTAACCGCTTACCATCAGGCAGGCCGTATGCCTGTTTGCTACCTAAGTGGTATAAAAAAGGCATTTTTATAGAAAGCCCTACATTAAGAAGATTGCGGGTAGCTAAAAAAATATTACTACATCCAAAGAGCTAAGCACTGCTCTTAACCTTGTACAACTTAAACCATCAACACAAAATTAATGTACTTACGCAAATGTTAGAGCTGAAAGTGGATTTGCTCTCGCCCTGGGGTGTGGAGGGCGACCTTTTTTCTTTAATGATTCCATTTTTAAAATACCTGCAAGTATTTTTTATAGTTACCAATGCATGGTCATGTAATGAAATATTTGTTAGATTATCATCATAGGTAACTATACCAAACAAACAATTTATGGGGTTTTATATAATACGAGAAGCTAATAATAGGTACTTACTGTAGCAGTCTTAGACGGACGGTATATTTTCTGTGTAACCTATGATCAACAATGGCATGGCCTCGACAGCCGCTACCGGTCTACCTTCTTTGCGTTTATAAAAATGATTTATTTCAGTGCAATTGTGGAGTTACGAATTATTCAATTTTTTTTTTTTCACTTCTGGTACATAGTTTTATTAAACCATAAGGTAAAATAATTAATTGTAAGTAAATTTTTAATTTAATGTCTTGAATTTAAGGAATAAATATGATTCCTCTTCATGAACTAATTTTCACCTTATCTTATGACACATTTTTTACGGTAGTTTTGTACGAGAACGAAATACACATTCACCAACTACGCGCCACGCACAGATTAATGCAAAGACTGGCAAAGAGTAATATAATACATGGATTGTACTCGTAGAGTGAATATGACTAGAGTCCGTTTTGTCGTGGTCAGTTTGAGATAGAGAATGAGCTATATGTAGTTATACGATTTTTATACATGTATACAACTGGTGTTACCATATAATTATTTTTACTCGGCTTTTGGGAAATTATTATTTGAATTCTATAAAAAGCTTATTTAAAATTTGACATAAATTTAGAATAATAAATATCCTGGGTTCACACATATAATGCGTCAAATAAATCGTATTATTTCGTGATAAGTATTATTTGTTATTATAGCGGCAATAGAAAATTTCAACTGTCTACTTATTACGGTTCATGAGAACCTCACTGTCAGATAGACGGACTGACATTGGACGCTTAGAAATAGGGTCCCATAGGCAGCCTTTGGGTAGGGAAGTAAAAATTAATTTGTAATCTCCTTCGTATAGCCCCACAAACTTATCTGGCCCCGTGGCCAGGTTTAGTTTAACTTTGACGGCCATTGATTTGGGATTTCATATTTACGATTTATAACGTATTAAAAAAGCTACTTACTAAATCTCGTTCAAACCAATTTTCACTGGAAGTTTGCATGGTAAATCATATATTTTTTTTAGTTTTATTGTTCTCTTATTTTAGAAGTTACAGGGGGGGGGGGACACACATTTTACCATTTTGGAAGTGTCTATCGCACAAACTATTCACATTAGAAAAAAAATATATTTGAAACCTCTATATCATTTTTGAAGACCTATCCATAGATAACCCACACGTAAGGATTTGATGAAAAAAAAATTTGAGTTTCAGTTCTAAGTATGGAGAACCCCCAAAATGTATTGTTTTTTTTTTCTATTTTTGTGTGAAAATCTTAATGCGGTTCACAGAATACATCTACTTACCAAGTTTCAACAGTATAGTTCTTATAGTTTCGGAAAAAAGTGGCTGTGACATACGGACGGACAGACAGACAGACAGACATGACGAATCTATATGGGTTCCGTTTTTTGCCATTTGGCTACGGAACCCTAAAAAGAACTTATTATATCTTTCGAAAACAATAGCATAAATGAATGTGATGAAACAATATTTCTTGGCATAAAGTTAGATGATAAAGTAGGATATGTAAGAAAGTTAATCCATTTTTTATGACATACAGGCAAAGCACGGCTATGTATGTTCTGTCATTAGATATGGTATAATCGAGTGGGGAAAATCATGCCATTTCAATAGAGTATTTATTGCGCAAAAGCAATGCGTACGAGCAATCTGCAATGTAGATAGTTTGACTTCTTGCAAACCATTATTCAAAAAAATTAATTTGCTGACGGTCCCTTGTTTATACATTTTTGAAATGTGTTTATTTGTTAAAATGCATATTATGCAGCTATTTAATCGATTTAGTGATGAATGTAGTCTTATAGTAGATTGCCAAACAGATTGAGACTATCAAACATAAGAACAACGCTTTATAGTAACAACTGTTATCCAATGGCTGTAAAAAATTACAATAAATTGCCTGAAAGTATTAGTAATTTACCATTAAATAAATTTAAAATTATATTTAAAAAAATGTTATCATGTGAATGTTTTTATTCAATAAACGATTATTTCAATTATAAATTTTGGTATGAATAAAAATTTAAAAATCTTATAGATATAGTTTATGTTATGTGAATCTTAAATCTGTTTTATTGCTTAATTTATTTTGTGAATGTATATATGAAAATATGTATGAATTTTATGTTGGCAACACAGATTTGAGAAAAGTTGGCAATACCGAAACGTCTTTGGAATGTCATTATTTATTTCGCGAACTAGTTCGCAAACATTGTAATGACCTTGAAAAACCGACATTCGAGTAGGATAAAAAATGCTAGCGCTCTGTCTCGTTTCTTAACGTGTATTTCCAATAAGTGTTTCTCTTTCTGTGTGAATGAGTCAGAAGATATCTCAAGGTCTATAGCTTTCTCTGTCTACGATTGTACTAGTGACCACAGAACATTAATACTCTGACTAGCTAGTGACACTAGTGTTGGTTGGGTGCCTCGCACATGTGCTAGCTAGCACAAAAGTGTAGCTGCCACAGGCATATAAGAAGAAGCAGACCAAACCTATTTTACGTTTCTCTATGTACGGATTGAAGTACTTTTCGCCGTCATGTCTATCATGATAATCAAAGTGACGGGTCAACAACTGTTTGTTTTTATTTGGTTTGTATACGAAATATGAATAGTATACGAATGCCCTTCCTCCCGGTACCCCCCAAACTTGAAGCAAGCTCATGGTTTCCAAGATATTCATGGGAAGTTTGATGTTATATATGAGGTTTTTCGTCATAAATTCACTCCCGCATCGATTCAGGTGGGACGCGGGTTAAGAGGGTGTGGTGGAGGGTGAATTTTTTGAGTGAATTGATTTTTTTCAGTAAAACCTTTACTAAATTATACTTTTATTTCATTTTCGTGATAATATGTGCAAAACAGCCTACTAGATGTCCCCCGCGGGTTGACCCGCGTTCTGCAATACCTTACAACATTCAAGTTATATTCAAAATTCTATAAATTAAAGAGCTTGTTTTTCTCTTTTCAGTTAATTTTTGTTTCACGCAGTCGGGTTTTTTGTTTCTTTTAATAATTTTTAACTTATAGCGCTGTCTTCCTCTTTCGACGCACCACATGTGACTAACACAATCGTGCGAGACACACTTCGAGCGGCAGCTTCGCTCGGGCCTCGCCTCAATCGTGCTAGCACACTGAGTGCCACAGCTTATAAAAAACAGCCTCGCACTAAACTCTTTTTTAAAAGGTGTGCTACCCAAGACTACACAGTACTCCACACGCACACGACTATTGTACGTTCGATCAAGCAAAGTAAAGTCTGGCACACGAAAGTTCATTTAACCTTAAACTGAGAATACTCAATATTCCCTCATCTTAACCAACCGCTCCAGCTGGCCTGTCATGAACAGGTTGATGAACACTAAGGTGATCGAAAGAGTGAGAAGGTAGACACTGGCCCTGATTCTGTTGTTTACAACTTAACTAATTTTAGTCTCACTATGTCTCTTTCTAACCAAGAACATAAGAAAAGGATGTAAGATGTTGATGAATGCTTATTTCGCGCTTACGTCTAAATAGCCGCAAATGAAGACGGCAAAGACTAATTTGACAGCTCTAAATAAATTCTTTCTTCGCAAGAAAGAGATATAATGTGACTAAAATTAGTTTAGTACGATTTATAATAGAATCGGCACCAATATAACACTGATTTAGCTATAAAGCGATTATGAATAAAGAGTTAGTATCAAAACCGGTTCTGGTGGTAAACTATACTGTTTTTCAGATTAGATGAATTCCATGACACTTGTGATTTGAAAGTTCTAGAGATGTGGTATAAATAATTCGATTATGAATAAAGTTACTAATTGCTATGTCGTAGAAGTAAATCGATTGAGTAAAGTTAAAATAAATCGAAATGTGCAAGGTAAGGTTAATCCGGTTTACTTATGATTATAATTATAAAAATAAAGCATAAATGAACATTAATTATTCAATACCCATAAAATATAATATTTATTTGGTGATAATATGTAGTAGTCGGTAGTACTTCCATTGATGATTAATGAGACGATGATGATTCAGGAAATTCGGAATTTTCTGACTCGTCATCGTCAGTTACATGAATAATAAATTCTTGATCTAATATGATATCTATATTTATGTCTCTTTCTAACTGCCAGTTTCTGAAAGCCAAATCAAAATTAATTTCTTGTTTAAAGTATACCTGTCATTGTCTATGACGTCTGAAACGACAAAGACGGCAACAGTTTTGATGATAGATTAACTTTGATTTGGCTTTTTAGAAACTGGCAGTAAGTCTTGCATAGTATTTTTTTAGTATTTCTATAATAACAATTTTATTTGTATAGGCATGTTATGATTAAAATATTACGTGAAAAATAACTAAATCAATAGCTACTTATATCCATTTTATTGGTGCATCCTTCATATCAAGCAAGTAGGTACCCACAAAAAGATATTAAAAATAAAAAATTTACCACAGTGCTGCCAGATATTGTAATACGTAATAACAAGTAGGGGTAGGAGAAGCGCTCGTGGTGTAGCATGATTAGCCGTTCTTAATCGATCAGCAAAGTTAAGCTACCACCGTCGTGGTCGGTACCTGGATGAGTGACCGCCTAGTGGTATTTCAAATTGAGCGTTTCCGTATTTCGGAAGGCACGTAAAGCCGTTGGTCCCGGTTATCACTTAATTGTGATAGTCGTTAAGCTAGTTAGATGCCTCCTAGGCGGCTTGAAAAATTCCAATAGTAGGTTGACCACTAGCCTACCTCTACTGATCCGAAGTGGGCATGCGTGGTGGAGTATTGCCCATTCCCTTTCACCCTCATTTGTGAAAGGAGGCCTGTGCTCAGCTGTGGGACATTATAGGCTGATGATGATGATGATGATGAACAAGTAGGTAGATTTCAAAATAAGTTTTTTTTTTGTTATGCTTTGTATTGATCATAATATTTTATATAATAGATACCTATTAGTTTTTAATTTAATTAAAAATATTTTTGTACAACCACTTTACCGATGTATCCGATTTATTTTCGTACAATAAACGATTATCGGTTACATCTCTACAAAATGTAGACATAAAAATAATTGTATCTTTTTTTCGTAAAATCACACTAAGGACAAAAAACTGCATTATAATTTCATTTTAATTTATTCCAAGACGTTGTCAAAATCATATTTCTTTTTTAAGCCCATTCAAGCTAAATTCAACTTTTTATTCGAACCGGATGTGTGCCATAGTTGCGACATGGCGACGTTCTATCGATATGTCACGGAACTCATCGAATACATTGAGATATATACATGGAGATGAAATGTTTGTCTATAGAAATAATCATTTATACATATATGTGGTATATCGATGCCTAGTTCATAAAAATAATGCCATCTCTTTTTAACTTCATTATTTTTGCATAAGTGAAAAAGGATAGCAGCATTTTTGACAGTTACTATGATGGCAACCCTTCGTTCTGAGTATCATCAAAATACCTATTTGCGGCCGGTCCGCCATTTTATCCTCCGGCTATCTCGACTCGCCATTGGTCAGTCATCTGTCAAATGCTTGTCATTATCAAAGGGATAGAGTTGTGCCCTAAGAATTATTTATTTATCGATAATGTCCTTTTATGTTTTTTTTTCAACTTACTTTCAAGGTTGCCTGCTAGAAAAGGAAAAAATAATATTGGCTTGAAACAACCTAAATAAAATTATATTGTTCAGAAATGAAAAAGATTTATCTAGATATATATCTTTATATAAAATTACTCTTAAAAAAATACTGTGAGCGCGTCGCGAGCGTTCCAAATCATTGACAGCTCTCAGTGGTCATAGACGTGATATCTGTAACGAGTAATCGGAACGTAAATTATTGATGTGAGCGTGAGCGCTAGAGCGGAGTTCACTGGAGCGCACTCAAAGAATCGTCGGCGCGCATCGTTTCGTTTGTTCTTTTGTACCTACCTCCATTGTAAAACGCGCGCGAGTTGTAAATTAGCTGCATTATTGCGTATGAACTCAGTTTATAGTGAAAACCATCCATAGCAAGATGCCCACTTGCAACGTAATTGGATGTGGCTGTCGCGGAAGAGAAAATCACCCGACCATAACTTTGCACCAGTACGTACTTAATTTCAACCGACATATCTTCTTTAATTCCAAAACAAAAATATTTGCAACATTGAATAGTTTTATCAGTAAAGCATTCATAGTTTCGCTTTTAATTTATAATTGAACATTTTATCGTAGCGCTCATTCGCTCAAAGAGCAGCTCGACTGGGGAAGTAGGTACCTCCACCTTACAGAATACCGCAGCCAAATAACTTAATGCTTGTGTAAAGTTGTGTTCCTGCGCGTGAGTAAGGCGCCAGAGCTCAGGGGAGGGGGGAAAGGTCGGTAACGCGTGAGCGTTGCGTGTATTACGAGCGTCAATATGGCTACGGCAACCACTTACCATCAGGCGTGCCGTATGCTTGTTTACCAACTTAGTCGTATAAAAAAAATACTTCATTTTTTTAAGAAATCGTATTGAGTCGTGGTATTTTTACCCGACTGACCCGGAAGGAGGGTTATGTTTTTCGAGTGTATGTATGTATGTACTTATGTCTATTTCTTAGATACGCTCTGCAGCCTAAACGGCTTGATGGATTTTAATATATGAGGTGTCGTTAGATTCGTCTTAACTGTGGGAGTAACATAGGATATATTATTTTAATATGGCATCTAGGAATAAAAAGAAGGGGGTATTAAAAACAAAAATTTCGTTATTTTAACAATATATAAATAACTTCGAAAGTATAACCCATAAAAAAATTAAATCTCAATCGCATAAAAATGGTTACTGTGGGTTATCCATAGGATATAGACATATACCATCGCTGACTTTTTTGTAGATATTTTTAAGATACACAATTCCGTAGTACATCATTTTCATATATCTCGTAAAGTTTAGTCAGCGTTAGCAATGAATGCGCAAAAAATTCTATGTGTTTTCGAAACATTGTTTTTTTTTATATATTCTGTATATATAAACCTTCCTGGGAAAATTATCTAACTCATAGTGAAAACCGCATCAAAATCCGTTGCGTAGTTTTAAAGATCTAAGCGTACAAAGTGACAGACAGCGGGAAGGGACTTTGTTTTATTTATACTATGAAGTGATGATTAGTAAGTAGGTATAATTCACTCAATTTACAAACCCGTTTTTAATCATCATTTTACAATATCGTAATGTCGGTCGGTACCTACTGCATTATAAAGCTTTACCAATTTATTCTATGTTCTTTATCAAGCAGCTAACTACCTCTAGACCTCAGTCTCCCAAGTAATTAATTTATTTCAATACATTAAAAAACAATAAAAATCCGATGCTTTCCTCGGAAAGTCGATGAATACTTGTTGAATTATCTGATCGTAGATACCGTGATAAAATATAAATACATTCTAACAATCTTTTATCGATGATTTATAAATATCGATATAGGCTTATCAACATGGGCTGCACTATTGACGGCCATTTTATCCTCCGGGTAAGTTTAGGTATGCACGTTTTTTTCGTAGGTATGGCAAGTCCATATTATATTAAGTCGTTGATCGAATATGAAAATTATAGTTGACACTTTTTATGCCAGATGACGAAAGTGACATTTATAGAATGTTGCCATGTAATGGTGCCTTCTCACGGCGCGTTGTAGCCCGAGCCGCGCCGCGCCGCGCCGCGCCCCGCGCCGTGTGAAGGCAACGGCTCGGCGCGACTCGGGCATGCGCGTCCAATGCTCGGCGCGGCTCGGCCTGGCGCGTCCAATTTGGTCGCTTCACACGGCGCGTGGTGGGACGAGCCGCGCCGCGCCTCGCGCCGTGTGAAGGCCATGCTCGGCGCGACTTGGGCTGGCGCGTCCGATCCGCTAAATGTCGGTAACATCAAAGGCGCGGCGCGGGCAGGGTTGGATTTCGTAGTATAATAAATATAAATATAGTACTTATGTAGCATCGTAATGCCAGGATACTTACTAACTACGAGAAAATACCATAATTTTACCTTCAGGTCGATTAATTCTGTTATTTGTTGAAATAAATTAAAAATATTACTTTAATTATGAAATAAAGTTGTAATAGTTGTTTTAGTTGTAGTAAATCGGCCTATTTACTCCTGATTCTTACATGCGATGCTGTGAAAGAAAGTAAATGTAATTTGTATTGAATGTATTCCATCTGACGACATGCTATGTCGTGTCAATGCCAAAGACGAAGTTTCGATTGACGGATTGGCTGAGATAAACATCTACTTGCCTAAATTTGGTCAATTTGTACCTACAATAACAATAAAACTAAAATGTCCTTACAAATACATTTTTATTTCAGTTAAATAACAAAATGGACGATAAGCAAAATGCAGTATTATTTTCGACAAGTACCTAGTATAATTTTATTTTCCATATAAGTACAATAATATTTTGAGGGTCTGAATGCAGCCCTGGGCGAGGGCGCGCGCGTGGGTGGCTCGGTTTTGTGCGGAGTTGTGTGTGCGTTTGAACACGTTCATTTCATCTCGAAGCGTTCGAACGTGAGGTACTCTGCGAGCTTAAATATGGAGTGGTCGAATGACACGATTGCCGAATTTTTACATTATTACGAGAACGAACCATCTTTGTGGAACTCGAAAAATGCGGAGCACAAAAATAAGAATGATGCTGCTTTGGTATTCTGAAACGTTTTTGACAGCAACCGACGACGACTCCGTTGTGACGGTTAGTCCGGGAGGTAGCGTTGCAAACACAAAAGTCATAGTAAGCCGGCTGACGTTGAAATGTATAGTTGATCTTATATGACTAATAAGTGAACCGACCGTCTGCTCAAGTAAGTGCTCAAGTCTTCTACATCCGTCATCAGCCACTCCCAGTAAAAAAAAAGACATAGTACGCCGGCTCAAACTTGTTTCATGAGTATTTGACATAATACTGAGCTGAAAAAAATCGTCTGCTGCATGGTGGAGGGGGGAACACGCGTCAGCTGCTCGCATGAATTTGTAAAAAAAAAAGTTTACCCCTGCCGTAACCTTCCAATCCTAAACCCACCGCGGGTGCATCGCTGATGCGTGGTTCATATATTAGTCATTCAAGATCTATTGAAAAAGATGGCCATCGATCGGCGTATTAATACTACCTAAAATGCATCAGTACCTCCCGGACTATTGCATGTCGAAACAATTGAATACTTGAATAGGTCAAAAGAATTAAAATGGGCTGGAAGGTGTATTGTAAACATCAACTGCGCTCTGCGAGTGGATTTCATTTATTTTAATGATCTGAGTCGTAATCCCAAGCTAAGCAAACTTATGATATGGAAACTAGATAAAGGCTAATTTTATTTCATATTTTAGTAAAACTTTAATGTACTGAATATACCAATTTTAAAGGTTTAATATGAAGGCTATTCATTGGTTTAACTTTATCTTAATATTACGACTTAAACTTCACAAAAAGAAAGCTAGATATAGCGCCCATATTTTGAAAATATTGAAACAATTAACATTTTTTCACGAATAATGTTTAATAACATACTCGTATGTAAGTACATACTACTAAATTGACGAGGTATTTTTTTATAAGGAATAATAAAAATAAGCCAGATATCAAAGACTTCTATATAGAATTTGGAAGAATTTTAGCATTTCCAGTAAATAAAAATGCATTGACTTTGTAGTGCTGTGCACAATTTAATCAATTTTTATTTCAACAAGAATAGTTTAAGAATTACTCGCCAAAAGTCTCTACTGTTGAGCTTGACGACGTTTTTCCAAGATATCTTCATCATTGGCTGATTTAAGGATGCCCATAATATGACTTATCTGAACTGCAGATATCTGAAATATGTATACCAACTCTGTAACCACTATAAAATTAGTATCATCATCATATTCTGTCACGAGATGTCCTCTGCTGAACTGGGCCTTTGTTTTTGACTGATTTCGACAAAGAACAGTCTTGGATTTATAATAAATAATTTGTAATAAAACATACTTACTTCAAATATCATAACATTACACAGAAACTATCATAAATGAAAGTGATCCACAAAGTGACAGGTTTTTTTTTATAATGGATACATAATACGACCTTAATAGGAGCTTCCTAAAATTAAACATTAATTAATTGACCAATTGAAAAATGTAGCACCGCACTACGAATGTATAGAGAATAGACCGCGACGACGGACGTCGTCGTCGTCAGCTGTCAAAAAAGAACAGAATTGCACTACTGGTCATTCTTATTTTTGTGTGATGCCTGGATCAGAATAGTTTAGTTAAGGACCAAAAAAAACCCGACTGCGTAAAACAAAAAATAACTGAATAGAGTATAACAGCTTGCAATTTGAAAATATAGTATTATATTAAAGTAATTAATTATAGTAACAGAAATTTTGAAAATATAGTATTATAATATATATATATATACAGGGTGTTGTTTTGGTCGGCGACAAGCGACCCAGGAGCGGTAGTACAAAATATATATTCCCCAAAAATGGACTTAATTCCATTAAATACTGTAAATATGTTGAGAAATACCTTATTCAATTTGAAATAAAATTACCGCAAAGTATGGTTACTAGGCACGTGCACAGACTAGAGCTAGGCGCAAGCCGCCATCGCCCCCCCCCCCCCCTTTTACTCCCTCGTACTCCCGTTGAGTATTATGAGTACTTTAGCTTATTACATGATTTTCAAATTTTTTTATGTTTTTAAAAATTATTATTAAAAAAAATTAAAGTATTTTTTAAATATTTTTTTAGCACCAGTATCTGTATTTGTATTATCGACCCTGAGTCGCTCGTCGCTGACCAAAACAACGACCTGTATATGTATGGAATGGGCTGTTTACAAGCTTTCATTTGATACCCATATTTTTGTAATAACGACATTTTTGTTTTAATTCCCCTCCTCTGTTTTTATTCGAAGATGCCATATAAAAATAATATAACCTATGTTACTCCCATAGTTAAGACGAATCTAACGACCCCTCATGTTTAACTCCATCAAGCCGTTTAGGCTGCAGAGCGTGCCAAAGAAAGACATACATACACTCGAAAAACATAAACCTCCTCCCGGTTCAGTCGGGTAAAAATAGAAATTGTCATTTAAGGGGGCCAACGCAACTTCAACGCAAGCATAGCCTAAAAGCTTGTACTTTCATCCAACATAATGTTTGACTGCGAAAAAAGAGAGACAGCATCAGAGCCGTCGGTTATCAGTCGGTAAATTCCACTTATCACTCGCGGCCGCTTCGCTAGGTCGTCATTCATGATTTCGCATATCATAAAATTTGTCCCAGGAGTATACTTCTTGTGAAACAATCTTACAAGTTTGTGAAAAAAAGTTAGTTATTTAGAATCTCCAATATATTTGCAAGCCTGGTATCTAATTATTTCGTTCCTTTTTCAATTTATAGGTACATTAGATATGGCCAAAGTTCAGGTAAAAATTGTGCAAAAACGCTGTTTTTCGGAGGCTTTTACTGAATTTATTTCACACTTATTTTTGCCTAGATACACGGCTAGATATAGTGCACAAGATACCAATTTGTTTAAAACATCCAACGAAAAATGTTTAACAACGCCATCATCAGTACAAAGCTTTTGTATGAAAAGTATGGGCGGATTGACTGCTCTTAATTGTCGTTTTAAATTTCTCCATGGCTGGACGTGCGACATTGTGCGTTGCGTGTCTCGATATGCGGCAAATTCCAATCAAACGAGCGCCGCGCCGCGCCGCGCCCGTGTGAAGGGGTGACTCGGGCTCGCGCGTGGCGCGTGCTTGCTCGTAGAAATCGGCGCGGCGCGGCGCGGCTCGGCCTACCACGCGCCGTGAGAAGCCACCATAAAGAGTTTCAATTACAGCCAGGCTCAACTTTCGTGTGCCCGACTCAAGAATCTTGCCAGACTTTAATTAGCACCTGTTTGTCATGTCAATCAGTGTGACCATTTGTGGCAGATTTCTGCTATTTAGGCAGATTTGAAAAGCTAACTGACTTTGCAAGTTGTCTCAAAATGTCCGTGTAAAGTTTTAGTACTACAATGACCACCATTTTACTAAAACATGACTGGACCGTGACTAATAATGCAGACTATGGGTACATTCCGAAATGGATAATATCGATCACAGCGATCACAGCAATAATTTGCGTACCGAATTAGATATTACGCTTATGACAGCTGATAACTATCAACAATTCGGAACGCCCGTTATCGCGCTCACAGTATTCAAAACAGAACATTTGTGAATTTAATTAAAATCTGAATTATCAATGCACTAGAACTCCTTATATCTTTTATAAGTTGACTCGCAAAAAAGAATATCTGCTTTTTTTATTATTTTTCTCTTATAAAATCATAAAAAGTATCTTTGCCAAATAGAAAACCAAGAATCTTATTAGATTTTTGCCGTCACTTTTGACAGCGCTCACGGTGATATCAGTTTAGGGCCATTAGGGCATGGTCGGTGTGAGCGCAAGATGGCGCATGTCATGACGTCATCTATGACGTTTCACGGGCCATCGTGAGCAGCGTTGCCATTAGGGTACGCACTAGTACGCATTGCGTACTATTTCTCTAGATAGCGTTGTCAGGTACTCTTCCGACAATTTGCGTACTATTTCAAAATAAAAATAAAAAACTGTCGAGCTAGTTTCAAAATAACATATTTGCGGTCCAAAGCATGAACGTAGCACTAGCGATCTCGGTTTGTTTATTTTAATTCCATGTTGCAAGTTTCTTTCCTTTATAGTACAGGAATAGTCTAAATATATAGAATACATAGGAGGAATAATCTCTTTAGAGTACACTATTTGCTCATACCATTCATTGTTGTGGGAGAAATAAATAAATAACATTATACCGAGCAATCCAATTCCGCAACTAGTCAGTGACTTTGCACTGATTTTGAACAGTAAAGATCAATCACTGCATCGTGCTCTTGACTTGGCTAATCAGAGCGCATTGTCGGTGGTGGGAAATTGGCGGGTTAGATTTCAAACAAAATTCACGTCATCATTGCGCTTCTTTGTGTTATTTGTTCGATGTTTGTGTCTACTATTTGTGGTTCCTTTGGTTTTGGCGCACAAACGTCACTTACAAAATGCAATGAATAATTTTTTTTTTATTCACTGCGTACTCAAAAGTTAAGTTTCGTACTATTTTTAGATGCTGCGCGTATACTATCGCGAAGTCACTCTGGCAACGCTGATCGTGAGGGCGCTCACGGTAATATGGAACGGGTTTAAGCACGCTAAAATCGATTACAGCGATTATAGCATCAATTCGGAATGCAGCCTATATGAAAGTTAATGTGCGGATTATATGAAAGTGATAATAAATAAAATGTATATACGACTCAGTGTCTCCATATGTAAATCGGCATTTACCGTGTTGCAAGGGTAAAAATACCGTGTTTTTAGGCAAAATTACGGTGGATCAGCTTAAATTGTACCGTGTAAATTACCGTGTAATTTTTTAAAGGATAAAACAATAATATAACCTAGATACCGACTGCAGCGTCATTTGCCGGGCTGATTTGTGAATGTAAACCATCCAGGGCGCCACCCAAACGCATACAAAAAATATCATTCAAATCGGTCCAGCCGTTTAGGAGTTCAGTGACAAACACACGTACAGTAGAATTAACTCCCTGGATGGTTTAGTTAGGGTAGGGTAGCACTACGCGAACGAAGTTGCACCGGGCAGCAGGTATATCATATAAACCTAAAAAAAAGAGAGCTAATATTCAATAAAAAGAGAGCTATAGAGCTAAATACTATTTTTTTAGAGCTGACAATGTTGAAATTGAGCTAAATTTAGCTCTAAAAGAGTTAAGTTGGTAACACTGTTCCTGTATGTTTAAATAAGGACGACAATAGATTGCCGAGGTTTGGTAGTTTTTATCTATTTGTGAGTGAAGATAGAAGTTTTGATAACCTGGGATTCCCGGTAACCAAGAGCAGTGTTGCCATTACAAAATACATATGTTAAGTTCACTGAGATTCGTTTTACGCAGTAATTTTTTTAAATACGGTGACATATGACACGGTAATACCTTATTACCTTGACGGTAGATTAAGACCAGATTACGGTGTTTCTACGGTAATTACCGTGTATATGGAGACACTGATACGACTCTTCCTTCAGTCGTATTCTTACAAAGTCCTTCGACATGCGTAGCATCCAAAGAGTACATTATATAATCTGAGGTAGCATCTCTCCCTAGTCTGTGCCTTCGACTTTATATCCATGGTCACTCATGAACAAATTATAAATTATTTAGAAATTGTTTGCGTTGAGTTTTGATTGCTGTTAAAATTATATAGGTACATTTAGGCGAAAATAAAATAATTTAATCAAAGACTACAAATGTAGGTTCGTAGTAGACAGACGTACGTAACGTACTACTGTGATCTTTCGTCATTTAACATGTTTTGTTTTAGGATATTTATCTTGTTTTTAAAGCGATACAGAACAATTATGCTCGCCAGCTTATTCTTCTTTTATATTGGCTGCGGCCTAACTATAAGTTTTTTACGTCTTGAATGTGATGCTCTCTCTAGTATGGAGACAATTAGTGATACATCAGAATTCTCTAAAATCGAGTATGCAGTGGCTGTTCTAAGTGGACCTAACAATTTATTAAAGCGGGACACTATACGTGCCACTTGGGGTAAATTTGTGTCCAATATATTTATAGAAAATGGTGAGAAACTATATAAATGGAACCACAGCAGGATAACAGATAACATTTCACAGGAACACACAAAATTGTATTTTGTAATTGGAACAAAAGGTTTGTCTGAACTAGAACTAAACAAACTAGATGCAGAAGATAATATAAATAATGACTTGTTATTACTGGTGGATTTTGAAGATAGCTACAAAAATCTAGCTTTTAAAATGCTCTATACATTGAAGTGGTTCAGTAATAGCTTGACTGGGATGAAGTATTTGATCAAATGTGATGATGATTCATTTGTAAGAGTTGATTTGATTATAAAAGAACTTGAAGCTTTTGGATCAGAGATGACTGCTTCAGAAATGACTGAATATGTCAGTCATAAGGTAAATAATATGTATGTAATTATGTATAAACTATTGTTAGTGTTGTATGTATCAAATATGTTTACAAACAAACAAGTAGTATATAGGTTATCTGTTTTACATAGTACTATCCCTTTTTAGTTTAAGATCAGATAGCACTGTGAAGAAAGTCCAGGATAGTATTTTATTTATTGGTAACTAGCTGTCCCCTGAGGTTTTACCCATGTTCCCAGGATTAAAACATACCTATGTCCTTCTCCATACTATAGGCTATCTGCATGCCGAATTTCATGGTGATCCATTGAGTAGTTAAGACAAAAAAGCATAACAAACTCTTTCGCATTTATAATATTAGTTAGGATAAATCAGTTTTAGGGTCGGCAACATGCGAGTGATACCCCTGATGTTACAAGCGTCCATAGGCTATGGTTACTGCTTACCATCAGGCGGGCCATATGCTTGTTGTATGAGGTATAAAAAAAACAGTTTTATTTAAATCAACGCCATACCATCAGTGGATGATTAAATTCTTGTTTCTATGGAATGTGGATTGCTTCACAATGTTTCTCTTCAATGTGTTCATTCATACCGACTGGCAAAATAAAGGTTATCTAAACCAGTTCTTTCTTATTAAGTAATTCTATCTTACCTCGACTTTTCAGGAAAATCTTCCATCATATAATGGACTTTACTGGGGATACTTTGATGGCAGAGCACGGGTTTATATGAGTGGCAAATGGCAGGAGCAGGATTGGTTTCTGTGTGACAACTACTTACCATATGCTCTAGGTGGTGGCTATGTAATTTCTAGAAGCATTGTTGACTATATTAGCAGGAATGAAGATATGTTAAGGTAAAACCTCAGAGTAAATAATATACTGTGTACAAAACAAAGCTTTATAAGTAGGTTAACATATAACAGGTAACTTTGGAATGCTGGAATAATTGAAATAAAAAACAATGTACTTGGTCCTTTTTGCAAAGTGAAATGAATTCTACACCTTTTCTATAACTCAAATCTGCTTAGTGTATAATTGTGTGCTTATTCAGTGCTTTTAATGTGCTTAACCCTTAATTTGGCAAGGAAAAAAAATAGATATTTTTAAATGTTTTTATTTTTTGTAGTTGTGTCAAAAATAATGTTGAGTGACTTGTTCTTTATTTATGTTATTAAAGATAGTGTTGCAATCTATAAATGTACCTATATTAAATCAACACTTTTTGTATTTTTTAACCAAATATTTTCCTAAGTTCATGTATGACCGGATATACAGAGCCAAATTAAGGGTTAATAGATTATACTTATGTTTGTTTTTTATCTAAATACTGTTTTGGGTATGTACTGAACTTTTCAACACTATGCTAAGTTGATTTATGTTTCTTTGTAAGTGAATTTTGATATTTTTAAAAAAAATAAAATTATGAACCTTAGTTTCAGTGGAATGATACATGTTTCACTGTCTAGAGGTTCCATTGAAAGGGTTAGGTAGCTTCTTGTGTAATAATTAAATAAAATCCAATTTATCTTTCAGTGTCTACAAATCTGAAGATGTATCAATGGGCGTGTGGACAGCACCTCTCAAAGCTATCAACAGAGTTCATGATACAAGATTTGACACAGAATGGAAGTCGAGGGGCTGTTCCAACAGCATGTTAGTGCGTCACAAACAATCAACAAGTGATATGAATCAGCTGTACAAGACACTAGTGCATACACGTGGCGAAAGACTTTGTAGGACTGAAGTTGCAGAGAGGAAATCTTACATGTATAACTGGAATGTTTTACCCAGTATGTGTTGTAGATAGATTTTAAGTCTTAAATTGTGGATTCTATGCTGTTTGTTTCACCAACATATCATAAAAACATTGATATGTAAAACCTCAGGTAACAGAATAAAAGGTAGATGGAGCAGGCCATACACGAAAGTGAAGCCAAAAAATTTTATTCTGTAATCTGAGCTTAAAACTACCACTATTATAATTCACACAGGCCATAGTTTCTTTTGCCAAATGATTTTTATTTATTTACAATTGAAGGAAAAAAATTGAAAGTAGAAAGACTGGGAAAGATCTGGAAAGACAGAAAGATAACCAAGAAAACAAAAGTTCAACTAATGCAATGCCTTGTCTTTCCAATCAAAATCAAAATCAAAAAGTAATTTATTCAGTTTAGGCCCTAGTAAGGCACTTATGAACGTTACATTGGTACATACAGTTGAATTTACCATCCGTTCGGAATACACAATCTTTCTCTATAGAGCTGAAAATTGGTCTTTAAGACTGCAAGATCGCCGGAAAATCGACACACTGGAGATGCCTGAAAATTCTGTAAACAGCCTTTCATAACAATAATTCGATCCTCAAGAAGCTTCGAATAACAGATAGACTTGCATCAACTGTCAGCTTCGAATTCTCAAAGTTCTTTGGTCACATCTCCAGAAACGAACACTCGAACAGACTTGTTGTCCAGGTTAGGTTGAAGGCAAATGATCTCGTGGCCAATCACCCACTCTTTGGACTGATCTTATCAAGATGGTAACCCAATCTTCCATGGTACAGTGTACTCGCAACGATTGGCGTTGAAGACCCACCATGTACACCATCTTTTGCAACCACTAACACTCTGACAAGAGAGCCCGACTAAGAAGAAGATTTACGATTATATTTTCAATAGTATCTTTGAGTGACCACACGCATATATATTTCTGTAAGTTCACCAACCTACACTGTATTTTATGTTATAGCCCTATACATGTATTATAGCTATGTCTTTGATGGGTTTATAAACCAAACATTTGAAATTTAACCTTGCATAAAAGGTTTTGTATGAAATGTTAAACTTAAACTCATTGTTCAATAGAATTTAATTGTCTATCATGCCTTGTTACTAAATAATCTATATTATATTTTTGCTTATAAATATTACCTACTGATCATAATTTTTTTCTATGAACAAAAAGGTTGATAATGGTGCCGATTGTTCTAAAACGCACTAAACTAATTTTAGTCACATCACATGTCTTTCTTAAAAACATTATTGAAAAAGGATAGAACATATTTAAAACTGTCAAATTAGTCTTTGCCGTCTTCATTTGCGGGTATGTATACGTAACCGCGATAGATGGCGACTTTTATATTGAAAACAAGCATTGGACTAATTTGACAGGACTACATTTCTTATATCCTTTTCTTATGTTCTTTGTTAGAAAGAGACATAGTTGAGACTAAAATTAGTTTATTTATAAACAACAGAATCAGGGCCAATAACAGCTTAATTCTTTCTTACCTTAAAAAAATGAGTGTACATTAAGTTTATAGAAGTTTGTTTTTCTCAGAAAAACAAAATATATATTTATTGCCATGTGCAATAATCTTTCAGGTTGTGTTTTTATTACATACAGCTTAGCATAAAGGTGTAGAAATGGAACAAATTTTTTGTATGCTTACAACATTGTACTATCTGTGTTATGATTGGTCCTCGTGTTTATAGCTGGCATAGACAAGTTTTGATACTTGGTAATTTTATACCTAATATTACCTATTTAAGCATTCCATTTTTTATGGTATTAAAATGCTAGCTCGAAGCACAGAAGCACTCTCATTGGAGTTGCCATAACACAACAGTGGCGCCTCCATTATTTTCTATACTTTCTTGCCAGACTGTACAAATATTTTTGTGGTAAACTAGTATTACAACTTATTTGTTTATTACTCAAATATTAGACATAATTAATTTATTATTATAATATTCAAAATGTATTGGTCATCTTTCTTTATAACTATGTAACTTATTTCGTTGTCATTGTTGATTTGTATCAGTCATAATGTTCCAACTCTGTGTAAAATATTTATAATATTAAATGTATTCAATTTACGATAAGTTTAAAGACTATAATATACATTGTGAATTGAAATATTTTCCTGATGGAATTCCTAGTCATTTTTATGTTACCCTATAAAATAAAACATTACTTCAAAACAATGTGAGAAATATGTTTTAATAATTATAAACAAACATTTGAACACAATTAAGAATAATAATAAAATTAATAAAAAATTGTGGGTGAACAATACGTAAAACATAAATTATACATAATCGTCTTACCTCGCCTTTATAGCGATCAGGCACCCTAATATCACATGAATAAAGGAATTTTCAATATTATTCTAATGGTGACTTTTGACTTTAGTATCCATATAAGTCTGGTTGTTGTAAAACGTTGTTCTTGATAATTCCTCTTTGAAATAGTCTATTGTCCTCTGTAATCCTTCTTTTAAGCTAACCTAGAAATTAAAAACACTCTTTAGACAAAAATGCAATACTAAGTTAATCTTATAGTTATCCTATTATAAAAGTGAAAGTTTGTTTGGATGTGAGGATGTTTATTACTCTTTCACGCAAGAACTACTGAACGGATTTGGAAGAAAGGCACGTAGATACTTCGGATTTGGAAGAAAGGCACGTAGATACTTAATACTTTGGAATAACATAAAGGATACTTTTTCCTTCTCCGGGAACGAGAGTGGAACTGTGGCTGTCCCGTGCAGCCAGTTAATTAATTCATAGCGTTAATTAAGGTACGCACACACCATCCTACATCGCATAGAGAGTAGTTTACTCTCTATGCGATGTAGGGTGGTGCGTGTGAAACATGGTGTTTTATAGGATTTCTCACTGGTCAATGATTATTTCTTTATTATACAGGGATAATAATAGGTATATCTTATAAATATTTAATTCATTTCATTCAGTAGTGGATTTCCACTTTTCCCAAGTAGGTATAAGCTGTCGCCGCCGCTTGGCGCCCTTAATATCTCTATACAATACAATTTGGTTGAAATAGCATAAGATTTTTTTTGGGTATATTTTCGAGTAAATCAAAGTTTAATCATGCAACGAATAATAAGCCGGGTAAAGTATGCTTCTTCCTGCAAACATGATAAAAAACAGTCCCCAAATTTACCGCCCCTAAAATCTGCTGCCCTACGCTCAAGCCTGCACATCCGCGCTGGTATTATTTCATATTTAGATCGCACCGACAATTTGGAACTTTTAGGTTATCTTTAGGATTACTGTATATTTAGTCTTTTGAGTTTAAGACCTATATAAGGGAGCGGCAAAATCTGTTTCCGCCCCGGGCGGCAGTAACCCACGCTACACCCCGTCTGTCTAGACCTGTGTCTTTGCTACAATCAGCCACATACTACCAACGGTTAGATTGTCAAATAGGTACATACATATCCTTACTAAGAAAAGTATAACAAACCTATACTCTGATTTTCAATATCGTATAGACTAATGCTGCAACCAACCTTGTTTTTTAGATGTTGCAAGCGTGGAGCGAGTGAATAAATTAAATAAAATATTACATAAATGAGGGCTCACTCAGGATACAAAAATATATTTACGTTACGATAAGGCACCCTACCAAATGTAATTTTAGTCTATCAAAATAAAAGTCGAGAGTATAGGCGATGCGACCAATTACGGTACATAGCCTCTTTTAGCTGGTTGTATTACATTGTTGGTATTATTGTACCTTAGGTGTCCAGTGTAAGTTGGCCTCCGCCACGGCGATGTCGGGCCGCCGCCGCTGCGGGTCGTCTTCTACCGCTGCACCCGTCGACACCATGCTGCGGCAACCGGGGACTAGATTCTTTATAATCATTGCAAATTCTGAAATACCATTTTTATTGATCGGTCAGTTACAAGGTAAGGATTCTATAATGATCTGTATATTCATAACTAGACATTTTTCGTTAGGGCTAGATACCGTTACTGCCTCGCCAAGGTCGTGCGTTCGATTCCAGGACAAACATTCGTGCGCATGAATTTGTCTATTCTGTAGATAGATTGAATTTGATCAAATTAAGCATAATTGAAAATATAACAGATACCTTCTATTGTGTGTTCTACAGGATTGCCGATATTCACAGGCAATGTATAACTAGATTCCATCAAAGCTAACAGTCCATCTACTAGATCTGATACGTAGCAGAATGAGCGGGTCTGCTTCCCGTTGCCATAAAGCTGAAAAATATGATCACAGGTAAGTTAGAGCATGTACTGGTGAGGTTTTATACAACAGAGTCTATAGGCGGTAACCACTTACCGACAGGCGGCTCGTATGTTAGAAAAAAAAGGTGCGCTCATCTTAGCAAATGCAACCTTCCGAACCGGTATTAGAGTCAGACTTTTCATAAGTGCCTGCGATGGTCTATTTGAATAAATGATTGTGAATTTGATTTTTTAGGGTTCCATACCTGAAGGGTGCTAACGGGATCATATTACTAAGCCTCCGCTGTCCGTCCATCCTTTCGTCTGTATCTCATGAACCGTAATACGAGAAACGTCTTTACGGAACCCTTGGCCAGTACTAAAGCAGCCAATCAAGCATGTGGCCCGCCTAATAGTAAGTGGTAACCGTAGCTTATTGACACTTGCAGCACTAGGGGTACGTTACCGACCCTGCTAAAATCTCTGAATAAAATTTGGCTAATGGTCAATGGTAAAAGGACTTACAGTTATAGTTAAGTTCTGCAATGCTTGCATTATAAAATTAGATACGACGCGTCCATCAGACACATGCATTCTGGGGCCGTAAGTGTTGAAGATCCTCGCGACTCGAACTGATACTTTCTCTTGCTTAGCGTAAGAGTAGGCGAGCGTTTCGGCCACCCTCTTGCCTTCGTCGTAGCATGCACGTGGTCCTGAAAATGGTTTCGTCAATCATCAACAATTGCTCAAACTGCACATGTTTAATTTTATATTATAACTAGAATTGGAGGCTTAGAAATTGAGATGAAAAAACAAACAACATCCTAAATGTGACTTTACTTGTAGCAAATCACTTTTTCCACAGTAGATGTTACCAACGTTGCTAAGTCCATTATAGAGTAACACACATCAATGCCACTCCAAAGTGCTACCGATAGACACTTTTCAAGTACGAAATAAACCAAACCATGAACACTAATTTCTTTCATCACCAGTAAACCAAATAAAAAAAGTTAAATCATAACTAACATGAAATCAATTATTTTCATCAATAGTTCATACAGTGTCATTTTAGTATGGCAAGATCGCATTGTAAGCTATTAAACGTTTTTATATTGTACTAGATATGTACATAACAGCATCAATAATATCACAATAGATACATTTACAACTCATCGTCATTAATATAAAATTGATAAGAATCCAATTTAAAATAATACACAGACTTGACCATTGAAATATATTGATCACACTCTATCCACCATATTACAAATAAAAACTTATTAAGTATTTTGTTTCCGAGGAAAACCACTGTGGCAGAAAAGCAAACAAGAAGTTGTTTCTTTTTGCAGAACATAAAATTAAAAATGCAAGATGATCAATTTACCTATTGGATTAACATGTCCCCAATATGATTCAGGTTGGGGATGTACCATAGGATCCCCGTACACCTCTGAAGTGCTGGCTATTAATATTTTAGCTCCAACGCGCCGCGCAAGACCTGAAACATGTTGCATGATTTTTCTATTGTTCTTCATACAATGCTTAGATAAAGTAATTGTGTATGAAGTAAGTACTTAATCGCTTTCATGCAGTTGCGTAACTAATTAGGCGCTCTTTGATGGCTTTATTTTAAATTTTCTACATATCTATATCTATTACCAGAGGATGCACCACTGGAATTTACTGACCTAGTTACGGCACTGCTTTAGTGTTATCTTTTGGCAATACATAATTATAATGGTATGGTATGCAAGCAGTACAGTCAGCGTCAAAAGTAGCTTATCACATTATGCAATTCAGTTTTCATATAAACTCTCAAGAGAATGTCAATAGATTATTATGAAAGAGTACTGAAATGTTAGCATTTAACAGTTACATTTACCTCATAGCTTGTGCCATGCGCTTGATAACGGTGGCTACAATATGGGGCTTTTAACATTTACCCATACCAATAAGATTGTCCTAAGGATCATACATGGTAAGCATATAATAAGTGACTAAATATACCCAGCATATTGATGGTTCCCAAGGTGTTAGTTTTGATTGTCTTCACTGGGTTCTGCATGTAATGTGGTGGACTCGCTGGACTAGCTAAATGGTATATTTCGTCAGCCTGAAATATTACAAAACAATAGTTCTTATAGACACTACAGGTCTGTTTTAACTTTAATACCGAACCAAACCCATATTAGAGTCGGACTTTTCATAAGTGGTCATAAGGTTTTTCATTCATTGTCATGTCAATTTCATAATATTTCATAGGTCTATTTGAGTAAACGATTTTGAAATTTAATTTGAACAATGGATGGAATTGTGGCCAATTTTGACTGCATTAAGGGGCGGCTACGGCTCGGGCGCGGGAGAAAATTAGGTATTGAAGCGCGATCGCCGCTACTTACACAGCGATCGCGCTCACGCACACTACAGTCGCTTAACACAGTGGTTCCAATGACAGAAAGCGCGTACGTGGGAATACGCGGTACATCGAGCGGTGCATCGATGTACGTACGGCGCGCCGTACGTACATTATTATTACGTTCGGTCGTCTGGTAATGCATTAACTTTGTTTAGAATTATTTTTTGGAACTACGTGTTCAAATCAACCAAATTAAAAAGGAATACATTTTGAACACGCCTTGTATAAACTTCACGTATCTATCTATTATATCTATATAAAAATGAATGGATGTTCGTTAGTCTCGATAAAATTCGAGAACGGCTGGACCGATTTGGCTAACTTTGGTTATGAAACATTTGTGGAAGTCCAGGGAAGGTTTAAACGGTGAGAAACATAAATAATAAAAAAAAGGAAAATACTAAAAACGACAATTTAATTTTCCAATACAATACAGCTGTGAAACATTCGATGTCTTTTTACAAATAAAAAAATATCACTTGGTTGACAAATAGGTATTTATAGGTGCGTTCAGAAATTTTTCTGTTTCATAGCTGTAGCTGTGGCTGTAGTATGAGGTCCATCTCTTTGGTCTGTTTTGTTGGAATACAAAACAGTTCTGTTTCAGAAATAAAATAAAAACCGGCCAAGTACGAGTCAGACTCGCACACGGAGGATTCCGTACAATAATAATCATAATGTTACTCAAATTGACTGTGAAATTAATAGTAGGCGCAAACTTTAAAAGTACCAAAATTTACATTAATTTTCAACTTTTTTATTTTTCAGAATTTTCCCTTTACTTGTGCTTTTTGCCAATTTTCATGATTCTAGGTCAACGGGAACTACCATATAGGTTTACGACCCAAAACCTATAAGGTACTTCCGGTTGACCTAGAATTGTCTTTGGTAAGGTGTTACAGCACAAGTAAAGGGAAAATTCCGAAAAATAAAAAAAGTTGAAAATTAAGATAAATCTTGGTAGGTACTTACAAGTTTTCGGGAAAATCTAAATTTGCCCATATTTCTTTATCGTGATGACTCAGGACTTTGATTTTTATTCACCTAATAGGGACTATTAGAAGACCTCAGTATCTGGTATAAATTTCAACTTGCTAGGTCCACCCGTTCCTGAGAAAATCGGTGGTGACACACGGACACAAAACAAGAATCTTCTATCTGAATTTTTAAAAAGTGTCCGCCATCTTTACCTTCTTAGGTACTGGTTCGATTGCTCTCAAAATCGATATTTGAGAAACCTTGGGGTCACAAAACAAGAATCTCTTCTCAAAATTTTGAAAAAGTGGTAGCCATGTTGATCTTTTTAGATACTGGTCCGATTGGTCTCAAAATCGATATTTGAGAGACCTTGGGGGTCACACAACAGGATACTCTTCTCAAAATTTAGAAAAAGTGTCCGCCATGCTGAACTTTTTAGATACCGGTCCGATTGCTATCAAAATCTATATTTTACAAACCTTGGGGTCACAAAACAAGAATCACATCTCAAAATTTTGAAAAAGTGTCCGCCTTATTGAATTTTTTAGATATTAGTCCGATTGTTCTCAAAATCGATATTTGAGAGACCTTGGGGTCACAAAACAAGAGACTTTTCTCAGAATGTTGAAAAAGTGTCCGCCATGTTGAACTTTTTAGATACAGGTCCGATTGCTCTCAAAATCGATATTTGAGAGTCCTTAGGCTTACAAAACAAGAATCTTCTCTCAGAATTTTGAAAAAGTGTCCGCCATCTTGAACTTCTTAGGTACTGGTCCGATTGCTCTCAAAATCGATATTTGAGAGACCTTGGGGTCACAAAACAATAGTCTTTTCTCAGAATGTTGAAAAAGTGTCCGCCATTTTGAACTTTTTTGATACTGGTCCAATTGGTCTCAAAATCAATATTTGAGAGACCTTGGGGTCACAAAACAGGAAACTCTTCTCAAAATTTTGAAAATGTGTCCGTCATGTTGAACTTTTTATATACTGGTCCGATTGGCCTCAAAATCGATATTTGAGAGACATTGGGGTCACAAAACAAGGATCTTTTCTCGAAATTTTGAAAAAGTGTCCGCCATATTGAACTTTTTTTGATACTAGTCCGATTGTTCTCAAAATCGATATTTGAGAGACCTTGGGGACACAAAACAAGAATCTTCTCTCAGAATTTTGAAAAAGTGTCCGCCATTATGAACTTTTTAGAATGACACGCACACAACAGTCTGCACTCTCGAAAAGATTCTTGTTTTGTGACCCCAACGACTCTCAAATATCAATTTTGAGAGCAATCGGACCAGTATGAGTTCTGAGAAAAGTCTCAGAATGTTGAAAGTGAGTGTCAAAACTCTTGTTTTGTGACCACAAGGTCTCTCAAATATTGATTTTGAGAGCAATCGGACTAGTACCTACAAGATGGCGGACACTTTTTCAAAATTTTGAGAAGAGATTCCTGTTTTGTGACCCCAAGGTCTCTCAAATATTGATTTTGAGACCAATTGGACCAGTATATAAAAAGTTCAAAATGGCAGACACTTTTTCAAAATTTTGAGAAGAGATTCTTGTTTTGTGTCCCCAAGGTTTCTAAAATATCGATTTTGATAGCAATCGGACCGGTCTCTAAAAAGTTCAACATCAGGACACTTTTTCTAAATTTTGAGAAGAGTTTCCTGTTTTGTGACCCCGAGGTCTCTCAAATATCGATTTTGAGAACAATCGGACTAGGATCTAAAAAGTTCAATATGGAGGACACTTTTTAAAAATTTTGAGAAATGATTCCTGCAAGAGATTTACTACCAAAATATTAAATTTTTATAATTTAATTTATATTTAATTTTTTATTTTATATTCTTCTGTTTTGGGTTTTGAGAAGAGATTCTTGTTTTGTGTCCCCAAGGTTTCTAAAATATCGATTTTGATAGCAATCGGACTAGTATCTAAAAAGTTCAATATGGCGGACACATTTTCAAAATTTTGAGAAGAGATTCTTGTTTTGTGACCCCAAGGTTTTTCAAATATCGATTTTGATAGCAATCGGACCAGTATCTAAAAAGTTCAACATGGCCGACGCTTTTTCTAAATTTTAAGAAGAGATTCTTGTTTTGTGTCCCCAAGGTCTCTCAAATATCGATTTTGAGACCAATCGGACCAGTATATAAAAAGTTCAACATGCCGGACACTTTTTCAAAATGTTGGGAAGAGATTCCTGTTTTGTGACCCCAAGGTCTCTCAAATATTGTTTTTGAGACCAATTGGACCAGTATCCATATTGGACCAGTAAGAGATTCTTGTTTTGTGATCCCAAGGTTTCTAAAATATCGATTTTGATAGTAATCGGACCGGTATCTAAAAAGTTCAACGTGGCGGACACTTTTTCTAAATTTTGAGAAGAGTATCCTGTTTTGTGACCCCAAGGTCTCTCAAATATCGTTTTTGAGAACAATCGGACTAGTATCTAAAAAGTTATATATGGCGGACACTTTTTCAAAATTTTGAGAAAAGATTCCTGTTTTGTGACCCTAAGGGCTCTCAAATATTGATTTTGAGACCAATCGAACCAGTATCTAAAAAGTTCAAAATGGCGGTCACTTCTTCAACATTCTGAGAAAAGACTCTTGTTTTGTGACCCCAAGGTTTCTCAAATATCGATTTTGATAGCAATTGGGCCGGTATCAAAAAAGATCAATATGGCGGACACTTTTTCAAAATTTTGAGAAAAGATTCTTGTTTTGTGACCCCAAGGTTTCTCAAATATCGATTTTGATAGCAATCGGACTAGTATCTAGAAAGTTCAATATGGCGGACACATTTTCAAAATTTTGAGAAGAGATTCTTGTTTTGTGACCCCAAGGTTTCTCAAATATCGATTTTGATAGCAATCGGACCAGTATCTTAGAAATTCAACATGGCCGACGCTTTTTCTAAGTTTTAAGAAGAAATTCTTGTTTTGTGACCCCAAGGTCTCTCAAATATCGATTTTGAGACCAATCGGACCTGTATATAAAAAGTTCAACATGGCGGACACTTTTTCAAAATGTTGAGAAAAGATTCTTGTTTTGTGACCCCAAGGTCTCTCAAATATCGATCTTGAGAGCAATCGGACCAGTATCTAAAAAGTTCGAAATGGCGGACACTTTTTCAAAATTTTGAGAAAAGATTCTTGTTTTGTGAGCCCAAGGACTTTCAAATATCGATTTTGAGAGCAATCGGACCAGTATCTAAAAAGTTCAACTATCCGCTCCGACTCCATCATCAGACCCTGAAAATTAATTATGGCCAAAGTACATATCAAGACCATCCCAACAAGACCAAACACGACTAGTACACGTTGTGCCGTTAGATCTAGTGCCTACATTTCGACTCCATCATCAGACCCTGAAAACTGATTTTGGCCAAAGGAAGTTTCGAGACGATTCCAACAAGCCCAAACACGACTAGGATACGAAGTGCCGTTAAGGAGTTCCAGTGCCTACCTTCCGACTTCATCATCAGACCCTGACAACTGATTATGGCCAAAGAACGTTTCGAGACGGTTCCAATAAGCCCAAACACGACTAGGATACGTTGTGCCGTTATGTGGTTCCAGTGCATACCTTTTTTTATCCCACTAAGGTGGCAAACAAGTATACGGTCCGCCTGATGGTAAGCGTTACCGTAGCCTATGGACGCTTGCAACACCAGGCACTATCAGTCGCCTATCACTGGCGCGTTGCAGACCCTGAAGAAATCTCTTCACACTCTTTTGAAGAAACCCAACCTTCCGGTTCCATCATCGGATCAGCTCGATGGTACAAAATTATAGTATTGTACGGAGACCATTTTGCATGCCGGAAACTACATTATTGCAAAGATTCAAATGAGTACATGGTCTTTCTAGATTTGATTATTCTACTTATACATACAAGCAAAGCTATAATAGAGGTGTTAAAAAATCAACATGTTTAGTAGAGGTACAACATGCTATGATGAAAAACACCTATGATGAAAAATACCTCATCATTAAATTCTTATACATTATCATTTTTATTACATAAATATTTACAAAAAACAATAATTATTTCGTAAGACTGAAAAAGCATTAGAAAGTAGGTAAAAAAAAAATACATAAAATATTCCACAAAAAATAATTATTATATTATATATAACAATAGTTATTCATTAAAATTATCATTATAAACAAAAATTACAGTTTAAAAAAACTAAAAAAACACGCTTTAAAAAGCCCTGCACTAAAAAGTGTTAAATAATTATAAAATTGAACCTAAATATATTCTCTGTCTATCCCGTAAGGGCCTAAATGTAAGCAATTTTTGTAATTAAGTTCAATATTTGAATGAAAAGCGTGGGGCGCTTTTCATTTTGTAATTTACTTTTTATTTTTTAGTCAACATAAATTATTCATACCATTTTATTATTTTACTTATACCATATTTTCACCCAATATCAATTTATTTCACATTTATAATGAGTATTTAGCTTCAGTGCTTACTCTTTGACTCCACCAACAGACTCAGAAAACCATATTTGGCCAAAATGCACATAATACGATTACAATACGCCCAAACACGGCTATAATACGATGCTCCGCTATGGGGTTCCAGTGCCAACCTTCCGACTTCATCATCAGACCCTGAAAACTATACATGGTCAAAATTCATCTCACGACATTTCCAACAACCCCAAACACGGCTAGGATGCGATGCTCCACTATGGAGTTTCAGTGCTTACCCTCCTACTCCATCATCAGACCCTGAAAACCATATAAGGTCAAAGTTCATCTTACGACAATTCCAACAAGCCCAAACACGCCTAGGAAACGTTGGTCCGTTATGGAGTTCCAGTGCCTACCCTCCTACTCCATCATCAGACCCTGAAAACTATGAATGGTCCAAGTTCATCTCACGACAATTCCAACAAACCCAAACACGGCTAGTATACGATGCTCCACTATGGAGTTCCAGTGCTTACTCTCCTACTCCATCATCAGACCCTGAAAACCATACATGGTCAAAGTTCATCTCAAGACAATTCCAACAAGCCCAAACACGGCTAGTATACGATGCTCCACTATGGAGTTCCAGTGCTTACTCTCCTACTCCATCATCAGACCCTGAAAACCATACATGGTCAAAGTTCATTTCATGACAATTCCAACAAGCCCAAACACGGCTAGGAAACGTTGCTCCGTTATGGAGTTCCAGTGCTTACTCTCCTACTCCATCATCAGACCCTGAAAACCATACATGGTCAAAGTTCATTTCATGACAATTCCAAAAAGCCCAAACACGGCTAGGAAACGTTGCTCCGTTATGGAGTTCCAGTGCCTACCTTCCGGATCCATCATCAGATCAGCTCGATGGTACCAAATTATTGTATTGTCATCGGTACTTGATAAGTGTGCAAAATTTCAGTTTAATCTGACGTCTGGAAGTCGATGAAAATTACGTTCGAAGATTCCTTTACATACATTCATACATACATACATAGATACATACATACATACAGGTGAAGCTAATAAAAGCGTGTTAAAAACACATAAGTTGTAAATGTATCAAGTAAAAAATACTTCCAGTTTAAAAAATCAATGAAATAAAATTATAGAATTACTCAACTACCTTGTTTCTATTCATTACCAACGTTTACCTAAAGCCGACCACTGTGCGTGGATGTTGTGTATGTACACGCCGCCACCTACGATTTATTTTTTTGCATAAAGTGACGTGCTCTCGCTTTGAAGACGTGGGGTGGACTGAGCTGCGGAGTTCGCCGAGCGGCTAAATATCGGTAAAGCGCGCCGCCATAGTAATTTTGTATGGAGATTTCGGGCGAAAAGTTTGCAAATTTTTTACTCAAAATATAAGTATGGTACTGTATAAAACAAAAATATTCGGCGGCTTCTCTGTTCTTTATTCTCCATGATTACGTACAATTTATTAGGTTTAAGTTCTTAATTACGCCAAAGTTATGACAGTACGGAAGTCCCTTTTTCACGTTTTTAGCGATATTCTATATTTTTTTTACAGGAATCTAGAAAGTTTTTCTTGAATCCGTTTTTTTTGGCGGCTAGTTAAACTCTTCAGCTAGGCAGATGTTTTTTTTCGTGGCTACTACTTTCCGTTTTCTATATAAACTTATGACAATACGGCAACATGTTTGACTAGTACCGAGCCTTAAGTAATTATGTCACTACAAATGAGTAAATTAGGTTAATTAACTATAAAAAATAGTAAAATTTAAGAATACCTACTTCAATATAAAGTGGATTAACTATGTCATGATGAATCATTTCAAAATTTCGGTGTCCAAACCAATGCTCAACATTGCGTTTACGTCCAGTGAAGAAGTTATCCACAACAATAACTTCATGTCCTTGCATCATAAGAATATCAACGAGGTGGGAGCCAACAAAACCTGCACCTCCAGTCACCTGAAATACCGAATTCCAAAGTTAAATAATGAGGCTTATTTATGACCAAGCAACTTTTGGTGTGTTTTGGCAATATAACTTGGGGGCAAGGTTCCTTCTAGATTTTGTGTGCGTGCTTACCACAGTGATTGTGGAAAAAACACAGAAGTTCTCAGTAACAAAAATTCATATCGAAATTCAGCATGGTTAACATTTTCACAGTCCCTAAGTACAAACAGACATGTCTGAATATACATATTCTGACATGTCCCTTTGTACATAAGGACTGTACATTTATTAGATATATGTTATTTGTATAATGATCATGAAATACACACCAAAACATAAACATACCAAAATTCTTTTCCTCTCTTTATATCCCAAGAATTTGACATCTGGATATTTCTGTGGAATGCGTCCCTCTAAAATTGCAATTTTCTTTTCTAACTGTTCAATCTTTGCTTTTGCTTCTTGTAAGTCCCGCTTTGTACTATCATTGTCAACATTATTTGATTCTATTTGTTTTTCCATGTTATCTAAATTATCATATTCAACCTTCTTTGGTAATTGATTGAAACCTCTAAATCCTATGTCTTGGAAATCATCTGATAGCCTTTGGTGCTGCCCCGTTACTGAGTTGTCATTGGATTTGTCTTTCGTTAGTATGAGAAATAATAGTAATACTGAAAATATAACCTTACTTATTGCAAAATAATATGTATCCTAAGTACCTAATTTAATAATTATATATTCATATAGATCATATATTATCTAAAACCAGGTTATGTTATATAGTAAACAAATTCTATGAACCAAATAAATAGCATTGAGTGCAGCGATATACTGCTGTAAAGTAAAACCACGTAAATCTATGTACTTACATAAAGATAATGTACATGCGACGGTTATTGTCTTCCTGAACTTTAGGGATTGTCTTATCATTTCTAAGGGTGGTATGTTTTATTTTCTTTCACATTGCTATTTTCTATAATAATTATCTGAGAATTTATATCGAAACGCTACAGCTGTTTTGTTAGGTAGGTGGAAGTAATGTCACTGTCATTCTCATGTCATAATTTCCTTTTAATTATTTATTTATGACCATGGATACTATGTTCTTCAGCCGCATACATAACTCAACTTTTTTTAATGTCGGCTAATGAGCGATTTTTTTGTAGGTATATATATTTTTTGGATATCTCGATAGATGGCGCTGTACACGAGGAACATTTATGTCAATCTGGGGTGCTTTTAAGTCAATTATCGAATCTAAAAAAACTGAATAAATGTCAAACACCCCGTTAAGCACACCACCAGGCGAAAATTTAATCTGCCCCGTTCACTCACGGTCGTCCGCTGGTATAAGTAGGTATTCGCCGGCTAAATTTTAGCGACCTCTTTAGGTCGCTAAATTTTATCCTGCTGTCAGATTGACAGCTGTTCGTTGTTTTGCATCGGCAATCGGCAAATTGATTTCTCATGTTCGGTCCATTTTTACTGTGTAATAATTTCGAGAAACCTAATAAGCGATCACTTTACGGACATTACGTAGTCTTACTTAAACGCACCCCAGGGGTGCGTTCAGTTACTACGTTCATACCCTCGCATCTTTCTTATTTTTTTCCCTATAAACTTTTTACAAATTATTAAACAACTTTAAAAAAAGATGGATGAAATGGGTAAATGCCCGGTTTCTATAAACAATTTAATTTAAGTTTTTGCTTACCAATGGTAGGTAGGTTTTTTATTGCCAAGCTGGGCATATACCTAGATCTAGATAATTTCGTAAGCTAAGTTTATCTGTGATAAGTAGCTACTTCCATATGGGAGGGTCTGCTATGCAAAGCTTTGAGGTCTTTGCTTCATACGTAAAGATATAAGAGTCTTAATTTTAACCGATAACGGTCCGTAAATTATAGGAATCGGCCATCTCGTTGCTCAAGTTAACAGTCGTTGGCGTGACGAAGGGAAATAGGGATTCATTTTGGTATAAATAGAATTTATACGTGGTGGATACAACAATAAATGAAACCACGTAAAGTACCTACCTACTCATAAATACGATCAAGTTTTACTATGGGACCAACTTCGAAATCGGAAAAAAAATTACAGCTTTTCATACTAAAGGTAGTACTTCGTCTCCTCAGCAAAAATGTAATACTTGGTTCCATAGTAATACTTGATCGTATTTATGAGTACTTTACGTAGTTTCATTTATTGTCGTATCCATCCCGTATATAGATTACCTTTTTGATAAAAACGTTGTAGGTGATAGTTTATTATAAGTATATTAGATTAATTTGTAACTTAAAATTATACTAAGTTATCTAAGTAGATAGGTAGGTAATAAATAGGTGCATATCAGCGTTTGAGGGTCAATAACTTCAATAAGTCACTGCGATCAATTAGATCTATTTTTTATTTGCAATCAGTGTTTTCATGTTCACCCATATCACCAGCGAGTCCGACACGACACACGATATTATTATTATCTGGATATAAATTATCATATTTTGAACTTGTTTTAATACTTACTGGTAATTATTTATTAGTGTATGTAGCCTACCTATTGAATGTGTCGCACGCATCCGTAATGGATCGCTAATGTGAAAACGTCAATAATAATTAATCTAACATTATTTGTACGGTAATAAAGTTCAATTAACTGAGAGTCAACGGGGTTCCTTATGTAACATCTGTGTAACATGAATCATTTGTACTATGGCCGTTACTTATATCTACTTAGTATATAGTACCTATTATAAACATGGTCCACGAATGCGAACTGGAATATCTGGCTGATCTGAAAAGAGGCCGTCGATACCAGCGTTGAGATAGGCTCTTACTTCACCGTACAAGTCACCAATAGCAGCTGGCGAGGGATCGTCACTCTGGTACTCAGCAGGTAGGAAAGTGTTCTCAGCACGGAACGTATAAGGGTGTACTTTTAACCCAGCCGCGTGGGCGTCCTCTACGAAACTTGTTGCATTACCAAGTTTATTGTTTTCATCACGAGGTATGATAAAGCTCTTGTCTGGGCCTACAGCATAAGCGTATTTAGCTACTTCCCGAAGTCCTTCTGGTGTGGACATATCACCATAAGTAATTCCCGAGCTGAGCTGCACTTGGTCTGCAGGCTTCAGTAATTTATCGCTCTCATAGAGCTGCAATAGTCTCAGACCAGTCATATTCTTTAGCTCCTTCAAGTTATTAATTTCGAAAGACTGAATATAAATAGATGCTTTAGGGCCGCGATATCCATTTCTATGAAGGGTATCTACTACAGGCCTTTCCATCGCCAATCCGAGGTTACGGAAGTGGCTACTGTGTTTAATTTCTGGATAAATCCCTATAACTCGTCGTTGGCTTATCTCCATACTTTTGGCTAGATTGATAATTTCCTGGAAAGTGGGAATTTCAAAAGTACCATCCAATCGTGCGTTTCCGGGCCTCGTTGAAGGGATGCGCTCGACGGCACGTAATGTTTTGAGTTCCGCAAGGGAGAAGTCTTCAGTGAACCAGCCACTTATTTCGTGGCCATCTACGATCTGCGTTCGATGACGATTGGCGAAGTCAGCATGCTGTGCGACGTTCGTGGTCAAACTCAACTCGTTATCATGTCGCGCGACTAAATGACCATCCTTTGTCATCACAAGATCAGGTTCAATGTAATCGGCACCTATCGTGATTGCCAGAGCATAGGAACCCAAAGTGTGCTCAGGAACATATCCACTAGCGCCTCGGTGACCGATCACCAACGGTTGGCAAAAACTGGAGTCATCATTTGCAGTTGGTGGTCGGAAGTTTAGAAATGATAGATCCGCGCACACTGCACTTAGGATTGTGAACAAAAGCACGAACTCACGCATCGGATGTTTCTTCATTTTCTGAAATTTATAAATAGAGGGTTTTCATTTATTAATTATACACAAATTTCACTGCTACACTTTTTATAATAATTTCTACTAGGAAATGCAATATCTAGTTAATTGGCTAACGCTAACATATTCTTTCCTACACTAAATACATAAGGAGGGGTCGTCAACAATATGTTTTTTAGAAAGATGGATGATGTAAAATATTTGAAAACATCTATTTGATTTAAAACTTCTCATAAACTCTTGATTCATATACCTCTACTAATAGCCCACTTCAATTTGTTCATATCAATATAAATCACGCCAAGAAATTAAAGTTAAAACAAAAAAATATGTTACATAAAAAATACTCACGTTTACACAAACACGATACACACTTTGAAACTGTTAAAATAATAACAAATACGTAGATATATATTCACTGACAAGACGCGATTAAGTGTTGGGTACAGATATCAACTAAAGAGTTAAATTGTGCTCGAGGAAAACTTAATTCGACAAGGCCGATGCACAGACGTGGTCGGAAGGAATATCACCTGAGCAAATGTCTCCTCGAATCATTTATAGGCACCTAATAGTTTTACCGGTTTTATACGATAGGTAGATGTTTTGGAGAAGTGTCATAATTAAATATTTATTAGGTCATTAGGTCTTCTCTACATAGTATAAAACAAAGTCGCTTTCCGCGTTTGTCTGTCAGTATATCCGCTAACTCCTAAACCACACAACGGATTTTGATGCGGTTTTCATCATCAGTTAGATAATTTCTTCCGGATGGTTTATAGGTATAATATATGCATATTATATATACATAAAATATAATAAAAATAAATGTATCGTAAAAACATAGTTTTTTGTACGCTTTCATTGCTAAACTTTACGAAATAAATCAAAATAATGTACTACGTAATTGTGTATCTTAAAAATATCTACAAAAAACTCCGCGATGGCATAATATTTATATATCCTACGGATAACCCACAGTAACATAGCTGCACTTGAGACCCAGTTCCTTCTTGGCTTTGTGATTTTACCACCTTCGGTCACATCATCACTTGGTGAGATTACGGTCAAACACAGTAAAAAAAAGTTATAACACTAACTTTACCAAAAAAAATTGGTATTTAACATCATTGGTATTATAACTGCCGCATGTCGTTTGGAAATAATGGTATGGAGTCGAGCTAATAAATTAAATTAAATGTGTACATTTTCTGCTCATCTGTACATTTGAGATAAAACTATTCACTTTATATCATATCTTTTTAAGAGAGTTGTAGTATCTCGGCCATCGATCAGGAAGTGTCTTCAAATCGAGAGACTGTTGTGGAGGGGAACTTTATTATGATTTGAACGTTTAATTATTCAGTGAGTCTTACAAGAACCTTGTATCTAACAAGCAAGGTTATCAAGAGACATGTCTTTATTTGTCTATTTTTATTTGAGTCTAGTTTTAATTGATGTGTTTCTCACGTTATCTGGTTTTCCATTTCTAGTTGCTCGAGGACGATTACTATTTGTACTAAAATCTACTAGATGTAGGTATGGTCTATTAAAACATAAATCAAAAGTAAAATAAAAGAGATCCATATTTAGGTAAGAATACAATATGATTAACTTTATTCTTTATTATTTTAACACATTTTTCATAATTCACCTAATGCTAATTTTCAATGGCACTTTATGTAAATATTATGATCGACAAATATCCTAATTGACGTCTTGTTACAAGAAAGTAAACAATGTACCTAATAAAAGTTTTTTTATTCATCTATAACAACTCATAATTAATTAACTAGATTTAAACGTTCGGCAGTGTGCAAGACACGCTCTCAAAATACTGGGCATTCCCGATACATTCAACAAATAATTATTTTCAATAGAGAATTTTTCCAAGGTTTTCATAATATGGTTGGATTTATTTACCACTAAAACATTCCGCGCTGCGTTACTCTGTTTCACACATTCTTTAACATACACGGATACGATGCGATATATCTGGTTGATCAGAAAATACACCATCTACACCGGCATCATAGAATGCCCGAAGTTCACCCCTGAAGTCTCCAATGGCTGCTAGTGAGGAGTCATTACTCCGAAACTCAGCTGGTAGGAAAGAATTTTCAGCGCGGAACGTGTATGGATGGACCTTCAAGCCAACTGCGTGAGCATCCTCCACAAAACTCGTTGGCGTATCGAGTCTGTCATCAGCATCGCGAGGTATAATATAAGATTTATCCGGTCCCACTGCAAAAGCGTAGGTTGCGATTTCATGCAGCCCCTCTGGGGTAGCCATATCACCATAAGTTAACCAAGTGTTAAGAGAAGCCTGATCTACTGGTTGTGAAGCCTTTGCTCCAAATAATTGTATTAATCTCAGGTCTGTTAACTCTTTCAGTTCTTTTAAGTTGCTTACCTCAAATGACTGGATGTAAATAGGATCTTCAGGTCTGCGATAATCGTTTTGATGCAATATGTCTACAAGAGGTTTCTCCATTGCCAATCCCAGGCGTTGAAAATGAGTAGCATGTTTAATTTCTGGATAAATACCAACGCTCCGACCTTGACTAACTTCCAAGCTTTTGGCTAAATCTATAATTTCTTGCATTGTGGGTACATCCATGGCCCCATCCATTCTAGCATTGCCAGGTCGCACTGATGGGATACGCTCAATGGAGCGTAAAGTTTTCAGTTCTGCAAGTGTAAAATCTTCAGTGAACCAACCTGATATTTGTCTGCCATCGACTGTTTGAGTTCGATATCTATCTGCAAATTCAGGGTGATCACCTACGTCCGTTGTCAACCCTAACTCGTTGTCGTGTCGTGCAATGATCTGTCCATCTTTTGTCATCACTATGTCGGGTTCTATGTAGTCGGCACCCATCAGTACGGCTAACGAATAAGCGCCGAGTGTGTGCTCGGGTACGTAGCCGCTGGCGCCTCTGTGGGCTATCACCAACGGATGACAGAACTGGGAGTCATAGTTGATATTGTTTGAAGTATTGCGTATCACAGCAATTGCAATAACAGCACTTATTCCGCCAGCTAATGCAATTCCAAGTATGATCCACAAAGCCAAAAAACCTCTATTTTGCATCTTGGTGGATCTGGAATGAATAAGATGAATTTATGAAAATATTGCTCCAAATATATTTTTGAAACATGCACTAATTTCATTATTTTTTTCACTAACGATATTTCAAGAACCACTAAGTATAAAGTAGTAGATACTCGAACTTAGGTAGATACTACACGAGTATTACTCATATATAGGTCAAGAGACTTCATTAAAATGTGATTTTCTTGGTAGCCTGCACCACTGACTAGTCACTACCACTTAGTCTGCCTAGATCATATACCTACCTAATATTTATAACTCAAATATCAGTTAGACGATGATTGTATTACGAATTGAAAACTAAGATCTAGGCTAGGATCAATGGTTATGTGGGACATAAAAATGTGAACTGATTAACAAAAAAAAACTATAAGAATAATATAAATCACACGAGATTAATACAAATTGAATAATGATTTGATTTGTTTGAATAAAATAAAATATATCAAGAAACTCACTCTAATCTACGGCTATAACACCTCGTTGTTTGTTTAAAATAAGTTTATTAATTCAGTTCACGCGATAATGAATGCCTTAAAACTTTTATAACTGTAATAAAATAACGCAGGATTATAATGATAATATTTTATAAGAAGCATAGTTGATTCTTCGTTGTTCATAGTACCACAGAAAAGATATAATATAGTAGGAGATCCCAGTGACACCAGACCTTCCTTATTTTCTGACGGACAAAATGTACAGAATTGAGTAGTAGGTATTGATGTGTAATTCAAACGTATGAATACCCGCTAACTTGTCCCGTCGGCCAATTTTCAGGTACCAGGCATGAAAGGTATGTTATGTAGGTACATTACGTACTTTTCTTAAATTCTGAGAGCTGATTCATAGAATAATGGGTGGACGTCAGATGATAATCAATACAGAATCCAGCCAGACCAATTGTAACAGCCAAACATCCCCTATGTTTGGCTGCTACGGTTGGTCTGGCTGCTTGCAAAAAGTATTGAACCTGAAAATTGGTCGACGGGACAAGTTAGCAGGTATTCATAAGTATAAAGTAGGTACATACTAACACTACTCAATTCTATACATTTTGTCCGTCAGAAAATATTTATGTCTGTTGCCCCTGGGATCTCGGTCTAATTATACTAACGAAAGTAAAACGGAAGAGGATAATTCAATAATATTTGAATTTTAATTAATTAATTAATATTTGAACACATAAAGTCAAGCACGAAACGGTACATACTCGCTTGGTATTCCGTATTTGATTGGATAAAAGCTACTAATGGCAAAAACTGTAGTATCAATTGAATCTACTGGATTTTCGAAAATCTCAAAGTGATATTGAAATAATTTAAAAAAACGGGCCAAGTGCTCGTTTGATACTGACTCACGCACCGAGGACTTCGACCTTCCTTAGACGTATATTTCTTGGTTTGGACCATAGATACGATAGCGTTAATAACATCACCTTGTGCGAAGCGTGAGCAGTTTGCATAAAGGCTCATTCATATCGTATACTTGTGATTTACTGTCAGAAACAATGACGATATGAGTTCCTTGTCATTTATTGATCTCGGTAAAAGCATCGATAAAAATCGAGAAATTTGCATTCTTTATATGTATTTCGTCGTTCTAACTATGAACGCGGAGTTCGTTTTAAGGCAGCGTTGCACGTACCCGTGCTCACGGCACATACTTTACAGTCGCTCTATTAATATTATATCTCTATGGTTTAGACCATAAAATTTGTATAAACCGGGCAGCATAACTAAGTTTGTTTGTTAAGGAACATTGATGATTTCGAAATACTTTTTAAAACAATGGTTTTATTTTTCCTGTAATATTTAACTTAAAGTTTAATTGTATTTATTTTTCAGACTACTTATTGTGTGAAATTCGGAATGTATTTTTTTCATTTTCGTCATAAGTCAAAATCTACGCTAAATAAAAGAAAACTTATGATTGAACCGATTTTATATAGTTTGCGAAGTGTAACTTTATTAAAAGTAAGTACCTAAATATATCATTGTTCGCTTCCCAAGTTTGCTTCGCATTATTGTTAAATAAAGACTTTTATTAAAAACAATCTCATCCCTCGGGGTACCCTTGCTAGCGGCCCCTACGTGTTGACACAAAGATTTCAGGGTTAGGGTTGTCGGGATTAAGTTTATCTTTACGAATTCAAAAGTATAACATATTTCTGAGTCTAACTTGGTAAATCATATCATGTAGGGCACTTTTTATCCCGAGAACCTATTAAATGTCCCAGGATGTTTATTTATTTATTTATTTTATTTAAATCCCTCGAGAACCCAGGTAAAACCCCGGGGTGAAAGCTAGTATTTTTAATAAATGATATTCATTATATAGTTGCGTGGGTGTGTAAAATGATATTCATCGGTAGCTATATGATTTCTGTAAGATATTGATAAGATAAACCATTGAATGGTACATATACCTAAAAAGGTATAGTGCTAGTGTTAGTATTATCTGATGACATTCATGCAAACGAAGTGTGAAAATTTATCAAACATGTGTGTACCTAATGTTTGCCGATAAATATTTATCTAATCTGAAGCTAACCTAAGTACTAAAATTATGAATGCGAAAGTGTTTGTTAGTTTGTCCTTCTTTCATTACACGTATCTGCGTGATTTTTTGCATAGAGATTAGGTTTTGGCAGGAGAGTAACATGACTCTACCTACTTTTTATCCCAGAGACGCGGGTGCAACTGCAGGGCAGAAGCTAGTAAAAATATAATTTAATAAAAGCCTATTGACTTGATATTTGGGCTATTACCTTTTAGGCATAGGATTTTGCAAAATTTAGTAGGTATCTTTGATGAAAAAACCACGGTTTAAAATCAAGAATAAAAATCTTTTCTCTTCTGTATTGATGTGGCCTGAGAAAAAGAATGTACGCTTATATGCATATAAAGAAAAATAGTCATGCGACAGCCCTAACCAACTATCCTTTTAGGGCTCCCTAGAGCAAGGTGTCCCTTGCAAATTTCGTTTGTTTTTTCCTCGTACCCTTCGCCGCAGTGAGCAGCCTCTAATCCCAGTTGATCGAATTAATAAATGTTTGTCGTTAATCATTATCGTAAGCTGTGAATACGGAATTAGACACTGATTACAGCAAGGGTGAATGGCTAAGTCGACTTTATTAGGTTTAAAGATTTACCGCGCAAACTAACACGCTTACAATTTGTGTTATACCTATTACTTTTCACTTTCATGAAAAATAAAAGCTTGTTTCTATGTAAACACTGATACTATAAGGTTTTTTTTTAGTAATAGTGTATAGGTTTCCAATACAAATCCTCCAATCTAAAACTATACGCAATCTCATTTTTGTGTATGAATTTGATATCGAAGAAGGTTGGTGCCATTGATCACTGAATCAGTCTCGATTTTTGTGTCTAGACTTCAACTGGGAGCTGAGGCAGCTATCGTTTAGATAAAATCGTCTAGACACATACCTTCCTAAATTAACTACCAACTCTTTTCAAAATTCACAGGAAAGAAATATTCTGATGATATTTTTCTTCATTATATGTATAAAAAATACTTTCGTAAACTAATCAAAAGTAGTAAGATTAAATTCCCACAAATTATTAATTTCTAATTCAACTTCCCACGCAGTGAACAATATCTCCCCTAAGTACTTGTAACTATTGGTTTAGTGATGTTATAGGAATCTGTCCCTGGAGCCCGATGAAGATGACTATAATGACAATTATAGTGGTACCCTTTTGGTAAAATTGATAAATATTATGTGGTACGCGGATTTCCCGCCTTCATGACACGTACAATTTATTTACTGTATTTTTTCAATCCTATATTATATATCTCTTATCCTTCTATATTAATCTGATATTTATATATCCTACTACAGGGCAAAGGTACATACAATTGTTTGATACCCTCTCGAACAAAATTGGAAAGGAGTCGCTCGAATCTGAGAAAGATTTTTTGTAATAAGATTATTTTATTTCAATAAAATTAATAAACCTTCTCGTTGGATTGCATTTGAGTATCGGAGAAAGAGACTCTACCAGTTTGTAAATGGTCCAACAGGGCCTTCTAATGGCGCTACGAGGCGCAACCTTCTGAAAGTAGGTTTGGACATTTCTTAGATGTGGTTCTTGTAACGTAATCGTATAATAATACCTTGCAATATGATAATACATATTATTTATTTTATAGCCTATACCTACCATAAATTTCATCATAATACGGTGTGTCTAAAGCCATTTCATACAGAAGTGATGTGGTTAAGTGGATAATAAGTGGGTTGGAGATCCCGGGCGGGGCAGCCACGCCTTCACATACCCATTCGCTTTTTATTTTACACAAGTGACGCCAACATGACGTCAGTGGTAATTAAATTAATGTTAGAATCATAGATTTACGTAGGGCATCGTGCCTCTATCTACCAGATGGATAGTCCGGTTCTCCAAAGCACTGACATTTATACACCGTTTTATTCGTCTTAGAAACGCAGCCCACTTAATGTACCCAATGAAAAGGTACTAATCATTCATAAACATTTTTTTTATCATTGGTATAATTAAAAAAAAATTAAAAATACCTTAGATTTATGAAAAATCTAAGTTAATAATTAAAGTTTACGTATAAAATGGTAGAAAATACCAATCCAGAGCACGATTCGAGTAGACTGCGCTCGTAACAGGGTGTTTAAAACTACGTCATGCGTCATAATGAATAATATTGGAATTTTTAATTATAACATTTTAAAAAAGAAATACTTTTTTTGAATGATTAGTACCTAGTCATTGGTTACCTAGATGTGACACCTCATAACTGCAATGATTGATATTTTTTTTTTGTGAAATTGTCCATGTCGCAATTTCCATCCATCTTTATGGTGATAAATTAAAAGAAAAGATTAAGGAGTTATAGACAGATCCGACTAAACGAAAAAAAAAAGCAGGCCAATACATACCTTATCTCGAAGCGTTTTGTCGTATTTTCAAACACTCATAGCTTCGGCTGGATAATGCTAGAGAACCCAAATTCTCTCCAATATGATGTAAACGGAATTGAAAATAAAATTGCACTGTATGTATACACTAAAAATCATTTTACGTGGTTTAATTTTATAAACTGTAATCTCTAAAAACGCTTATTTGATATATTGTAGAGGCCTGACGTATTACAGCCAGCAAGTTGAACAAGTTAAGAGAGGTAGAGCATAGCGTTTATTAGGAGAGGTAGAGAACTTCTCATGTGAAGTTGGATTTTATAATTCCTTCCCCAGTTACTCATCCTATGTGGGCCCGTTTTTAGGCCCGTATATTGAGATGGAAAACACTGCGCGTGGCTCGACATGCTCTTTGCCGGTATTTTTTCATTGTTACTGTTTTTTTTCGTTTTTATGGAAAATTATTATTATTCTTTTGAAATTTATGTATGGATTTGATTATAATGTTATAGTTGGTAACTTATCTAATAATTTGATCAATAAATTAATATTCAAATATTTTATGTTCTTATAACGAACAATCGAGCAAATTTATCTCAAACAATTTCGCAAAATATCAATGATGTCGGTCAAGAGTCACGACCTTATTAAATGTATAAATGTATAAAGAGATAGTATCGGTATTCGGTCATCTCATCACTTTCGACAGATGTGATGTTATAAGCGGCATCGGCGCGGCGCGGGCGCCAACAAAATGTTATTTGAATTAAACAATCCCCGAGTTTTTAGTACAATCACACGATCAACAAGAACCACAACAATAATGTCTATTGACGAAATTCTATAAACAGAATAAAACTACCATTTCACAGTACATGAAAGAGCTAATTCAGCAGTGGTGCTAATATTAAGTATCACTGAAGTTATAATATTATGTTCTCACACTTTTTAGATAAAACTAAGTTAATAAATTATTTGAAAATGTATAGGTTTGGGGAAGTGGAAGGTATACCTAAATTGTGTTCTTTTATCATAATATCTTTTATCATTAGAACCCGCTTTGGGTAGTCAAACAAGGTATCCTTACAGTTTTATCATATCCTCGCAAAGATTTGGCACATATATGTATACATATTTATAACAACAACAAAGTTATGAATAAAAATGTATCACAACACTTTTTTTTGTACAAGTACCTACCTCCCGGAAAGCAACAGTTTTTTTTTCTCCAAGTGAGAAATCGTTGAATAGGCCTAGCAATTTTCGATATTATTAATTACTGTTTAGTTTACGTATAAAGGGCGAAATAAATTAAGTTACGTATGAGTCCCCACACCTTACTGCTAAAATAGTAGATCTGAAAAATATGAAACAATCTACAGCATTAAATAACGGTTGGCGATCGGTTGAACTTGTATCTTATTATTAACTGTGGCATCTTTTTGTAGCAACGAGCGTAACAGCCGTAACATAAGACTGAATTAAAATTACATCTAATAGTATTATAAGCGTGAATTATTAATTTGTACCGCATTGTCCCGATACCAGCGTGCATTGTAACCGAATAAAAGAGCGATGTTATCGTATGTTTTTAACATTGCTATTAGTAGATAAATCTAATGAATTATAGTATTCATTGAAATGCATGTGATTGTTATATAAACAATGGTGCCGATTCTGTTGTAAATCGCACTAAACTAATTTAAGTCACATCTCATCTCTTTCTTACGAACATGATTGAATAAGGATAGAACATATTTAAGTTGTCAAATTAATCTTTGCCGTCTTATTTTGCGTGTATTTAGGCGTAACCGCGATAGATGGCGACTAAAATTATATTGAAAACAAGCATTGGACTAATTTGACAGGACTAAATTTCTTACATCCTTTTCTTATGTTCTTTGTTAGAAAGAGACATAGTGACATTAAAATTAGTTTAGTTGTGAACAACAGAATCAGGGCCACTATCAGATATATTTAGATAGGTACTTGTACCTAATAGTGCATCTTTTCATTCAATAATTAGCATTTGTAATGACTGGCTTTTTATATTATATGTATTCCAATACAACCTAAATGGATACCACCCAATCGGAGGAACTTAATTTCCACGTTGAATAAAGGCAAAAATTCAATGTTTCTAAAGCACTTCATTATCCGTGACAATCGACTATCAATCATCGAAAAGCTCGCAAAACAATAATCACATTATCATTCTCCCATAATAACAAATGTAGGCCCGAAATGCATAAAGAACCCGCTTTGGAACTGTTGTTTTTTTATCTCAAAATAATTTAAAGAAATATCGTCGCAACGCAGCGTCCCGGCCGAAATCGAACAATGTAAACTTATGAGCGAACGTATTATTTATTGAAAAATAAGAAAAAATTAAAACGAAACGGTTTGACATATTGTTAAGGGTCCTTATAAAATTATTTGCTATCACGCCATCCGGGACATGCTACGAAGAAGCAATGGAATGAGACAAGAGTATGTAGGTACGATACGAGTAGAGGTACTTTTACACGATTTATTTATTTATCGAAGACTAGTTGGAACAATAAAACAATGACGTAGGTTGGACCGCTGCACCGGCCCGATTTAATGGGAGTGGATTTTGTCTAAGGATAAGTAATTGCTGTCTTCTCATTTTAATAATCATGGAGGAACCCACTTCAAGAATGCTATTAATAATGCTTTGAATGAATTTTTTGAATTCCCAAATGTCATCCAGCTTATTAACCGGCTTCATTTTTTGTTTAAGTTTTATTTGTTTTGGACAGAGCGTTTTGGTTTTGGCGCGGTCATTCCGACCTTTCGTTTTTTGTCTCGCGTCATGCAATCTCGGCAGATGAAATATTGTTTTGAGTTAATTAGTTATCCCACTGATAAAAACATTTTCTATGAAACTGATCAATTGTTTATAGGTTTTGTGTACGGTTTAATCGACAACACACCATAATATTCTATCGTAGAATTATAAATAGGTTGTATTATAATGTAATATTTTCTTAGCTGATCTAGCCGTTTTTGCTAATTTTACAAATTAAGTTATACAAATAATAAAAAAAAATAAGAATATTAATTGGTTTCTGATTCACTTTTTGCCAGTTTCTGATCATCCGATAAGATCGATCCCACCAAAAACATTTTTATGTAAAATGTTGCCGCCAAGACATATGGCTCGTATTGTCAAAAAGTTATCAGATCTCATGTAGAGCCAAGCTTATAACTCCACATGCACTTACTCTACAAGCCCTAACTTCACAAACTCTACACCTTAGTCAAAATATGTGGCTTGGCCGTTTCGCTACCGTCACATGGGAGTAAGGTGAAAAATGCACTGTTCATTACTTTTTTGTTATTCAATAGCTCTTGTAGTAGTGAAACGGCCAAGCCACATATTTTGACTACGGTGTGTAAAGTTTGTGAAGTTGGGGCTTGTAGAGTAAGTGCATGTGGAGTTATAAGCTTGGCTCTACATGAGATCTGATAACTTTTTGACAATACGAGCCATATGTCTTGGCGGCAACATTTTACATAAAAATGTTTTTGGTGGGATTTCACTTCTTTTTGTAAGTTGGTTATGTTTTTTTTTTATTGAACTTTCCAGTTTTATAATTTTTTTGTTGTTTGTGTACTAATAGAAGCGTACATACAAAATTTCAGCTTTCTAGGACTTCAGGAAGTACCCTATGAGTTTTGATGATCATCAGTGAGTCAGTGACGAAATCGGGGTTTTTTAGATAACAATAAAATCTAAAGTATAAGAGCTTTGTTATTGAAACTTAATATGTTTAATAAGTTCACTATTGACATCATGTCCTGAGAATTTTGTTTATCTGGTATAATCCAAACCCAAGTTATGAGGGTTCAAAAAAACGACCAAGCGCTTCGAGAAAAGGTAGGTAGTGCCCTTTCGCTTCGCTTGGCTGTCTTGGCGGGGGGCACTTCCGTGCCCCCAGATAGTTTCCAACATATCTACGTACTTATATGTATATATTTGTAAGTTCCAATATTACATAGATATAAATAAATAATAGTCCCGATATTTCTTAAAGTTAAAATTATAAGCAATTGTAGAGCAAAGTGTAGGTAAGTGTTCGTAACCGCTACTAAAGATGTATTTGATCTATAGTCATTCGTCTGTGATTTGATTTTAATTAAATACCTTCATATGCATTTAAATAATAAGGTATGCCGATTGAAACCCCAATTTAAGTATTAGTACAGACAATTTATCACCAGCTCTATACGTCAAACATCATCTGCAAAAAGATGCCACTAAATGAATAAATTTAGATTCCAATGCACGTGATCGATAGACCCGTAGATCGGATCTATAGATCATATCGAGTTCGAAAATGGAATGCGTGAGTAAGACAAAATATAATTAATGATCGTCCTTCGAAATTCGAATCGGTCTGGTGCAGACATGTTGGCGTCGTCGCAATAAACAAAAGGCAAAAAGTTTTGTTTCATTTTTTATTTAATTTTTTCCATTTATAGATGTAAAACGTTAGTAGATGCGTACAATTAATCATTGGTGGGTTGCATTGTTGCATCTGTCGCGTCGGCTTGTAAGTTTGAGTGCGGGCTATTGTCAGAGCTGGACCTCTGTGCTTTTGATAACTGCAAAAAACGCCACCGCGCCACCTGTGCCCCACAATAACCGTTCGATTCTTTTGAATTGTGTACCAAATATGAAATAGATTAGCTTTATATAATTGATTATCGATAGTTGTGTATACCTATTGTAGGAATTTAATTCTTCAATTTCTGTATTTTTTATATGATTCAAGTTTATTACATATTTACAACAAATATACAAAATACCATCTATATATTATAGAAAATTTCCTCCAGGCTGCTGCTGTCAAACATCGGCAAGGTTTATTAGGGTCTTATATTACAGTATCCAGATAGTTTACTTCACATACAAATATATACTTATTATCAAGCAATCTCTATGTTTTAGTTACAGAGTATTACATTTCTTTGTTTTCAGTCAACTCTATTGTATAGATGAGCGTATCTAGAAGTATCTCTTGAAGGTATACATCTGAGATGTTACCTACAGAGTTCATACACAATCAATCGCAGGCGCAGACGATTATGACGGATAACGTGTTCTGTCGTAGAGCAATCCGTCACGGTCGGTTTGACCGGCGCGGGCGCATTCGAGGCGCCCCGAGCTTTTGTTGCTCGTGGGAAAACCACGAAATAAATATAAATAACAAATATGTTCACACCCATTATCTCCGAAGGGATGAGCAATGGTCTCAGTACTTAGTACAGTGCACTCAGTATATTTTACCGAGCATTTATAATAATACTATAAATATTTACAAATAAATACCTATAGAACATGTTTTGTTGTATGTTACCTTTGGTTTCCTCAGGGTCGGCAACGCGCGAGTGATACCCCTGGTGTTGCAAGCGTCCATAGGCTACGGTAACTGCTTACCATCAGGCGGGCCGTATGCTTGTTTGCCACCTTAGTGGCATAAAAAAAAACTACTCCATTATGCCATTGTGCGCACACCACCATACCACGCCTGCGGCCAAAAGACCTCTTCCATGACGAGGTGCAGAATACATGTTAGTAAGTACTCGTTGCGTGTGGTTGCGGCTCGATTCCTGCAGCTGCACCCTGCTTGTAAATCCCGTCGATACATAGTGGCGTAATTGCCATTTTTTGGATATTTCGAGTACAATACCAATCCAAGCTACGATAATTATCTCTAAGCATGCTTGGTACCTATTTGTTGACCACCAACGCAACGTAGGTATACCTATGTCCTGTGTATTATGTGTGAGTTTCAAAGAGTACATTATATTAGTACTATGCGGTTAACCGGAATGCGGTCAGCCGTCCGGTTAACCGGAATCAAAAATATTTTAGACAAAATCATTTTTATACGCACTGTGATGCGGCTGTTGGCCAAGCTGTCCGCAATGCGGCTGGCTGCACAGGGCGGACATAGCCTTAGGCCTTACTCTAATAATAGTTTACTATCGTTATATCGGTATATATCTATATCTATGGTCTCGTTTTATCACTATGTGTGTACCTGTACATGTTAATATATGTGTGTGTGTCATAGCTATATGATATGTCTATTATAATTTATATATACTTTATAGGCTATTAAACACGTCAAAAGCTAAGGATGAAGGTTCCATGAAATATTAATTTCAGATTATACATTCGCCTACATATTTGTTTAATTTTTTGTTGCTCTCCATTCGATAACTTAAAGGTGAAAATATTTATCATAATTAGGTCGGAACATTTTATCTACAACCTTTTTTGAGTTATGATACATGGTCCTAGAACACAACTCATCTCTCTCGTTCCGAACCACTAGACTTGGCGGGTTAAACTAAACATGTTGAAAAAAAAGAAACAAACTAATGCGCGACCAGTTTTTTTTCATCTGACAACACCCAAACGTTAGTTTTTACGCAGGCCGTTTCGAAAATTAAATTATAGGTTATAATTTTGATATGATAGGTGTGTTAATATATTTCCTTCAGGTGGAGAGATTTTATCTTTAGAAATATTTATTTGATTTTTAATATAAACTTTATTATTACTCGTCCCGTTTATTTATTTTTTGTAGTTTAATTATTTACTTTGAGATCGTAAAATCTTATCTCGGTAGTTTCTTAAATTTATCGCTCTAAGTACTTATATAAATAGCCTACCATAATTTTGATTAATTTAATAGGTAGAGTCTATGGTAGGTAGATAGTATATACACTTATACAAAATTTAAATAAATAGTTACATAGGTTGTTATTCGGTTATGAATCCTTTTAATGCATAATTAATTACTTACATTTATTAAAGTAGTTACTCTAATCTTGTGATAGTAATTAACATAATAATCATCTCACCGAAGCAAAATATTTAGAAGACGTGATTAATAAAAAAAAGGCGGTATAAAAGACAAAGGTATATCTTTGCATGTATCAGAATATAGAAAAGCCATAAAGATGAAATCTACAAAGAAAACGGCACAGATTGCGGCATAAAAGGCCATTGCAATCAAACGATAAGTTTTAACGACTTTGTTTTTTGGCGCGACGAAAAAAATCTTCGGCCACGACAAAAGACGATCGTCGTCACAAAGATCCTCCTTCCAGATAAAACGACTATAAATAACACCATAGTTTTTGGATTGACTTTTTTGAAGTTCCATTAGGTGGATTTAAATTTTTCCTATACGTGTAATCATTTGTCAAAATGCTTTTTTGAATGATGTAACATGGGAATCATCATAATTAAAATATGAAGCTCAGCAAGGTAAATTATTAGGATAAGCATGCGTGCCTATACGATGTGAATAGGAAATAATGTTTCATCGCTTTTGTTTTTCAGTCTTCAGTTTTAAACTGGACATAGCAAAAAAAAAAATATTTATGTTATAATATCACTTTTAAATAATAGCATTTGTTGTTTTTTTTAAGTAATACTGGTTAGTAGTTATGCAAAAAAATCGAGTAAATTAAGTTTTTCGTATTTTCAATGCCCTCATGAAAAAGTGTTAAAGCAAAGTACCGGTATGTAGTTGGTACCCCTATGATGGAGGGAAACGCGCCGGCTCAAGTTTATTAAATCTTCCTTAGAATTCATTACAGGCCTGTTTCTAAATTAAGTTTCGCCCCCTAACGCTTCACTTCTCACTTTATGAGTTGTTTTACCGAACTTTTGTACACTGATTTAATTTAAAACAATCTTCTAAGATTTATTATTTTTCCAGTTTAACAAAACATTACCGAAGCATCTTTTAAGGCTTATATATTTATAGGCTTTTAGATACCCTTTATTAATAAATTAATACACAATCAGATATCAAGATAACTTATTGAAATTATTGGTTTTACGAATCCATTTGAATTGAGTTGAAGAGTTCAAATATATCGGATCCATTGTAGCACCAAAAGCCTGTGTAGAGAAAGACATACATAATAGAATCCAGGCACCCTGGCTGAAATTGAATGGAGATCGTTGTCCGGCATCCTATGCGACTCCCGTATGCCGATTTAAATCAAGGGAAACGTTATGGAAACGGACATGTGATGAGGCGAGATAATGACCATATGACTAAAAGAGTCATGAATATAGGAGCCGGTAAGAGAGGCCGTGGTCGAATAATAACCTGGCTACGAACCATTCAAAATTACCTGATAGCGAGCAACACAACAGAAGAGACAACCCACAACCGCAGGATGTGGCGCAGAAGTACTAGGAGGGCTGACCCTAAATAAATTGGAATAAAAGACAGGAGAAAGAAGAAGAAGAAGATTGGTTTTACGAATCCATTTGGAAAAAATGTAGCGTACAAAGCTCAAAAAGTCTTCACTTTAAAAAGAAAACTACACAAAGAAAGCTTTATTTATTTCTTAACCGTATCAAATATCAGTTACTCGTGGACAGAAAACTGTAGACACAAAAAACTCATTGGTACAAGATGATTTCCTCAGTGTAGGTCGAGGGCGGGCGGGCGGCAGGGCGGGTGCGTCCCGTTGCTAGGCAACGCGCCACGGGTGGGCGTGGCAATCGATACCACCCTAGCCTCACCCAGTCACCTTCTGTCCTCACGTGATAGCCCTTTTCCTTTCAACTGAGTGAGACTGGTCATGGGTACAGTTGTCTGCATTTAAATATTTATTTGTTATTTCTTCTCTTATACAATTAGTCCCTAGTTAATTTCGTAGCATTTAAACGGCAGCTGGGGTTTAATCCCCTAAGTAACTATAAGATTTAGGTAATATTTGATATCCATAAAATATACAAACTTACATTATACAGAGTGAACCATGGGCTGAATTTTGAAGGAAATAAAAAGGACATTTATATGTATATTTTCGTAATTAAGGATTTTTTTTCAAGAATGTTTCTGTATAAATTCCGTATCTCCAAAAATACTATTTATTAAATACATTTTTATGCCACTTTTATCTACTTCAATTTCAGCTCATGGTTCGTTTTAGCGTTTTTCTCTGAAAACTGTATTTCGAATATGCAGATAATGGCTATAAAAATAAAACATCCTGTATAATTATTATTTTTTAATTTGAATAAATAGCAGGTCAAGATATTTCCATAATTAATATTGATATTAATTTTAAAACTTATTGTAAAAAAATACTAAAGTTCCCGAGGTTCCCAATTCGTCAGTTCTTTTAATGTTCCTGTCAAAAAGAAATTGCGTTTCCCTCCTCAGTTTTGTGGGGGAGTGCTGGAGACAGGTTCCATCGACACTGTACCTACTATTAGTGCACAAAGGTCGGCTGTCGTGTACATTCATAAGTTCGGGAGGGATGCAGGGCGCGGGGGGCGCGGCGGTAGTGCGGAGGGAAGCGCGAATTATAACCTGTCAACAACAGATCCTTGTATTCTTGTATGACTGTACCTGAGGCTAATTTACACGTTTTGTTTGCTCTTATTCGTCGTTTGGAAAATTGAACATTTTGTTACTGTTCATTAGTTTTTTCGATTTTTTACTAAACATTGCTCGAAATACACTGAAAAAAATAAACTACAAGAGACTACAAAATTTTATTTAATAGTAACACAAAATTTGACGACCATTAACCTAAACAGTGACTTGCGAACTAAACTTACCAGTAACAAAACTAGTTTTTGTTCGTTACTATTTTTTTTTATTAAAAGTAACTAAAGTTAGTTTCCCGACAACAAAACGTCAACTTACATAACTAGTTTTGTAGATATTTTTTTTCAGTGTACATGGTCTATCTATTGCATAGGTGCGTAATGTAGAATTAATTTGTGATACAAATGTAAATTAATTCGGTTAACATTTTTTTTCTACTTGACAGACTTTTGTCTGTCCATACAATATCATCGGTTTCCTCGCAATAAGTTTTGGAAGCTCATTGTAGCATTCGAACTACGTCACTGCAACTAAGCTATCATCGCTCTTTATTCAAATTCAAAGGTTTTCAAATGAAAAGGTTTTGTACACAAAATATTACATACTTGGATTCTATTCATTAACATGTCTATAATGACTTTGGGCCCAAATAATTATATAAACAAACAATATATAATTGGAATTGTTTTTTAACGTACGGATTAGGATAGGTAGTAGTGGGTCGTCTCGGGAAAGTTAATTAAAACAAATCGTGTTCGACGGTCGTCCAGCCTCGCTCGAGTGATGCCTCGTCCATCCCAAATATATGAACCATAAAACCACGATTACGTTTTATAAACACTACATTTATAACTACTTTATGATTGTATTATTTATTTTACGTAATATATTATGTTGTAGTGGAGATTTTGATTTTCTTTTTCTAAACTGTGCTTTCAAATATTTAAAATTCTCTGGCACAGTACACTCCATTAATTTATAGTATTCAGCTGGTATGATTGTATGGAAAGGGCTTCTATATTTTGTTGGGCCTTATTAAAATTATTATTTCTATGTTTTTAATTAAACCCAATTTTTCACCATTGACATTCCTATAATTAAAAGAGCCATAATAAGAGGCGCGACTGTATTTTTCGTTAGAACTGCCTGCAATTTTACGTCGCGGTAGGTCGCGCTATAACGCGCCGAGACGCGCCCTCGCTCGGGATCTTACGCCCAGTTTGTAACACGGGTCATTCCGCGCCACTCTAGGCGGCACTCTTGCCGTCCGTGAAATCACAGGCCGTGGGAATGCACCTAGTTAATAAAGGTGGTCCAATTATTTACATAATCAACTGACTCGCAGTTCCTGGAATTATAATTTTTTATGTCCCATCCGCTATTCAACGGCAGAAAGAGCAGAAATGTGATGTCCAATTATTGAGTTCACTGCCATTGCCAACACCTGCCAATGGCCAATGGTCCGCATAAATTAAAAATACGAATTATGTAATGAAACCTACACTACTTTAGAACACTTCATTTAGGGCCTTGAACTAATTGTTGACCTTTTAATTCGGAATATCCTAATAACATAGTCTGTTTCCATACAGGATGACATCCCGAGCGGTGGTGTCGAGGTTTGGTTGGCGTTCGGCTGGCCGGGCGCGAGCGGGACGCGCCCGCACTAAATTTAAATATTTTAATCCTTAATTTAAATTTTTGACATTTTTATTTTATGTTGGTATTCGTGTAGTTCCATTTTTAATGTTATTTGTCATATTCAGGAGACGGGACAACTCTTGAGTGGCGCCTTGAAAATCCCATTTGCTGGTAAAATATTGACAATGAGACAGACAGACTAATGCAAGACATTCTGTTGGGACATTACTTTCGAAGCGAAAGATTTCATGGAATCTTTATAGCCATAGTTACATGAATAAATGAAACTTTTAGTTTATTTTTAATAACATTCCCACTAAAGGTCATTTGTAGGTAAATTTTCACGGTTGGTGAAAATAAAATCAACATCCAAAAATCATGATAGGATAGAGAGTAATAGAGTACCCAAGTAAACTGACATTGTGATACTATACTAGGATTGTTTTCTTTTTGCCAGCTCGAGTCGTGTAGGGAGCTATTATCAACATAGCGAGTTTGTCACACCCGTGGATCATAAGACGTTTTACAATTGTTTTTTGAGAAACAAAGATAAAATAGAGTACGTGTATCTAGGCACTGACGTGTTCCAGCTACACTGCATCGCCCAACCAGCAAATTGCTCTTGGAAATCGGTCTTTGTAATGCAACTAATCTTGAAGAAACCATAAAAACGTTATGGATAAAGATTTAATACTTCTGAAAGCATTGAAAATTACTTTTAAAAGATCATCCTAAAAACTAGTTAAAATAATCTTTAAAGCGTTTTTAATATGACCCATACAAGACTTCAGTGACGTCTAGTCTTGTATTAGTAGAATATGAGATTTATAAGTTATCGTAAATACTCAAGTATTAATAACGCTTTACATGAGACCAAACAACGCTTTATAAAATGCTTAATTAGGATTCGCATAAGACACATGGTCCTAGAAGTGCAAAATATTGAGCTAACTGTATTTATTACCTATTTGCGCATTTTGTAAGACTTTTACTGGATTTTTACTTTTACTTTGTCTTTAAATAGGATTTTTTTTGCTAGAAATCCCAAACATATTTCATATTTTGCTTTTTTGTGACCATTTTGTTATTTGGCAAAAATAGGAGATCATCGTTAAACTTATTAAAAATTAAATTGGAAGATTTAAGAATGAAGTGGAGGCTTCCGAGAAAAGTAAAAAACAAAAAATATGAAGTCTATCAGAAAAATACCAGTTTACTTCTTGACTCCCAAAGAATAAGTTCTTAATACTTAGAATAGAGTCAGGGTTCTGTACATAAATATTCAAAAAAATCAGTGAACTAAATCCTTGGATTCCAGGCATCAACTGTGGCCAATATTGTGGAGCATTTTCGAAATGCCAGATAACCAATGATGGTGGTAATATAATATGAAGGACCATGTGTCTGAAATAAAAAACCTAGAAAGCGGCCTAGACATAACAACAAAATCTGGAAAATCAATAAAAGAACCAATAAAATTAAGATCATTTATTTTCATCTTCGGCTTCTTGAACAATATATCCCTTCTCATTGTTATAGGTACAATTAGGTATCGGTATCCAGTTTTCGTTTAGGACGTGTTCTTATTTTTTTGTTGTGCTTTTTTCTTCGGCCATAGCAATATCAATATCTAATTAGCTTATTTTAGCCCAGTAAACTGAAACAATTAAAGCAGTTAACAATTAATATACGCCTATATACCTATTAACAAAACGCGTAGGTACTATAAAACCTGAGTGATAGTAGTGAGAGATGGGTGGAGATTTCGAGATGGCATATTTTCGAAACCTAAGTTTGATTAGTCATGCTGAACAACTTTTAATATGGGACAAACACTGAATTCTCAAAAAAAAAAAATTGCAAAAAAAAAATGAGAATTCACTATTGGTCCCATAGTAAAAGTTGTTCAGCATGACTAACCCAACATAGGTTTCTAAAATATGCCATCTCGAAATCTCCACCTGTTATAACCAAAGGTTTTACCTACTATTTCAATAATGTGATGGACCCTAAATATTATCAAAATGGTTTCATATACCTACTACATAAAAAAAAAAGTAAATATTAAAGTGTCAATAAAGCATAGTTACAGACTTTAAGTCTTGAAATGGTCTTGGTTTAGTAAGTACCTAAAAAGCATTATTTTCGTAAATATTAAAAATACCAAAAAAGCAAGGGGCATTGGAAAAATGCTGCAAATTCATATAAACATAGTCGAAAAACTTACCTTCGTTTGAGTATTAGCAATAATTAAACCAATGTAACACACACACAATATAGCAATTTAATATTCGGGCTATGACTTGTCAATTTATTTTATATTTTATTATAATTATCTTCATTACATCAGCAATTAATCTGTAATGTGACTTTTGGTTTTATTAGATACTTAAATTAGCACGGCAAAAGATTTGTAGCATAAATTATGACGTTCTCAAGATAAAATCAAGCTCATTTAGCATTTTGTATGACTTTAAACAGACCAATTTAGGATTCTTACTTGTAGAGCTTTTGTAAACCATTTTAGGAGCAATCGATAATGCATTTAGTCTTGACGAAAACGTCATAGTGTCTAATTTAAGACTTGATTTTGCTGGTTGGGCGGGAGCGAGTTCCCTTTTGTGTGCGGTCCTTCTGACCGTCATCGCTGAGCTTGGTGATATTGCAGTCAAACGCAAGCCACTAAAAAAGACAAATTAAATAAATATGTATAAATTCTATAGACTCCTAGCTCCTAGCGATAAAGAAATTAAGAAAATACAGTAAAGAAATCGCTTATATTTAGTTTTTTTAATGTAGATATTGCTTTATAGTCACGTAGAGCGATGTTATAAGAAAAGATTTCGGTGACTGGCTCACGCGCAGCGCGCAATCTACATCCTACCCAACCGTAACTACTGCACCGAGATAGTACCCCGAGTGTAAAGAATTGACGATAGTAAACGCTTACTAACGCGTTTGCGTTTGCGACATTTCTCTATAGGAATTGGCACAGCGCCTCTAGTGGAATACGCCTGGTACTAATTTCTCCCATACTAATTTATAGTTAACTCAAACGCAATAGTGTGCGTTTATTAACGTTAATTATTGACACTCGGGGCAAAGCTTATTAAAATATAGGTACCAGGACACTTTATGGTACACAAGGCTACAGATCAAGCTATACATTTCCAATATAAGCTGTTAGCTGACCTCTCATTGTACTGAAATCCTATACAATGCGAGATCAGCTTTTAGTGGAAATGTATAGCTTGATGTGTAGCCGTGTGTACCAGGTATACTTACATTTCACCAATAAATTCAGAATATGCTAAGTCGTGGTAGTGGGGAGGAAAAATGACCCATTGGATCATTATAATGCGCATTGTAGATCATTAGTCATCCGGGGACGGGCGCTTAGAGCCGACCCATTACATCGCTTTTTAATATTTAACCTCATGTCGAATTTATGCTCATTATTATTTTCACTTTAGGCCTTTTATATTACTTATGATATTAATTAATTGCTTGATAACATTTGCTAGAAGCGTGGATTTTAGGATATTGGTATTATTATTTTAAATTATAAACTGTAAGTAGGTAATGAACGCTTATTGTATCAGGAAGTCGTCCCCCTTATACACAGAGGATTATTGTATCCTTGTTGATTATAGGATATTGTAGGGGAAGTTCGGGCAAGACGCATATATTTAGAGAAAGTGTTAATAAAATTAAAACCTGATTATCAACAATCAACATAACTCTTTGCACTTTTAATTCGTACTATGTTTAATCATCTTTGGAAAATACTATTTAAAACGAAAAAAAGCCGGTCCTGTGCGAGTCTGAGTCTGATTCGCGTACCGAAGGTTCCGAATTCCGCTTCCTTGGACCTTTATTTATTGGTTTGAGCCATAACTGTAGAAAAAAAATACCGGCCAAGTGCGAGTCGGACTTGCACATGGAGGGCTCCGTGTAATATTAACTAACTCAACTTTGCAATAAAAAAAAAACGCCAAAAATATTGAATGAAAGGTAAATTGCGGTTTAAGATTTGTGACGTATTAAAAAAAACTACTTACTAGATCTCGTTCAAACCAATTTTCTGTGGAAGTTTGCATGGTAATGTACATCATATATTTTTTTAGTTTTATCATTCTCTTATTTTAGAAGTTAGGGATTCACATTTTACGACTTTGGAAGTGTCTCTCGCGCAAACTATTCAGTTTAGAAAAAAATGGTATTAGAAACCTCAATATCAATTTTGAAGACCTATCCATAGATACCCCACATAGGTAACCCCATAGATAACCCCTAAATTTTTTTGTTTTTTTTTTTTTATTTTGGTGTGAAAATCTTAATGCGGTTCACAGAATACATCTATTTACCAAGTTTCAACAATATAGTTCTTATAGATTCGGAAAAAAGCTGTGACATACGGACGGCCAGACAGACAGACATGACGAATCCATAAGGGTTCCGTTTTTTGCCATTTGGCTACGGAACCCTAAAAACGAACTGCATAAATTTGTTTGTCACGAATTTGATGATTTCGAAAAAACTTCGCTAGTTAGAAACTTATTCGTTCTATTTTTTCTGTAATATTTTAATCAATATCAATCAACAACTAAATATAATATTTAATATAAAGAGGTTTTGTATCCCCAGTATATTGCCTATGTGTTTCCAACATAGACGACTTTCTACTTCGGCACCGTGAAGAAGTGTTTCGTTAGAACTGTAGAACCATAGACTTATAAAAAAATAGTATAAGTCTATGTCTAGGACATAATACCGTAACTGTAAAATGGTGTGTTGGTGTAAAGTGTAAAATAAACCATTTCAATATGATATTCAAAAATGCAATTTTAGAGATTAGCCGTAACAAACAGATTGATAGAAAGACGGATAAAAATAAAATCTTGTTTTTATTATAAGTACCGTTATACTCTCATATGCATGTAGTAAAAAGCTGTTATTTTGACATTACAAACAGACAGTTCAATTTTATTTATTAGTATATGTACATAGACGAAGAAAGAATTTATTCTCCTTGTATGTATGATGTATACATAAAATCTGTACATATTAATATTAGAAGAGTTTATATGTAGGTACTATGTACCAATTAGGCTGGTATTTTATCCCGTAGCACAGGTGAAACCGCAGCTTCTATGGTTATTTTTTTTTTGTAACTTGTAAAATCTGTTTAATATGTAGCAATTTATCCTAATTCTATCCTTAGTCCTTACTATTGTATAAAAAAGTTAATTTGATTGCATAAATAAAATAAAAACGCTATTAATTGCGAATGATGTTTGTTTTAAAACGGAGTTCATTAAAATATTATTTTACGTGGCTAACTTTCTAAACAAAAACGAGGTAAAAGAGCGATAAAAGCCTATGACGTCATTGATCACAATGACTAAGCAACATTTCACTTGTCAAAATAATTTAAAGTTAGAGACAAATGCTATCCGTGATATATACCGAAATTTCGAGCTCGCTAGACATGACGAGGTGGCCGAGTGGTTAAGGCGTTGGACTGCTAATCCAATGTGCTCTGCACGCGTGGGTTCGAATCCCATCCTCGTCGTATCTTTTACTTTACGTTTATGTTTTAGTGATCTTTTTTTCTTAGACGAAGTATTATTACAAATTATTAGGTATTTTATAACTTTTTTTATTCTGTATTAGTTTTCTTAGATAAATTTTATTTATTTTGTACCTACATATTTAATTTAACTTATAAATATTATACATAATGTTTTTTTTAAATTTAAACGTTTGATATGGGTAGTTAATTAATTATTAAATATGTGACCAGGGGGGCTAAAAAGGAAGCTAAAGCAATATTGCTAACGCAATTATTTTTTTTGAATTCTCGGCAGATCTTACGAAATTTCAATATTTTTTGGTATAATAGTCACTCATTATATACAATTCGCTCGTGGTGTAGCATGATTAGCCGTTCTTAATCGATCGGCAAAGTTAAGCTACGCCTGTCGTGGTCGGTACCTGGATGGGTGACCGCCTAGTGGTATTTCAAATCGAGCGTTTCCGTGCTTCGGAAGGCACGTTAAGCCGTTGGTCCCGGTTATCACTTAATTGTGATAGTCGTTAAGCTAGTTGGATGCCTCCTAGGCGGCTTGAAAAATTCCAACAGTAGGTTGACCACTAGCCTACCTCCACCGATCCGCAGTGGGCACGCGTGGTGGAGTATTGCCCATTCCCTTTCACCTTCATTTGTGAAAGGAGGCCTGTGCTCAGCAGTGGGACATTTTACGCTGATGATGATGATGATGATATACAATTCAATACAATAAAAGATTCGGAATTGATGAATTGTATAAGATCTGCCGTAAATTAGAATAATATAATTCCATTAGCAATATTGCTTTAGCTTCCTTTTTAGGGGGGCTGTATGCATGTAATATAATGTATGTATTATCATGTATTCAGTATGCAGCATATAATATATGACATTCGAAGTTCTTTCAAAAAATTTACAGGGATTAATTAACACAAAGTTTTTATTTTACTTACATATCGGATACGATTTCAAATAAATATTTAAAAATAAATATTGACGCATATTAAATAAATAAATATCCTGGCCATTCCATCAAATATGTGTATAATTTTTACCTATTGTTTACGTACAGTCGCAGTCGACCGTGGCTTAGTGTGGCTTCCCCTACACAGAGGGGCCTTACGCCAAATCAAATGCGTAGATGATATTCGTAGGGGCATGAGCAATGACTATGAATAAGTAAACAGCTTGAATCAGTTATTATTGACTTATAGCGTTATTGAATAGTAGCATACGTTTTTGATGATTATGGCGAATATTGATATACTAATTTCAAAATTCTGTTTTTGGGAATATCACTAGCTGTCCCCCGCGGTTTTACCGTGATAAAAAGCAGTCTATATCTCTCTCCATCATCTATCTAAGCTGCCTGCGTGCCAAATGTTATTGCAATTGGTTAAAGAGGTTTAGTTTTAGAATATACTAAACAAAATCTATGGCTACAACAGAGGCTAGTGCGCCAGCTGGACGTTGTTTATTTGTCCCACGCGCTGTGGACTGGCTAACTAGGTACTGTTTTAACAAAGGCGTTTGAAGATTTTGCCACACTTATCGAGTGCCATTTTGATTTTTTTTTATGTAGCGGTGCACCATTATACCTCTATACATCAATTGGGGAGACTCATACAAACAAAACATTACTAGGGTGTCAATGTCCTAAAACGTCTCGTTGCAGAGTAATTTGCAAAGACGTATTTGTACGTATTCTATGTTGCTAGAATAGCTATATTTATTTATTATACACTATTTATCCTACAGGTTCAAATAGCACTTTTGGACTAAGATAGGATACAATAGAATAATATTACGGATATCTATTGTAATTTTTTTATGCTGATATGTCAGTAAAGTCAAAACTTGTATACGTGGTATGTAATAAATCAATCTAGCTATTCTAGCACCTTAGAATGTGTACAAACATTTAGTGAGTAATTCATGGTCATAGAATTATTCAAACATCAATCTTCTTTTAAAAATAATTCTGTAACGCGACGTTGTAGGATATAGGCACGCACATAATTTTTTGTTCGTATGAGTATCGCCAATCAATGTATATAGGTTTCATCATAAGCTGCCATATCAAAAAATATATGTGCGTTTTGGGTATGCCAGGCTCCGAACAAAAATCTTCGAACTCCTTTACTATAAACTGTGTAAGTAAGGAATATTATCACATATACTTTTTTACAAGAAGCTGCAATAGAAATTAAAATAGTAAAATTTTAGTTTTCCTTTTGAGATTTCCATTTTATTGGAGTGTCCCAGTGACTTATGTCCTCTGACTGCCTCCAGTTTCCTTCCTCTCCATACTACACATCTCGACACGTAGAGGACCGGGGCGTAGCGAGGCGGGCGCGGGTGCGGGCTGAACCGGAGGCACGCTTGACGTTCAGTCTCGCCTCCACATCCGCACATGACTTGTACTATGCTCTACCTGTCTTCGCTATGCTCTCATCTCTTCTACTCTATATTCTACGTTGTAAAAATATTTTGTGTAGTATAATAAAAATCTTGCTTACCTGTTGTAATAATCTATTGTCCAATGAAAACTTTGCTTTAAAAATATTTTGCAATAATTGGATTAATTTGCATTAAAAAGAGTTCAACGCAAACTTTATATTAGGTACAGTTAGAGATGCAGGCATGGTTTCATCTTAAAACACAGTAATATCATCTAAATGCTAACTGCATCTTACGACATCTATTTAATTATGCATGTGGGTGAATCCGCGAATCCGCGAAAATAATTACATGTGGCGTGGCATCCCCTGCGCACGCGGCGTCTGCTCCGCCGCCGCCGCCGCCCGCCGCCGCCGCCACGTGGCGTCAAGTCCGCGCTTTGTTATTGACGTTATTTATGAATATTGTCTCACGCGGCCGTCGACTAGATCGGTGACACGCGCCTCCAAACCCCTGATCAATGTCCTACATCCACTTATAAACACTATAAGGGAGCTTTACCGCTTATCCTCTAAAGTTAGATAGTAGGTTCTTTAAGCAATCGTTGAGTATACAAACAGGAAATATTAACCTAATAAGTATGTATTAGTTACAAAAATGTTAGTGAATGTTATTTTACGTAAAGGAGGCACTTCGGCTGGGTATCTACCATAATGGCCCTGATTCTGTTGTTTACAACTAAACTCATTTTAGTCTCACTATGTCTCTTTCTAACAAAGCACATAAGAAAAGGATGTAAGAAATTTAGTCCTGTCAAATTAGTCCAATGCTTGTTTTCAATATAAATTTAGTCGCCATCTATCGCGGTTACGTCTAAATACCCGCAAATTAAGACAACAAATACTAATTTGACAGCTTTAAATATATTCTATCCTTTTTCAATAATGTTTGTAAGAAAGAGACGTGATGTTACTAAATTAGTATAGTGCGATTTACAACAGAATCGGCACCATTATCTTTCAAGAAACGTACAGCTGCCATATAATTCCATGTAACTAAAAGAGACATAATAAATTTGATAGCTGTCACTGCTCTTGACTTTTGACGCAGCGACTAAAGCCATCAAAGAGAAAATCGCTGAGCGATACTCTCTTGGCGATCAGACGAACGCTCGCTGAGCTACCCTTGCTTGACATAACACACACACCAATATGTGCAATATTGTTCTTAAAAACATACAATTATTGAAAACGTATCTGCGATGCATTTTCAATACTTTTCTGTTTATAAGATTCTAGTAATATTCACATTTACCTGAATTAAAACATCACTAGTAAAAAAAAAAACATCGGTTTCTCTCACTTTATATTCGTTCTATCATAACCCGAGTCTCATAATGGCATTTCCTTTCTCTATTATATTCATCGACAATATTCTACACGCACTCTTGCGAATATCATTGTATGAATGAAGTAGCGAAATTGTCAATAATTTATGAAATACGGCGGCAGTTTTAGCTAAAGCCCGTCGATTGGTATCGGAAGCGGGGCGGGAGTGCGGGAGGGCCCGGAGGGGTGACTTCCGTGTTCCGGCCTACTGCTCCTCCTGCCCGTAACTCATCATCAGCACTCGGCGGGAGGGCCATCTCTCCCTCACATGAACACAAAGAAAAATAAAGATTTGTGTGAATTATACCCTCTGTGTAAGCAAAAAGGGGAAACGTCGCAAGATATAAAAAATATCTCTTAAGTTTATAAATGCGCAAGTGAAATCTACATGCATGAGTGGGATTTTACAATATATAAACGGATTTTTAATTGACATATGTAATGCATGCACAATCAACCAAATTTCCAAAAAAGTTAATCGACGTATAAATCTCATTATATTTCATAAATTTTTTTTAAAGGATTCTAATACACTGGAGAAGGTTCGTACAAAAAATTAAGAAAGTTGCGTAGAAAATTAGAAAATTCTAGAAAACTTAACGGTAGGGTAGGGTAGTACGGGGGTGAAACCGCGGGGCGCAGCTAGTTATATATAATAATTGAGTCTCGCGAAGTCTACAGCTCACAGAGCCACTAGTTTTAAAATTAAGTGATATAAAATATTATAATTTTCGTAAGATCGGGGATCTAGATCAAATCAACAAAAAACTTACAACCTTTGAAAATTCATCAATCTAGTGCAACGAAACTGAAAGAATACGATAAAATATTAAAAACACAAAAATGTTTCTGCGTACAGAAGAAATAAAAGTAAAATGTCAACTGAATAGAATTTCAGTTTTATAATTCTTATAAGAATAGTATTGAAATGAATAGTTCTTGGTCTCTGTAATCAGGGGTGCGATAGAACCCCATTAAAAAGTTATGACGATATATCAAAATTGCGCAAGTTACAGAACCACAAAATTTTGTTAGTACTATACGGAACACTCTATACAAGAGTACTTATAGCACTTGACTATTTGTTATTGTCGATACAGTTAGATGATAAGAATAAGGTGTTGCCAATAAGCTAACCTTACTGAACCTGAATCAGAATCCAATTAGAAACTCCGAAAGTTTCTTGTGTAAAAAATAACAAATCCAGGAAAATTCCGTAGCAGTGTGCATCCCTATATATGTACGGGCACGTGAGAGCCATCCCGTATCGTAGTGTCACGATAGGCGGTCGTCGGAACACTTGTATCGATAACGAAACAATGAGTTTCCCACTGTTTATCCCTTGCCGTCGCGTCGCGTCGCGTCGGGCGATATCGCGCTTCCGCACCTCTTCATTCCGATTCAGAACACGTATTGAGATGTTTTCGTTTTGAAATTCAAATTACGTGATACATTAAGGCAGGTACACTTTAACTTTAATTTAAATTAGACAGGTGCATAAGTTAACTGTAAAAGTAGTTTTGTTATGCGTAAAATTAGCATTTTTTATGGTATTGGTAGTGAGGTGTATCTTTTTTTTTTTTTTTCTTGGGGAAATCCTCATAGGATACCCGACCGCCCCGGGGGTAGCGGCAAAGTTATGCCGGACTTTTACCGGCTAAAACCCCACGGTGGTCGCCATCTGCACTATAGAGAGGGGGCGGGCTCTCGTGTTGAACGCTTACCTGCTCACCCCTCCACGCGCGGCGCTAAGATAGCTCGTCCCGGGGGAAGTGTGATACCTCCCCCCAGCACCCTCGCTGTGCTATCGCACGATGAGTCGTGACCACATCGACTCATCGTCCTCCTTGGGGTCGCTTCTGGACGCACAGGGCCCCCGCCCTGATTGCCTACGACCCCAAAGGCCCCGTTTAGTCGCCTTTTAAGACAGGCAGGGGAACACCGTAGCTGTTATTCTAAGCCCCAGCTACAGGGCAGGAGGGCCGCCACGAGGCACGTCTGCGCCTCGGCGGCGTCGTCTCCGAGCGGGATCGGCCCTCTCCCGATCCCGCTCAGCAGCCTCCTTCTGGACCATTACGGTCTCACAGAAGGAGGCTACGGCCCTCCACGCTGTATCCCCGCTCAGCATCGCCGACACGACTGCTGGCAGGAAGAGATTCCGCCCGATCAGGCCGACCAGGATCCACCGCTCGGGTTCCCATACATAGAAAATGTAAACAAAAATTGCTCATAAGTTAATAGCATTCTCCCTCAGGCCACGGGCTAGTGAACTAAACTACGTTTTTGTCGCTTGTCACTAACAATGCGATCGACATAAAACACTCCACTTTTATAATTTACCGATTCCTAATAAATAAAGATTTCAGTCCACAATGAACGGGTTCCGTCGAAAAACGACCGCCCGGGTTGCATGAATTAGAATTCCGACTCTATTGTATTTATTTTATCATACATTCTTTTTTGCACCTTGACGGCATACATTTGCAATTTACAATGATATATGTCACCATGATGTTTTTCTGATTGTCTCTTCTATCAATAATGTAGACTTGTATTGTCTTGGTGCATTATACGGTAGAGTCAATACATTCCAATTGACTTTTTTACTCAATTTGTGAATGAAAAATTATATTAAGACTAGTTTCTGCTCGCGGCTTCGCCCGCGTGGCCTACAGGAAACAAATGATATATTTGTCTACAATAATAAAACGAAACAACTTCACCCCGCTCGAGGGTAGAATTATTAAAAACGCTGAGACACGTATACATTAATTTTCAATCTTCAGCCTAAACACAAAATTTGAAGATCCTAACTTCGAAACTCACGGACTTTCATACAGACTTTCATCCCCTATTTTACCCCCTTAGGGGTGGAATTTCGAAAAACCCTTTCTTAGTGGATACCTACTCTTCACAAAGAATACACCGTCCAAATTTTATGTCTCTAGGACCAATGGTTTAGGCTGTGCGTTGATATATCAGTCAGTCAGTCAGTCAGGACTTTGAATTTTATATATATAGATGTTAACATCAAGCTTGCCTGAAGTTTTCTCTACGAACCGGTGGTAGAGTCAAAAGTAACGTTCGTAATTGCCTTATTAAGGCCTATATTGAGTAAACGATTTTTGAATTTTAATTTGCTTTGTAGATTTGAAAAGGTTCAGTTATTTTCAAGATTCTGTGCAGTGCTGCCATCTAGGGAGCGTATGAAAAGATAATTCTAATAAGTTTTACTGTGTGATTCTAGTTGATCCCAATACAATTAATTTTTGTTGTGAGCCCACAAATAAAATTCACTCCGATCGGATCTCAAATCATTCCAGATCCCGTCTTTAGGTATTATTTAATATTGTTGAAAAAAATATTCCAATTAGAAATTTTAACTTTACCTGATTATAATATCTTGAAGAATTAAACAATGAGTGGACTAAGTTATCGTATATCTGTATGTTTTTAGGGTATAGTTTGACTAGTAGTAAAGTTTTACAAGTCTGCTAAAAGGTGTTTATAAGCAAGGTTGTCTACTTAAAATGGTAATCGTATGTCTCCGTGGTTTTACCAATGGAGTACAGCATGGGGTTCTTCAAAAAGGGTGTGTAAAGATTTCTGCAGGGTCGGCAACGCGCGAGTGATACCCTTAGTGTTGCAAGCGTCCATAGGCTAAGGTAACCGCTTACCATCAGGCGGACCGTATGCTTGTTTGCCACTAAGTGGTATAAAAAAAATCTTTGTTGAATGTTACCCCTTATTACATGACATGGTTTAAGTCAAATCTAGTAAAACCTAAGTTGTATGATAGTCCCAGCTCTTTTTGTTATTATGACGTTAGAAACTGATGGATTTATTTAAACCCTGGGTTTAACCAGACTTCTTTAAGTGTATTCCGAACCGGTGGTAAATTCAACTGTATGTACAATTTAACGTTCATAAGTGACTTACTAGGGCCTAAACTGAATAAATGACTTTTTGATTTTGATTTCGTTTCATTGTCATGTAAAATAAGGGGGTTTCAGTTTCGTAGCGCTCATGTAATGGATTTTACTTTTGGCCTAATATGGCCTACTGACACTGAGTAGCCTTTGCTAAACCAATGGTATATTATCACTGCCACATAATGCGAGAAACTTCTTTTAACATAAAGCCCAAACCCCCTTATTAAGTGAGATCGTGTAAACTCTAGCAAAACCCAGGTTTTGAATATATCCGTCATTTTCTAACGTCATAACAAAAAGTGCCGGAACTATCTTAAAACCGGAGCTTTACTAGACTTGGCTTATACTATATAATGTAATAAGACAGACATTGCTTACGGATGCACTGAAAAAAATTATCTACAAAACTAGTTATGTAAGTTGACGTTTTGTTGTCGGGAAACTAACTTTAGTTGTCGGAAAACTAACTTTAGTTACATTTAATCAAAAAAAATTGTAACGAACAAAAACTAGTTTTGTTACTGGTAACTTTAGTTCGCAAGTCACTCTGTTTAGGCTAATGGTCGTCAAATTTTGTGTTACTGTTAAATCAAATTTTGAAGTCACTTGTAGTTTATTTTTTTTAGTGTGTGTTTGTAATAAAATCGGGTATAGCAGTTGAGTCAGGGGCTCGTGGAGGCGGGGCCAGGTGTCACACGCACTGCAGATCTTATCTTGACGGGGATGCTAGTCGCCGGCGTCCGTCTGCAGCTGAAAAGCCTTTATCGTAGGGATGACGCCTACATACTTACTTAATAATATTGTTGATAAAACTACAAAGTGATTTGTTATATTGCTACCTAACTTGTAGGTAGGTACGAAAGCTAGTATAAGTACCCTGAGATTTTTGTTATTGTATCAATTGGAAAATCAATATTGGTAGAGTCACTGCTTACTCTGATTGTTACTGTGAATAGTCAGAAATGAAGATGGCTTGTGATTATTAATGATTCAAAGAGTAATTTTTAACATACATTTACATAACATACCTTTACATTCAATGTTGTTGGCTCTATTATCTTTTAGTTGGCATAAACTCACTTTCTGTATCCTCTGTAAAATAAAATGTATGTAAGTGTTTATTTGTGATTGGATTGTATTTGTGTTATTAAAATTGGTTGTTAAAAAACTAAAGCTTTGCTTGCTTTTATCTTTCTTCATTTAAACACTATCCTAACTAATATATATAAATATATATATATATTAAAAATGCGAAAGTGAGTTTGTTTGTTTGTTTGTTACGCCTTCACGCGTCAACTACTCTACGGATCATCATGCTATTTGGATGCTGATAGCCTATGGTATGGAGAAGGACAAAGGCTACTTTTTATTTCGGGAACGCGGGTGAAACCGCGGTTGACAGCTAGTATTATATATTTCTCAACATTTATACATTGAGTTAGAATATTATAGAGTGATGATAGCGTTAACAACCTTACCTTGTGCGAAGCGTGATCAGTTTCCATATAGATGCATTCACAGATATATTGTACACTAGTTGATTTACAGTCAGACAAAATGACGATATGGATTCCTTGTCATTTGTTATCGGTAAAAGTATCGATAAAAAACGAGAAATTTGCATTCATTATATGTATTTTAGTCGTTCTAACTATATACGCGCACCTCGTTTTAAGGCAGTTTGCCCGTACATTTACTCACGGCCCGTACTCTAGTACAGTAGCTCTATTAATATTCTAACTCTATGACTACATACTAACTAATTTAACTCGTTGGTTCCACGAGGGTTGCGCGTCCTATTAAAGCGACCCAAAGTATTAATAATTCTAAACGTTTTAAATTACTTAACGCAAGAGCCGAGCCAAGTCATAAAGTTCAAGTTAAAAAAGTACGGATCATACTGCGTGATGTAGTTTTCCTAAAGTACATTCTCCATGTACAAAAGATCCATAAAGAAAAAAAAATTTATAAATGTAGATTGTAGAATGAAATTGCTCCATAATTTCTGTAGAAAATATGATATAGTTAACACAATGTTGACCACAAGGTCAACTTGTAAGCAATATTATTAAATCTATTGTATTGTATCGAAGAGGTCTGATACAATCAACAACAGTGATTGTGATGTGCGGCACACACGGTACATATTTATTTATTACGTAATCAATTATTTAGTTGGAATGAACATGGACCAGCGCGCACGCACCGAGAACAGTGTCTCCGTGCTCCGGCGCATTAAGTAACCCAGCCAATTACTTGCTATGTTCTCCGGACAACATCGAGTTCATTTCGTTCCTTTACAAAGCAATATGTTAACATATTTTTTAATTTCTCCAGCAGACAGCTAAAGAGGCAATCGCGAGTACATATGCAGGAGTGAAATTTATAATAAGAAAACGCTCCTACCGCGCATGCACCATAAGGATCTATAAATCTTTAAGTACTGCATCGGCCAATCCCTGTTGAGAAACGATAAATCATCCCCTCGGACAGTACGGTCGGATCGAATACGAGCGCCATCCCGCTCGCACCCGCCGTCGCTTACGGCCTTTAGATCATTTATCATTTCTTTCTCTCGCTTCTTCTCAATGATAAATTCAATTCTCTTTTGGAATATGATTGTTCCTCGTTTCGTTTTGTTATTGTAGTGTTTTATTGTGGGCATCGTCACGGAGTTACGTTTTTTGATCGGAATCCGATCGAAATGATCGCGAGAATTGGATTTCCATTTTAGATTTCGTGTCTCGAGTGATCAATCTTATCGTTTTGTACTCGGGAAACGTATTCTCGTTTAGGCTTTTGTTTGTAAGAAAAAAACTGTGCCAATTTAAATACTAATGTACCTACATTTTGTGATACCGAAAAACTTTATTGAAATTAAACTGAGGTTATTTTTGTCAGCTTCAGTTAAAATAAAGGTACGATAAAGATATAAAATAGTCATTTATTGAAATTGAAATATTTTTTATTTAATTTGTCGCTATTTACAGGGCAATAGAAAAGCCAACAATTTCTTATTAAAATAACTTAAAATACATCATGCTTTTATGCTCTTTCAGTCATTTAGTAGGTAGGTATATAGGTAATAATATAGTAAGTACATTTTTAACGTCTTCGTCTATCTAAAAATGTCGGTTCGTGAAAAAATAGCGCTTTATCAATATACATATTACATAGTCATACCTATAGTTCAGAAGTCGATAGCACAATTAAATATAGCAACGACACGTGTTATTCAATTTACAATAAAATCAAACCCTTATGTACTACTATCACTGGGCATTTCTCTTAAAAATATTTTTACACATCATTATCTTATTTATCTACAGTAAAAATGTACATGAATTTTACAACCTATAAATCGTAGTTTTATTATACTTCGGTGCTTTGGCCATGCTGATCATTATAATTTTATGTTACTAGACTTGTTTTCAAATATTTTCTGTAATATAATTTTATATTATATCGGTGACAATGTAACATTTTCTTATTAATAAGCGTGTCGTAAAATTCCCAATATTTTCCATTAGAATTCATTGTATAAATAGCTACTTATTCTGTAATTGAAAATGTATGAAAACTTGATTATTTTCATTGTTATATGTTAACAATGCATCTGTTTTTGTACGTCTCTGGTGTCACTACCTACATAGAGGCTGCAATAAATCATTATCAACAAAGAAGTTCACAAAGATTTCCTTTATAAAAACGTCCCCAAACATGACAATTGCTTATAACGGACAATACTTACTGACGAAGAAGATTCTAGCCAATATAATGTGACACGTTTCTCTGTAGCATAAGATTGTGTTCATAAAATATACAACATGTTGTAAAGCATTCAACTAGTGGTTATTGTTTAAAATTCAATTGTTTTAACGCAGACGACAGATCCGTCTGCGCAGGCCAGTTTTGTCTGCAGTTACATTGTCTCTGTTCATACAACTATTAACTTAACAGTAGGACCAATATCAATAATTTACGGACGGCTGGTATACAATGATGAATTTGTAGAATGGTCGGACTGGCTATTGACTAATTAATCTATTAATAAGCGTAACACACTTCAAAACATAAACATAACCCGGGTGCGCATTAGTGAACTATTCATTCCACGTTAATCGAGAGAATGACTTACTAATGATTACCTCACAACGGAAATTTATAGAATCACAATGTTGTACTGGTTCTCGTATCGTCTAATCGTCGATTGAAGAGTTCCCTAAGCGCGGTGCGGTCAGTAGGCGGCGGCGGCGCCCGAGTGGTGCATCAAATGATGGTGGTGATAGGACTCCTGCGTGGGGCACCACCACTCTGGCACGCCGTGTGGCATCGTCGGCGCCGGCTGCTGGAACTGCGTCCAATGACCACCGAAGCCGATCTTATTGTCCATTACCCCGTTGCCGCCAATATTGGTGAGGTGATGAGGTGGTTGGTTATGGTGAGGGGGCGCTGGCGGACGCTCGTAGGTTTTCTGATCGTGTGGATTGAGGTATTTCTCGTTGAGGCTTTCGAGCTTATCCGTTATTGAGGGATGGTGGTGTGGATGATGTGGTGGGACAGGGGCCGCTACGGGTGGAGGAGGAAGGGGTGCTACGGGACTGGCGGCGCCGGCGGTGACACTGACGCTACCGGCGGAGGAGGAGTCGTCACCGTCGCTGTCGTAGCGCGGCGAGGCGTCGCCGGCGGCGCCGTGCACCTTCATGTGCTTGCGCAGCGAAGATGGGTGCGTGTACGACTTGTCGCATCCATGGACCCGACAGTTGTAAGGTTTGTCCGACGTGTGCACGTGCGAGTGCTTCTTCCTGTCCGAAGAATTCGCAAAGCGACGATCGCAGCCAGCGTACTCGCATTTGAATGGTTTTTCACCTGTAAAGAACGAACATATATTAATAATCAAATATTTTACAGATTACAATAAACAAACATCAATTTCTCTTCGTCACACGCCACCTACATGCGAAACCTTTTGTCGATGGTTTAATGCACAAGAAGCATTAAACGGACGAGATAAATAAATAACTGGATGACTCTATAAGAATGAAATATCTGTAGTTATATTGACAATAATCCCCCGATATCTTCCGTTAGTGTAGGAAGCTGTAGGTACACCGGTCTCTTCCATATTCTTCCCGATCTAAGAATAAAAAGGTGAAGCTCCGTATGCGAATGTCCAATCACGCCATAAATAACCAGATTTGCTTGTTGTTTATAGTTTACGAGCGTAAATAAATATTCACAACAATTGCACGGGATACTTAACACGGCTATAAATCATCTTTATAAGACGACTTTGTCACATTGCCGTAACAAAGCCGAACGCAGCAATATACAACCAATACTGAACTTTAACATCGCGACAAATGACATATTTTAGAGGTGACATTTTAATAACTTTTGGTGCACGATCACAAAAGGACTTCGACATCCGTTTTACTTCTGATAACTTTACTGATGATTAAGGGGAACAATAGAGATAATCGCTCAAAAATCTTGTTCTCTCACACTGACTATATATCCTATTCAACGAATATTTACGTAATCTGTTTTAAAAGACGATTAGAATGACAGATAATTATTACAGAATCACTGGAATAGATCTCTATTAAGAGGTCATAGTAATATTACCTACAATACAATATTCTGTCATATTTTAACTATAAACACCGAATGATTAAGATAAAATTATGTAAATAACATCGGTACTTATATAGTTATCCAGTTTACTTTGTATGATATGATAAAGCATAATATAAGTATTCTGTAATTCGAGCATGCTACATTAGCCACATACAGATTCCGTACATTTATATTCATATTTTGTTTGATACTCCATTGTCACAGCAATTTTTTCGCATCGCTTTTTTGTGGTATCGACGCTCTTTGATACATTCTTCACAAGTTCACCGAAACGCATGAGTGAGGATAACATACAATAAACTACATTACAAGTAGGCCCACGGTAAGGTTTGTGTGACCGCGTGAATGTTGCTTTCATTGTCATGTTTACAAATAAACCTCTTCGGTTGTAATCCCCTTTTGTGTATGAAACTTGAAGATCAGTGAGGAGGCACAGATGCTAATCTCAAGTGTCTGTTAACGCACCAATAATAGAGCTTTTGAGACGTGCCCTTACCGCAATTTCTTACTATATCGAAATCAATGAATGAACGGATCACACATTCGATGGCTTACTTTCAAATTTCAATGGAGTGATACTTCCTTTCTTTTATTCAGTAGTATTCAGTACTCTATTACAAAATATTTTTCTGTTGCCCATCTTTGACATATTACTTACTGCATACACACTAGCTAAATATGCTTATAAACTTTGTTTAATTTACATTACGAGTTCTAACTTAATATACAGGGTGTTGTTTTGGTCGGCGACAAGCGACCCAGGAGCGGTAGTACAAAATATATATTCCCCAAAAATCGACTTAATTCCGTTAAATACTGTAAATATGTTGAGAATTACCTTATTCAATTTGAAATAAAATTACTGCAAAGTATGGTTACTAGGCACGTGCACAGACTAGAGCTAGGCGCAAGCCGCCATCGCCCCACCCTTTTACTCCCTCGTACTCCCGTTGAGTATTATGTCTACACTTTAGCTTATATATAACATGATTTTCAAAATTTTATTTTTTTTATTATTATTATTAAAAAAAATGAAGTATTTTTTTATATTTTTTTTAACACCAGTATCATTTGTATTATTGACCCTGAGTCGCTCGTCGCTGACCAAAACAACGACCTGTATATAATTTGAATTATTTCCAAGAAACAACATACTTAAGTGTCACCCTATATTAAAAGTGTATTTAGACATGGTGACCGAAATGTCTCATTAAAATAAAAATCACATGATTTCATTTCGAGTGTCGGAATAATAAAAACGTCTCGGACCCGGCCGAACCCTAATGAGCTAAATACAAGATAAAAGAGTTCAAAACATGTGTCGCCCGTCTAATTACTAATCGGCCGTCTCATCTCGGTCGATCACACAAAAAAGGATCAACGACAAATTCTATTAGAATGTGATGCGTTCCTGCGCACGCGTCGGCCGCCACTCCCTGCCGCGATGGCCTCTTGTTTCAGCCTCCAGTCCCCAGTCAATGTCACCAAATTACAGTTCATTGTAATTCATTTTATATGTTATATAGTTTATTCAAAATAAACTTAAGTAACCAAACACCGCGAACTCGTAATAAAACCATAATAATTTACGACGAAGATATTAGCATCGAATATAAATATTTATTATTAATTAATTAGCTAGTAAATGGGCAATATAGCAGAGAGAGAATTGCAAACAAAATATTCAAGATATGTTTAATATAGGTAGTTGTACGTATTTGAGCTGAATTTAGTGACAAAATAAAAACAGACAGACATAGGTTGGGAATGCGCTTCGTGAATTCGTTGCATGCCACGCCGGGACACGGGCTAGGGTCAGATGCTTATCTTAAACGGCTGTATCACCCACGGGAGACACTTTTTTGTAACGTTATTATCGATGTGAAACTTTATCTTGAACTTGTTGCTCCAAAGGTATCATGACGAACACAATATTAGGACAGACTAACATGATTACATTTGAATAAGCACTATTCCACAAATGAATTTCAATTAAGAGTGCGTCCAAGCCAGAAAAATATGGCAATGTCAGATGAAACAAACCTATGTCTAATCTTCGCGTGGAGATGAGATGGAGATAGCGTGTTTCGCGGAACAAAAATGAACTAAGCGCTTTTTATCTAAATAACTCGTAAAGTATAGAATATTTTAAAAAATCGTTAGTAGCAGCCCTAGGTCATATGTTAGTGATATTATTTATCGAATTTTTGTCTTAATTAGATACACCATGAACGAATAAAACCGAAAATTCATTATTATTAGAGGTAGCTTGGAGATTTTTTTCTATCGAGGAAATTTCATTCCATTATGTTTTTGCACAGATAGAACCCTTCCGTATATAATGAACATACCCATATAAAAATATTTTTTCATTTAAATACTATTTACTCTTAATGATGAAAGTATGTAAGGAAAGAATAACAAATCAACAGTTGGCACATCGCCTAGAACGAATTACTCAGCGGTATTGGGTTTCGAATCGCTACTTAAGTGCGCTCCGCTGAGAAAACAAGCTTTTTAGAAATAGCACGAGTGATGTGTAATCCGAGCTATTCGGCCTTTGCACCCAAATTGTGGTAAATGGCTTTAGGTGAGTTTTGAGAAAAAACAATCGCGGGTTACCGTATATCAAGTTGCGGACCACGGAAATCTCAAACATTATGCTATTTATTACCGCTTAACATTTAATGAGATGAATCTTTATTACTGTATTGGACTACTGCTTTTGGACTTGTCATCACCTTGAATAATAATTGGGCGACACTTGATACCTGCGCACCTGGTCATACCTACTATCATATTAAAATTAAAAATTAATTTTAAAATGTTAAGTATTATTTCATCTATTGCTTATCGAACAATAATTAAGAGGCGGTCAAATTATTAATATCTATATAAATAACGCTTGACAGCTTTAAAAAAATAGATTTTTACTTTAAGAATTTTCTTCGCTTGGTAAAAACTAAAACTGCGAAGAGGGCTAATGTACTAGTAGCAAGGAATTGCTTCTCTCACTCAATTCATATTTGTTACATGATCTTTGAAATACCTTTCCTATTAAAACCCATATATTTTCTAGTCTCAGAAATTATGGAGCATTGTCTTAATGCGTTATTAAATGTAACTGAATGGAGCATAACCAAGTTAATTCAATCTCCAATAGAGACCGGCTAATGAGCGGCGGATGACTGGCCGATTGCTGACACGACCGACCCAGGGCAGACATGGCCACGCGCCATGTTCTCTCTGACCCACTATACTAATCGCTACATTCAATATCTGATAACAAACGACCAGACAATCCATTGAAACAAAACGCACCGCGGCTGACTCACGGCACAATCGAAGCTTTTGAGTCTCTCCAAAAGTGTCACAATAATTGCCGATTGACTGACTTGACTACACTTCCCCGAAAACCGAGATTCTCCCATATTTAAAAAGAATTTCGTACGGCGCGTATAATGATTTATGATCTTCCTTTTATCCGAAACGTATTTCAAATTAGAAAGATATATTAATATCTTAATTTTTTCCACTTCTCAGAGAATACGGGCCCTCGTCCGGGGAGCACAAAAAGAATAACCGGGGTCGGGCGAGCGCATTCGGCGCCCAACGACCGTGTGACAAGGTGCTTTATGCGGACGATTATGAGCAGACCGAATAATGTTCCGATACCCGATAAATATCTGCCAACTCATACAAAAGCATCCCAATAAAAATATAATAGTAAATGTAGCAACAACACTGGCCACAAACTGCACAGTCATATCTTGCTGATAAATATAAATTAAAATGAAAACGCAGCGCGAGAGGAAGAAGGACGGCGAGCGAGTGCGTCGTGAACGAAAACAAATTAAAACTGATATAACATTAAAATGCGCACGCGCAGGTTAGGCGATGGCTTTTGGAAAATCGAACATATAGCGAGGAGGTCTCGCCGAGTCGTCTTATGAGGCCTTTTTTGTCGCGCTGGTCGCCCGCGCCCTGGCCGCACGGGGACCATTGGTGATTCACGACGAGACGGCTCCGTTCCGTACCGTGGGATCACTCGCCTTCATTACTTATTATAATAATTCACTCAGTGCTCAGTGTTTGTTATTTTAAAGCAATTAAAACACGGATGAAATGAACAGGAGACGTCCGATGCTTATAAAAAACACAAGTATTAATTTTAACGAACGGTTATAAAACATAAACTAACAGCTTCATTCTCCTTCTAGGGCTAGATAAAATTATATTACATTTTCCCGTCTGCCCGTATACGAGTAAATTAAAGTGCCTGTCTCATTGTTCCGAGTAGGTCTGTGAAACCTCCGACCGTCTTGCTCCGATAGATATCTGCTAAGGAAGCGCAACAGAGACATTTTCACATCGTTCTATTTTATACTAGAAACGGAAAACCAATGTGGTGAAAATTTTCCGCGCGCATTTATCCTTGAAGACAATATTCATATTTCATGTCTAGAACCTATTAGAGGCTTTATGCTTATGTAGTTTGTTATAATAATTAAAAGCTTATTTGGTGGTGGGTACTGGAGGAACATCAAAGACGCGCCACGAATTATTAAATATAGATAAACAATATATCATAAAGCACCTGCACCTGAAGAATAAGTCCAAAACAACCAGCGAACAAGCAGGGCACGCTCGTCAATCCTAACGTCAAGCGTTTTGACAGCCCTAACCGGCATCATCGTCTGCACTACAAAAAATAACAGAAATAATATTGTACCGGATCCTTGATTTCTGAAAATTGTTCGTATCAAAGCAGGTATAACATAGGCGAGAATACAAAACGTGTGGGACAATATTCCCACAATGGATCCACGCTACAATGTATAGGTAATATTCCTCGTATTTCTAAAATTATGGGTTTGTACATTCTATCCATAATATAGGTAATATTATTTCGTATTTTATTTACCACATTTATTACAATTGCTGAAGGTATTTGATATATACTTCCGTATTTCAACAGTTTTTTCTATTACGCACGATTGGACTAAAATTGCGTTCTAGCAATGAGCAGCTACGTCAACTATTATTGCTATTCATAGAGCCTACTTCTAAGACTGTATTTCAAATATACTGGAAATAATTGATAGTACCTACCTACTTAAGTTGTCTCAAGCCCACAATTTTCCATTCTTCAAATGCAGTGGTGAAAAATATCGTGGCGATTTTTATATTAAAACTTGTAAGGGTCAGGGCGGCGCCCCGCGCGCCGTCCACGGTGTAACTTCGTGTCACAAGATAAACGATAAGCTATCAGACCTCACATCTACTTTCAAGATGTACGGGCGAGAGACTGCACATTGTCTTAATACAATTTTTGAGAATACTTTATGTTTCAGTGTAAGCGTTTAAGAATAAAAAAATATGTAAATCAAGTATTTGTTTTTAAGATGTAATTTAACTTTTGATTGTTTTATAAAAAGTGAACTTTTATAGCCTTTCAAACGTAACAAGTTTATAAACCATGCCATATTTGAACCAGATTGTGTAAAAATACAGAATATTATTAATCAAGATATAAGTTTTGGCTAAAAATCGCAGTAGGAACTGCATTTTAAATCAGGCAAGTCATTACTAAAGTGGTAACCAACTACTGTCGTCCAAGTCACTACTTATCAGCTGTTCGCTTTATATTGCAATGGTATTAGCGATACGAACTGAATGAACTGTTTTCAGGTTTAGTATACAACTAACGTATTCTTACATCGGTCCTTTTTGTTACAAAACATTATGTACAGAAATTGAAGGGACTGAGTTCGGACTAAGAGAATCGTTTTATTAATTGTTCATGTTAGTGTCACGGTTCTCAGTATTAAGGTACAAACAGGAGGACGTTATCGAACAGCGTTGGCGCACGCAATCCCTAAGCAAAGTATGGACATGCCTGTTGCTTTTATTTTATGGCTATAATCTATAATGTGATGGGAATATTCAAAGACGTTTTAAAATTAATAAGCTAGTTAATAGCAAAACACTAGAAGACAAATAGTAAACTAATAATCTAACAGCCTTCTTATAACCATTGTCTTGTTTAGCCATAACTATCAATTCAATGAATATTAATGTGTCCACAAATCATAAATATTACATTATAATTTTGCGGCAAGTTGTATTAAAGTCGACCAATAAATTGTTTGGGCAATGTATCTGGATCGAGCGCAGGCGCGTCGTGTCCACTCAACACCCACGCCGGATCGTGTTTCAGCCCCTGGGCACATTTTTGGGACAAACCAATATTTCTAACGAATATTAATAGCCGGTTTTGTTTTTATTTTATTAAGTTTTAATTTTTGTTGTGAGACGCGCCCACATTCTACGCATGCCTCACATTCCGAGGTTCTGTACCATCTAATCCCTTTCCATTTGCGTACTGACTATTTGTGTATTTCTTTTTGCCGTTTTTACAAGGATCCATTTTAAAGTTTAATTATGATACAGTAAAAGTTGCGCTGCATTTGGAATTGCCTTTCTTGCAGGCCTGGCGACTTTCCGATTGTTCTCTGGTTGCTTTAACCATCAGTCTCCTTTTTTGGGATACAGTGTTAAATATGTGGAATCCTTTACAATGGTCTCGAGAGAGAGTTTTTATGATTGTTTCGTAATAGTTAACAGGTGTACCTACATTGTAGAACATTTTTGTTTGTAGATACAATTAGCAACAGAGGCTTATATCGCGTTTGTAAAACGAACTCGTTTACCTTGTCTTATGTGTCAAGACGTGGATAATGAATCAATACCATAAATGTAAAAAAAATGGCAAATTGGACGTAATTAAAAATACAATTAAGCAGGGATTAAAATACGAGCTTTTTATGCTTTTAAATTGATAACGTCGATAGCTTTTAATTAATACTTCATTTTATTATTGTCTTGTTATTATGCTGGAGCATTCATTGAGTCATTCATCTTATTAAAAAAAAGCAAAATCTTGCAAAAAAATTGTAACTTTGTTTGAAAAACTTCATTACAAGTAGATAACTTAGAATAAGAGAGTTAGAGCATTGAAAAAACACTGAGAGGAGAGTATATGCTCATACAATTTAGGACCTGAAACTATTCTCCTGTTTACTTTTTCTGGGGTGGATGAAATGGCTCGTACGAATGCTATCGATGTTATTTGTAATGTTTGGTACAAGTATTGCGTGCTACCAAGATGTCGGCAATATCACACACTCCCATACATATTGATACCGACAAGGTGTCGGCTAAAAAACACATGAATGATGCAGTGAGACCTCCGCCGTCGCCCTACAAGACCAAAGAATTTCTCACAGTTAGGAACCTCAAAGCGCAAAATGTTTTTCTTAACACATTGAAAACGGCTGATAGCTCATTTAATTTAATGAGGCACCTATTTGATGCGCTTAAAAACATACACTGACATTACAGAGTTACCTACAGCAAATACCTTTATTTACAGAACATTTGCGCAGTTGATCAGATGAGAATTGCTTGAATATTAATTAGAATGGTTTACACTACTGATACATTAGAATATAGCTGTTTTAAACACATAAATGCGAAAGCAAGTTTGCATAAACTTTACTAAATAGATTTCAGTTTGTATAACATATTTAGATGATTATAGCCATATTACCTTAAGAGAATAAAATAATGTAGAGAAAACTTCCAGAATATTATAATCAGTATTTACAATAAAAGAAATTGAGAATTAAAGAAATGAAAAGATGCATCATTAATGAAATTAGGTACCCCACAAATAATTATACCTACTAAGAATATAATTTATACTTAATAATGAAGAGATATAAGGAAATCGATACGTGGACGGCGGTAATAGTAGGTGCTGATAACTTTAGGTACATACACACCAACCAATAGAATAAATTGGAACCTCTGTAGACCAGACAGACAGTTCAATAAACTTGGATATAATGCAAAAAGAGAGAAGTGTGACTATTTTATGTACATACCTATTTGTTTAGTTGCAACTATGTTAATTGTTTATTCTTATGTGTGTTAAGTGTGGCGATACGTATAATAGTTATTATGCACCTTGCAACTTACAAAAACATCCCTGTCATTATAAAATACAGGCATAGATAGTAAAGTGTCAGAAGAAATGATGGTAATAAGATAGGAAGGGCGAGGCAGACGTAGCGTAGGTAGAGCCAACGCTGGCACATCCCGCGGTTTCAAACTATTGTTACATTGCAACCGCGCACAATTTATGTTGCCCTGGTACCCGTGCTTGTAAACACACGCCACGGAAACTTTCTTTTGTGTGTGTTCAATTGTTGAAAAATAGCAAAACTATATTTTCGTAACACATAGGTATATCTAACTAATACCTAAACGTCACATTCCCATTATCATAATTTTTATGGAGAGGCGGGTTTTTTTTTTTTTTTAAATATTTATAGGTTTTTTAGCTTCATAGAACAATATGGCTAAATATTTCAGTGATTCGCGACCGTATTGGTTCATTTGGGACATTGTGTTATGAACGTTCCTGTAAAAACCGTAAAACTTTATTACTGAATTTACAAAAATAGTTATAAACAAAAAGTATCGATTCCACGAAGGTAAAAATAATAAAAACTGAAAAAAAAAAAACTAATTTCCCGCCTCATGCTGAACTTCCCACTTGAAAATAATATTAGTTGTTTGAGGAATATCATAAACAAAATTAATATTTCGTGAATCATTGAAGAGCAAAATTGCCGATAAATTGTGCATCTATATTTGATTATAATGTCAATAAATGGTGTCGATATTCCGTGACTAAATGATTGTGGGTAGGCGTGCCGAGCGGATATTAGTAATAGGTCGGATGTGTTCCCGATTAGTTGCCCGATTGAACGGAGCCAGGTGAAGCCGCGCGCCGCCCGCACCGAGACGACGAGCGCTGATCTATTTGATTGATTATGCGCTCGCGATGCTTATCTCATCTGAACAAAACAGTTCTTGATTGAATTTATAATTTTCCTTATAAATAATTACAAGCTCCAAATCCATTTAACTTATTTCGAATCAAAACTTATCGAACAAAAATAGAGAAAACCAATGAATGTCTCTCATTAGATATATGACAATTAATAATTCATTAGATGGGTTTTATTGCGGCCCTATGCAGGCTACGAGAGGTAATCTAAAAAACAGCACTTGAAGCTCGATAAAAAATTTACAACTTGCTCTAACCATATACAGAAAATATTCATTTATTCGTTTTTTCAGTTGTTCGAGGCAGAAATAGTTATGAAAGTGCAATAACTGGCTGTCTTCGATGTCTTTTATGAATCATTGCAATGTTTTTACGAACGCGGATACAACTTTGTAATTAACTAATTGCTCGATTCACATTAGTGATGCCAGATTCGTATCGTTTGGAAAGGTATTCAATTTCGTCCGATGGAAGTCAGCATCGGATCGATGGTTGAAATCCGATGCGTTGCGATTTTGGTATCGTGGTGGATCTGTTTTTGCACGCGCTCCTCTGCCCTGTTCGCACTATCGCTTTGACGTTTAGCGAAATTCTTTCACAAATAAAAACAATTGTCACGTTCGCTTTCGAAGGAATGTTTAGGATTCTCGAGAACGTGTCTTTAACATCACAAAGGTGGATATTTTTTCATGTTTCTGTGTGAAGGTAGAGCATCAGATAGCCATCAATGAAGAGAGATTTATTCCGGAATGGCTCACTTTGTTATTTAAATTGTGTTCAACATAGCCTTGTAAGTAAATGAAGCGGTGTATGTGCAATAGGTTGCACATGGCGTATCGTATCGTCACTTCATCGCCGCCGCTCTACCGCCCGTGTCAATCCGAAGGGGAATGTAGTAACAAAGAAGACAAAAAATAAAGCGCTTAGCGCTCTCATTGTCTATGTAGGCGACAATATAAGTAGGTGAGTATAATATGTTTGGGGTAGCAAGTGGTGTGCGCATTTTTCAGTACACGTGTGAGTGAAAACATGGTGTCGATGTGTGAGTACGTGGAGGGTTGTAATATTGCCACCGACGGGTGACGGGCCGCCACGCCCATCAAATAATCGTTTGTTTTTACACGGTTCCTTCAGATGTAGATTATAATTATTCCTTGTTTTCTTTCACGTGTAGCGTGATTTGCTCAACTTTATTCAATAAGTAAAAACAAATGAATTTATATATAAAAAAATGGAATTACTCTGTAAAATTATCCTGAAAACAATTCGTCTTGAAAACAACTGTCGAATTTCGTATTGAATATCTTTGTTTTAGTTATATAATTTATTTAATATTTTTTTAGTTTACCCTACATAGAAGTAGCTTGACTAGTGATAACAACTAGCCAATGTTTTAATATAGGTATGAGACACAATCCCTACATTGTCTGTCACATGTATGCAACACACACAGACGCGTTATTATTGTGTTGGTATAATATTTTTTATACAATTTATCAATCCGGGGCAGATGGTCGTCCCGGCTCATATAAACACCTTTCAAAATGCACCCAACTATTTTAGGGTTGGTTACAACATTATCATATGCGGAGATAAAATGGCCGATTGAAAAGATATGCAGCTTATTTCATTATATCTTTTTATTGGAAGTAATGTTAAAACTGGCTGAAATGATAATATCATTATTTATATAACCTGTTAGCATGAGATGCTCCACAAAAACAAATATTGCTCTTATACTCGTCAGACAGAATCAATTTTTATTAAAATATTCAAATTTGGAGAAGAATGTTTTCATTTATTTTACTTTATTAAAAGTTGAATGAAAATAAAATCGATGTGTGCACATTACAATTCGTGCATGTGTTTAGTTTGTTTGGAGCGTGAAGAAGCGAGGTAAGCGCTGCACTCGACGGCCGAGTACAATGAGCCCGACCACAGGGGCGCCCGGGCGGCCGCGAGGGGCACCGTATTGTTTGCAAAATATTTTGAAAGCGTCATTTTATACGGCGTATTAGCCAAGTGCTGCATTTGATAGTCGGGGGACGTCTTCACCGGTCCCAATCGTATCATCATTAGCGTATTGTGTGATTCACCCCTGATGCCTCACTATACACGACGCTACAGAAGCTGTACTTTCAAGTGATCCTAAACTAATATTATACGCAATATTCATATTCTTTACTTACTTATTTGGGTTTCCCTATTCAAATATAGTTATGGATATATATTAGGATGATTTACATTGCAGTCTAAGATTTCAGTTAAATGGCATAAAGGAACCACCTTATGTATATGAAATAGTGATGGTTTTTATAATGCAAATTAATTAATCATTACATCTCGAGACTGTGACATAACTAACAAGAGGAAAATTAAATGGTATACAATTTATTTAATATAGATTGATATCCGAACTTAAATCAAAATATTTCTAATACTGAGAATAATGCTATATATATGTAGTGAATAACGCTATTAGTAAAGCTATTTATAAAAAGGATAAGTTTAAAGTATTTAGCGAAGTGTTAAATGTAAATAAATAAAGTAATCATAGCGTTAGTGGGCGGAATTCGCCGGCGGGCGCTTGCCCGGCGGCGGTTAGCCGTTAGTATCTGGTAAGAGCCAAACACGACGCGCTCCCTTATTCCCTCGAATTCAATTCGCAATCTCTTAATTTTCTATCCAAATAAAATCGCCATAATAACATTTCTTAAGTCCCATTATGTTTCGTAGCTAGTAATTATTCGACTACGGAGAGCTGTAATTTGTAGCAGTTTTTGTTTGCCATAACTACTTTTGGACATCAGTATTGATTGATTTAAAATATTATTGATTTATTACATTTGGGAATTGATGCTACGCTATTCTTATTTTTTATGTTTAAAACAATATGTCGAATTAAAATGAGAATTAACGGCGGGAAAGAATTATAACTCACACATCCGCTACTGAACATTAAGCGAAGTATCGTTTTACGCATGTAATAAAAATATCAATTTCCAACCACTAAGGCTAACAGTACCGATCCCACACGTACTACTTGTGTATCGTGATTTTTATATACCCGTACCCGTATCATGCAACTAAGATACAATCTTTTTACATGATTATTAGTTATCAGTAACAATTGATTTAATACAAAAGTTAACTTTTAAAGCTACACCAATATTCTTCGCGGAGTTGTTATTTTAGCATTGACTCTAATAGATAAATTACAAGAACAGCAAAAAAAAAAATTGCACTATAAACTGCGCTGATACTGATTAACGTATTAATAATGTATATAAGACGTATGTCATATTTAGGATGCAAGAACATATATATTTTTTACAAATTTAATGATATCCTGTCACAAGTCGTGGGTTTGATTCCGATACATTCGGTTCATGAACATGTCTTGTCCTAATTCTGGTTGTAATTGACGGTATATTTAAAAATGTAGTATTATGTATTATATTAGTTAATTTATTGTATGTTAGTATAGACTACTACTTAACTAAGTAGTTTGGAATCAGATGCCGTGTGTGAATCCCAGGATATTTATCATCCTGTCTAATTCTCATTTGGTGCTTTGTCTCAATTTTGACTCCAAATGGGTGGGCAAGTCATAAATAATCTCTTTAGGACTAACTCTCTCTGCCCAAGATATTTGCACACCACTAATTAAATTTATAATGACAATACGCTCCTAGATCCTTATTGCTTCACAGAGCTTTCGAAGTAAATTTATAGCCACCCATAAAACAATTCTTCAAACTTCCCCACAAAAAGGTCTACTCTATTCAAAAGCCCGTATGAGATAATAGCGGACGGGGGCACAGGACAAAAGTTTAAACGCAACACTAAACAGTGATGGTCAAAGAAAAAAAAAGGAATGAAACCATCTGGCTATACTCTTCGACGCCAGCACACAAATTCTTGACCCATTCCTTAAAAATCGATCTTTAATATTGAGTACCAATAGTTTAACTATAACAATACTAGCGAGCGAGAGAGACTATGCAAGAAACCGACGCGACGGAATTGGACATTTTAATTTACGACTTTTTTTATGTAACATGTATAGTTCAGATGAATCTTTCGACTTTTGTAATGGATTGAAAAATGTCCTAGCCTACTGAGAAATGGACTTCACAAGTCGACCGTGGACATTTATAGGATGCCCGTTACCTCCGTTGTTTGTGCTCAGGATCGTATTACAAGGGTATTCTTTGATAACAGTTTGTGTTCATTGTCATTGTGTCAGTTTGGTTATTGTTGAGGCGTGCTCCAAGATATCGCAACATTGAGCATCCGTGTCGCGTCGGTGTGTAGCCGGGCGGACAGTGTGGCAGCGGGCGGTGGCCAACCGCAGGAGGCGGCTCATTAATTCTTAATGAGAATCTAAATGTTTCGGCAGATCAACATTCATCCGTTCCAATGCCTTCGATGTCTTACTATGTGATAACCGGACGTAGTTTATCCTTGACTGCAGAACGTGACGAATCAACTCTAAAACCGATGTAGCTTTCAAGTTAACGCTCACTACATTTATTTATTAGGCGCGTACCCATTTGGAATTCAATTTAATCTGTATGTAGTACTGTAAGCTGCTTGTTCGTTCTCTAATTGGACTGGATTACAGAATCTTGTAATAAAATACCTACACCAAATTTATGTTGAAAGTAATGAATGGTCTACTCACCAGTATGTGTTCTTTTATGGATTTTGAGGTTTTCTGATCTCGCAAACACTTTTCCGCATCCAGGGAATGGACAAGGGAAGGGTTTTTCTCCAGTGTGAACTCTGATGTGATTTACTAGTTTGTATTTCGCTTTGAAAGGCCGTCCATTCCTGGAGCAACCCTGCCAAAAGCACGCATGCGTCGTGCACTCCGGTCCACCGACGTGTTCCACAGTTAGATGCGTCACGATCTCGTGCATACTCGAAAATAGTTTGTTACACAACTTTCTCGGAGGCGGCTGTTCGGGATCGAGCCACTGGCACCGCATGTCACGTCGAGGCGGCGCTCTCACGTAGCGGAGGAAGGCGTGAGGAGCGTGGGCGTGAGCGTGCGGCACCAGAGGTGGCGCGCCGCCCTGGTAGTGGACATCGCCACGCCAGTCCCAGCTCTGTTCCAGTGGTTGTTGCGGGAACAGCTCGCCACACCCGCCGTATTCTCGTAAATAGCCCGGCTGGTACGAATGTAGAGGGTACGGCTGGTAGTGCGGTGGATGGTGCGGTGGAGGATGCGGCGCGGCGGCGCGATGCTGCGGGCCGACGCCGCATCCCGGTTGTGGTGACATCTTCAACCCATAGGAGGCGAGGTGTGCGTGGTTCGTGTCGAGGAAGGCATTCATGGCGGGGGTGGCCGACGCCGGCGCATAGCCCCATTCGCCCGCCACCATCCACGCGGCGGGTACAACCCGCTGATGACGATGCCGTTAAACGCGTCCACGTCGACGCTCTTGGTGGCTGCTGGTGGTTCTACGACCTCGTCACGTTCTTGTACGCTTCTGTAGATCGTTGTATGATATCATGACTTCTTCTATATCGTTGGGCAGTCTCACACCCTGTAAATATAAAGAAACACTGTTTAATTTGCAGATCTACAACATCAAGCAGGTACAATTATACAGATAAAAACCTAAGCTAACCTAATGTAATCGTAACCTTCCGAGACAAATTCAAAACCATTTCTCAAAATAATAACATACATTCGTGCGGCCATAACCGGCGACGAACATATATTTATAATAAAAAAAATGTGAGGCAGGTACTTTTGGACATTAAATTAAACTGTGGGTAAATTTATAGGACACTTTTATACGCCTGAGACAAAAATTTCGATTGTATTCGTGTATATTTAATTTTAGTTTATTTGTTAGGCAGGCTCCAATCTCTTTTATGGCCGAGGTTTAGCATCGATAATTTATGAAAATAGTTTTATGAATGATAAAACCTGTTCCAGCGTAGACAACATGCAACCCCGTCCACTTTATTACCAACTTCATGTCCTTTTATAATTATTGAGTGGTTGAATTTTGTCTGGCGAAAATAATATTCTGTGCATTATGTTTCTCGTGAGTAGGTTTAGGACACAGGGTAATACGTAGGTAGAAAGCCTTCATATAGTACTTATAAATCACAAATTTGAGTGTATTGAAATAAAAAATACGCACACGTCCCTGTTATTGTTTATAGAAAAGACGTTATGATGAAATAGTCAGAAAATAACATGAAATCTAAATCTAAACTAAATGCATAGCAATAGAATTCCTAGCACACAATAAGCCAATAGTACCCACTATCGAAGTATTGCTAAGTAAAGGTTATGTAGGTTACTTTATATGATACTTACAATTACAGTTTAAACATTATAGCAGCATTCATTGCGTATCAAATTATGTTATTAATTAATTTTATAGCTAAACCACCTACTCTTCATAATTACCTCATCATCTTATATTACAAACCAAGAGATTTAATCAAAAAACACGTGCGATATAAAATATTGTTTAAGCTGTATTTAATTATCCTCTAAGATGTCTTCTAAGATTTGTTAATAAAAAAAAATATCCCGCATCAAATGTTCAACAACTGTCAGTCAAAATAACTGTATATTTTTTGCGAGTTTATACTTATATAATCGCATTAGTAGTAAACAATATTGTTTATATATTGTTTGGAGCACTTCATCGCAGTATCGGGGCGTATGGGTCTACCTGAGTCCGTTAAACAATGTAGTTCCTTTTAGATTTCCATCTAATCTTTACATTATCTGCGTGACTCCCCGCCGCGTGGCCGCTTCATCACAAAGCAACGGGTTGACAGATCTCTACAGACGCCCATGGAGCAATGGGATTACAAATACACGCTCTTTCCTAATCAATTGTCAAATCATTTTGAGCCTTATTACATCACAATAGCTATGTATTATCAATTTTTACAAAGCAAATATAAGTTGGTAGTAATTTTTGCAGCTGCCAACATTTTTCACAGTTTTAAGGAATTAGTCATAATCACATTAGATGCGCTATTGAGATGTGCAATACTTATCAGTTTAACGGATCCTTCACTTTTCTTATAAACTATTCACACACAAGTTGGCATCAAGACTTCATTCACTTTGATGTGAGTTAAAATTAATATGCTCAAAAAGACTTGAAAGCTCAATTTAATATATTTCTTGTGTACCATTACGATGCATAACATTTTTGATTCTTAACTTAAAATATGTGCTTTATGATCAAACTGATTATTTAAATAATAATGCCATGTTTAATGATATAGAACCTACATCATTAAACATGGTAATGGTAACATAAAATTTAACTCATTGTAGAGTTATTAATAAGAATTTTGATCGGTGTAAGTAACGCAGAATATTATATGTTTAAATGCAATGATTACATCAAAATCAAAATCAAAAAGTCATTTATTCAGTTTAAGCCCTAGTAAGGCACTTATGAACGTTGAATTTACCGGTTCGGAATACACTTAAACTGACAAGACTCTGGCGACATCACAGATATACATCTAAATAGATGACGCGAGTGTATGTACTTCGCGTGTCAAAATCTGTGCAAAAAGGGAGAACAAACTGATTCGCGCGGACAGGGAACTCGCAGAAGGCTGCATGTCCACCAGAGATGTGTAGCGAGGGATGTGTTTAGCTGACAAATAGGATAGCTTCATTTTCACGTTAAAAATCAAATGCCAACCAAACTAAATCAATCTTGTGACATTATGCTAGGTACAAAAAAGTGACACGCTTGGATTTCATACGTATGGAGAGACTTGCGTTATCTATTTAGATGTATGCCTGTAGATTACATCTAAACTAATACTTGTATCCGTTAGTTTCACTATTCAGCTAATTTAGAAAAAAGCTTGACGTCTCTATCATCAATAATGGCATAGTCAGAGTTTGGTTAAAAATAATGACTCGCTGTTTAAGTTACAGTTGTTGTGTAATTATTTATATTTAAGCCCTAGGAGAGCTCTGTTAAAGATTAGATAGAAATTTACTGAAGATAGCACCGGTTCGGAAGTCCGACTTCAATTGACATGAATCGGGAAGAAACTGTAACTATTTTCAAATGGTTAACAATTTTAAAACAAACTAAAATTACCTGTAATTATTGAGACTACTTGCTTTCATACAATCATGAACAACGTTGTACCTACTTGTACAGAGTGCAGCTAGTTCCAGCTTCAATTTCAATATAATGGGATACCTTGTACTTAATAAGCTCTTTCTTTCATTATTTTAATTTAAAATTAGACATGTTGGTAACCGAAAGTGATATTTTAGTACACATTTGTCAAAAAAATTACTTATGAACTTTAGTTAAAATACGGAACAACTAATGTCTTGTAGGGCCTCCATTTTTATTTATAAAATTTTACGTATGATCATTGTATTTTCATAAATGTTAAGTGACGTTTATTTCTTAAAATAATTAATTTAATGATTCACGAGGACCATAAATTGTACAAATTGCTCTTTTTGGTACATAAACTAGTTTCAATATCTGGTGTATTTGCAGTAAAACGCCACAAGATAAAAGACTATGGAAAAATGCAAAATAAATAAACGCTTCTTGACATTAGGTAGCAATGGGATATTAAAAAAACTGGCCAATTGCGAGTCGGACTCGCAAACGGAGGGTTCCGTACAGTAACTCAACTTTGCTATGATAAAAAAAAACGCCAAAAAAAGACGTTTCTTGTATGGGCACTCCCTTTCATTTTTAATGTTATTTCATTTTTATTATTTGTTGGTATAGCGGCAATAAAAATACATATTCTGTGAAAATTTCAAGTGTCTACTTATTACGGTTCATGGGAAATAGGCCACTGACAGACAGACGGACGGACCGACAGCGGAGTCTTATGAATAGGGTCCCGTTTGGCACCCTTTGGGTACGGAACCCTAAAAAGCTATACTTATCTATGTGTAAACATGAGTACTATAATTAAATCATCTGAAATAAATAATAAGCATAACTACATAGAAATTACCGTAATTAATAGATAATATTTTCTTGTAAGTTATCTAAACAACTACTGGTACTGGTCTATGGCATTATATTTTTTTTGTATGTTTTTGTAGACTGAAGTACATTTTAAAATTTCGGGATTTTAATATTGAAAAAATTTCAAAATTACCAGGTATTGTAGCAAAAATATAAGTAGTATTTTATTATGTCTCCATAAAAAATGTTTAATAATAATTAACATTCATTCCCCTTATTCTAGTAGGTAAGTTTAGTAAAACCCAGGTTTAAATATACCCCTCTCTTTGTACAAGTCTTGAATTACCTTTCCTTCTATTATAATAAGTGGGAGTGTGTCTTATAACTCTTATAACATGACATGGTGACTAGTATAACCCAGGTTTTAAGAATAGTCCTGGCTCCTTTTCTTATATGACGTTAAAAAGTGACGGCTATACTTAAAACCTGGATTTTGCTAGACTTGCTTTAAACTATTTCACGGATTAAGGGATATTCCCTACTTTATAGAAATGAGTTTACCTTCTGTTAAAAGAAGTAAAAAAGTAAGTTACATTCAGAAACATTAAGAGAGAACCGTATCGTATTACTTGAAGCCAGCTTCTTTTAAATGGAATTTCAAATAGTCTGGTATTGAAATGGCCATTGAAATAAATCTAAATGACCATAATTATGACTAAAATACACATGAGGTGTCACTCCTTGTCTCGCACTGCGTGGCTCTTTTAATTGTGATGTGAACCCATTGGTGGAATAGGGATGTTTCCTGGGTAAAAAAATAATAATTCTAATTAGTCCGTCAGCTAGATTATCAAAAAATATTGCACACGTATTTTTTGCTTTACCAAAGTTTTACTAAACTTCAGAGGGGGCTCATGACGGCACTTTTTACTAAAAAATGTACCACACCGTGACGTCATGCGGTTGACAAAAGAAAAAATACGTGTCTAATATTTTTTGACAATGTGAATGACAGACTAAATAGTTTTTTCTGGAAACTAGCCTATTGTGTAAATTATACACATCTAGTGCTATTCAAATAAGAAGTGAAGTGATGTGAATTAAGTACAAGGTTTATAATTATTTCATTAAATATTTTACAGTTAATCGACAAAAATTGAGATCAATACAAAATGCACCCAAAGTATTGAAGTCAGTGATTATGATAGCCTCTAGTCTGCTGATGAACATAAATAAATAAATTTTACACAATCATTCCAAGTAATCCAAAACAATGGGGTTTTATTAAACTGGGGGTGGGATCTGATTTTTATTTCCGATAAACCTAAAGACAGAATCTTTAAAATCAATGGTGTTCACGATCATGATTATTTATGTAATTAATTCTGTAATATGTGGTAATTAATTAAAAAATAACTTACTTAACTTAATAAAAAATATTTTGAATGCATAGTGTTATTAAATTGTATAACGTGTGAATTTAAATATTTTGTGTGACCGCGTATGGGAGTAAAAGCCATCTGAGGATAAAATCTTCCAATCCATAAAAAAAATACTATGACGTTGACAAAAAACATAGAATATAGCTTGCTAATATTCAGTCTGTCTGTTTGTAACGTTATCACGGCTAAATTTCAGTACAGATTCTAATGAAATTGGTAGAGCAGTAGCTTTACCATTGAGATAAACGAATGATATTTATAATCCCAGTATCGTGGTTGAAACCACGGGAAACAGCTAGTATTATAAATTCCCACAACCAGTGGCTTTATCGATTGTCGAAGTTAGAATACGTGAAGAAATCTCTACTAGTTAGTGTGAAATTTAAACAAAATCTTTGCCTGTCTTGTAACTCATGAAGTTAAATTGCCTCATACTCTTATGTCAAAAAGATGACAAGCAGGCGAATGGACTACCTAATGGTAAGTGGTCATCGCCGCTTGTGGACATTAGAAACACCATGGTATGGAAGATCTAGAATTTCCTACATAAAATACAGGCATATAAAGAAGTCCCGATTTTAAAATTATTGGCATTTCCATAAAGTAATATTAGTAGGCATAGAAATTCCTTTAGAGGCTTAGAATAAAGCGTTATTATTCTAAGTTTAGAGGAATGTCCTCGGATAAATTATGTATATTTTGACGGCCGAAGGTGGTAAGCACAATAAGCCTACAAGGGTAGTTTATTATAATCAAAATCCTGATTAATATAGGTATGCTAGGCATTACATTAAAGGTATCTTAGTTTGATTATTTAAGAGTATATCTATATAATTGCGTTCCGATTGCGATGAAACTTTGATAGTTGTTGTGCGCAAGCCGGGGAAGGCTTATGACATTAAAAACAAAGTGTCATCAAAGCATATAGCATAGCTAGTTGTTGATAAAGTCTACTTAATACACCTATTTCAAATTTTGAGAAATAAAAAGATTGAGAGATTAATCGAGAGTAAGTACTCAGAAACTCAAAAAAACACGTTTTTTCAAAGATGAGACCTAGATAGATAGATTTTTCACCCCTAAAACCAGCATTTAGCTAATTCGAGATCTTAAAACATATAGGTAAACATATATGTAAGGACAATAATTGATTTCAAGAGATTTTTACATACACTATCTTAGAAAGGACAGTAACACGTTAATATTCATATCTAAACAATACATCATTATCATCACAGTCAACCTAAATTCGACCGTACCCTACTGAACATAGATTTCCATCACTTGAGAACGGCTCCACCGATTTGGCAGATTTTATAGTAATTATTATCAGGACAAGGTTTGTATGAAAGAGGTTTTTTGGAACATCTACCGGAAACACCCGCGCGACGCGCGACGTCGGGCACTAACAACTAATAAAACATTGAAATCTCTTTTTATAAGTATTAGATGCACTAAAACTAAATTGTATGTTGGTGCTTACATACTGCAAATGTAATAGATATTTTCTTCATAAGGTAATTCTGAGTAATGGCTGACGCCAATGTATTCTAATAATTCCCGCAATATTTCTTAGTTATTAAACCTATTAATTAAGTTTTCAAATGTTATTATTTTTCCTTTTAACAAAAGTATCCAATACGATAAAAAATGTTATGTTTTGAATTTAAAATTTAATTAATGGTTTTATTTTTACATTAGGTACACTGTATGTTTTGAAGATTCTGGCTTGCTGGATTACTTAAGTACCTACCTAGTTATGTTATATGTACAATATAAATTTAATAATACATAATATAAATAGAAAAGTAAAAAAATATGCTTTGAAAAGTGTTTGTATAACGTTAACTAGTTTATACGTATAAAACAATGTACTTTTAGAAAATTGTATGCCACAGAATGAAATTGTCTTATCAAATTATAGTCATTTATCCTCGTACTGCGTAGCAATCCGTACAGATTTAATAATTAATTGTTTTAATAAACTACTGTACCTAATTTTTTTATGAAAATTACTACAGGCCACTCAGAGGTACGAGTGATCTTATTTTTGTTTCTTTTCTTTTGCTAGAAATACATTGCTATGTAAGAAAAAAGTTAATTCAAAATAGATCAAGTAAAAGCGCCATATAAAATTTCTAATGGATAAGCGAAATTAACATTTATGTAACATTGGTTCTCTGTTAAAAAAATCATTTTTTAACAAGCTTTTTTTGAGTGACTGTACTTTTTGTTGACTATCCTTGCATTGTCATCCAATATACTAATGTATACCAAATATCAAGTCAATCCAAGAAATGAGTGAAATTTGACTTGCGAGATCCCACCCGAACAAACAAACATACATTGCAAGTTAAATAAAAGCTTGTACTAATGACCTTTGTTCTTTGACTGTTTGACGATCCGCGCGGGCGAGGAAAACAATAGAAATCTATTGTTATTTTTTACCGCAAGTCAAGGGATTAATGGGCTTCGAGTGTCCATAATTTTAACATGGTATTTGATCGTTTGGCCGAAGCTGTAAGCACACTAAGTCTCCAAATAAATGAACTTACATAAGTATCAAATTCAATCATTGCATTATGTGAAATTATCCAAAAATAGTAAGGTCATGATAATAACTATCCTGGTACATTCTTCACACAGCTATCTGATCCCAAACTAACCAGAGCTTGTACTATGGACACCACATAACTGATATACCTATTACATATGCTGCTCATTGTTTGTAAATACTTAATATACATAATTACACCCAAACTCAAGACATGCAGACATGTTCATGAACACAATGCATGTCCTGTATGGGAACCGAAGCCATGCCCTGCAGCGTGATAGACAACTGGCCCGTCAAGGTATTATTTCTATAATTTCAAAATATGTATGCATTCAGTGAAACCATTATGCGTAATATAACCTCTAAAAGTTTTGCAGTTATCAATTCATTTCATGGAGCAGATTTTGCACCACAATATTCAAATTCAAATAATTTTCTTGATGCAATCATAAAGGTGTGTTTAACGGACATATTTTTCTCAATAATAAATACAACAATCCACAGCAATGTAATATCCATTTATGTAACTACTATCTTATTGCTAAGATGACAAAATGGTATTGGATAGTACTACTCTAATCTCAATGGACTGTGGAGCCATTGTAAATGCCATATGTGTGAGGTTTATTGTAAGTTATGCCTGATGATATAAGTTAAATGTGGAAGCTTACCTGTTAACAAGGGTTAATCCAGTTTGCTTATGCTGACGTTTTAAGCAAAATTGTTATCACTATTAAGTTCTATTGATTAACACAAAATATCAAAGCACTTCACTCAACATATACTTTTACATACAAAATTAATTTGAGTATCCTTATAAAAATATAGCAATAATTATCACAGATATTGGCGCGTCGTTATAACAATCTCGTTTCGATTTCACAGCCGTATTCTGCGATAAGAGGCCGTCTCATCGGTAACATAAGTTTTTCGGACAAATTGTCACGCAAGGATTTTTTCTCGTAACGATGAAAGGCTTCGCGACGTGTGTCCACTGACTCCGCTGAGGCTCTCAGCATGACTGCGGGCTCCCGCGTCGCCGCCCCTCGGTACAGCCGACATACTGCTTCTTAGAAAATATTTTGTGCGAACCGGGCCCGAAGGCGCGGACGCAGCCCTGCGCGCCGAGAGAAGGGCGGGACGCCGTAAACTTTTTCATCCAATAGTACCGGCCTTGCAGTGAAAATGTTCGATGTGGTGCCATCTCGCTTCGACCCATACCATAGCTCGATAAAAAAAAGAGATACAGGATCATCGAAGCTCATAATAAAAGCGTAAAGAAGAAAATTTCTTTGTGTTAGTGTCGTAATGTGTTCGCTTTATCAGATTTACGTTGAAAGCTCTGGAGGGCGCCATAGCATGTTTTCTTATCTCGCAAGGCGGTTATCTCGCTGGTAAGAGAAGGATGAAAGATACGAGGGAAATGTTTCGGCTAATGTATTTTCCTGTGGGAAGGAAAACACATGTCGTCGCTTTTAATTTAATACGCGTCACGCTGTGTCCTCGTGTACAGCTTGGGTGCTTGTTTCTTATTATTTTCCGAAACATTTTTCTGCAAACACTATTATTTATAACAGTTTTTATTAGAAATGACATATTAACACTTACAACAATACACTTACAATCCATTTTTAATGGTCAATGACTTGTTTGTTAAATAAATCAAATTATTGTCATGATGGAAAATGACACTTTTTAAGATATAAAACCTTCTAATATTTGTTATTTGTTTATTTCTTATATCATCAAATAGGCACATATTTTTAGCCTTGTTACTATAATTAATTACATATTAATATTTTTAAATATTTTAATACACCTTGATACCATTTAGTCTGAGCAAGGCAAGACTTGTATTTGTATCGTGACATACTTCAACGGCTCTTAGGTGTTAATTGGTCTTCAGTTCTTGAATTTACAAATGAGCTCTATGTACCAGAATGGCATGAAAAAAATGATTTAATTAGCTCTGGCAGTTCAATTTCCAATCTCGTTAATTAGACTAATAAGGGAGAGACTGCAATGTCATTTGTATTGATTTAAATGTGGAAAATAAATTTGAACAAAAAAAAATAAAAAAAAAATACTTTTTTTTAGATATAGTGTACGAGGGTCTCTTGTATATCTGACTGAACAATACTACTACGTACTGAAATTGTGTACATTTTAATTAATTGATCATATAAAAAAAATATTATGTTATGTTACATGTATGTTATGTACCTACTAACACCATGCTATAAAGGTTTTGTCTACACTCCTAATTGCATTGCAAAGTTTATTGTGAAGTACCAACGACGCTTAAGATAATTAATTTAACATTGACCAATCTGACAACCATACTTAATTAAGTAGTCTAGGATCACTTAATTATTATTCACCATGTTATGTTAAGTTCCAAGCTCGAACCACTAGCATGCCCGATTAGTACGTACCTACATAGTTTTAGAATCTATACGCCCTGTCCCATGACCAATTAAGATTCAAGCCGTGGTCAGACGCGCCAAAAATAATTGATGTAATTAATTTGACATTCCAATTCAAGTTTGTAATTATTTTTATAAAAAGTCACATTCCACATGCGTGTTCAACTGAGGTGGCACGCCCCCGTGCGTGCGCGGCGCCATTGGCCGCCGCAGAGGCTCTCAAGCGCGGGGCGGGGGCCGCACGCTCTTGCGCACACCACTTTTATTTTTATAAACATTTATTCTCATCCGTTGCACGAACAGACGTGATTAATTTAATATATTTTTACAGGGGATCGAGGTACTTCTCTCACGCAATACGCTTTTTGTGGTGCTTACCTGTTATCGAGTCAGCACAGTTGTTCGCAGTGTCATGATATCGTGCATTTTATTGGTAATCAATGCTCAAAGCGACTCACAGCAAAAATGTTTCTTATTATGGATAATTTCTTGACATACATGTATAATTTCATTGCACTATGCATTGCTTGCTATGAATATCATTAATAAACATTCATAGTAGGTACCTAATAGGTACTAGCCGTAATAGACTATTAGGGTATTATTTATTCATTTGAATACGTTATCTCTATGAATTTGTACAAGTTATCGTTATTGTTTTTATTAAAAACGTACAACAAAAATATATTTCGTGATGAAATATTTATACATTTTCAAATTACAATAGTAATGTGGTGCAGAATTATAACAATAAAAAGTACCCAGCAGGTATCCAGGTTACGCGGCCCGCACAATGGAACACCATGTTGCGGGGTTGGTTGTTAGGTATTTCATTAAAATAAATAACGTTATTATTTATCTGGGTGTTTGTCAGGAGTGACGCTAGCTACAAATTACCGCGGACAATGCCTCCGCGGGACATCTCCCTTATTAAGTGCAGCCCACCAGATGGCGGGTTGAGCGCCCCTGTCCCTGGCCTCATCGTTCTATAAACAATATTTAATTTAAAATTGATTGTAATAATACCTAAATTGCCTTAAGACTTACCAACGCATTTATAATTCGAATGCGTAAGTTTAATTCTAACTTTCAAATATTAATGTATTACACATGTTTTATCACCGAGTTCTTTTATCACATAATTTGTGAATCATTAAACCATTTATAGAAATAAAACATAAACTCCAAATAGTTGGAACAAATAAGTTAGAACCAATCAAAAGTTTAATTAATTTAATGTAGGATAGGAGCCCCGGTTTTGGCCAGTACCCCGGTTGTGGCCACTTGCAATTTTGAAAGTCAATAAATAAGGCGTTGAAGCCTGACCCGTTTATTGTCTATAGGAAATAATTGTTGTTGATCATCGCTTTTGACGAGCAATTGTATTGGCGCCGTAAATGTACAGGAACTTTTTTGTGACACTGTAAAAGCAAAAATAATATCCGTTAATTTCTTAACCGAAACCATTAGCGATCCTTGGTTATTAATTGATAAATATCTTGCTCAATTTTTTATCTGTTGCGTGGATTCTTATTGAAGCATACTAAATTAATGTCCAGGAATTTGATTTTGATGTAATTTTGACATTGTTTAATTCCTCTACCTGGAAACTTAGGTGGCAATGGGTGGCCACAACGGGATCAGTAGTGATTGTACACCTTTCATCTTTAAAAAATAATAATAAATAAAATATTTGTCTCTCGTTATACACTTCTACAAAACCTAAAAGATAAATAAATAAACTGCTTTATTAATATAACTAATCAATACGATACTCATTTTTGAATTAATTTAATTATATAAATAAATCCTTAAGTGGCCCCAACCGGGGCTCTTGCCCTATATTTTAACTCATCTCCATCCAAAGGTTGCCTGGTAGGAGATTACACTTTTAGTGATAAGGCCGACCATTGTAACACTTTCACTATTATTTTTAAGTTTTGTTTATATTTTTTTTTTATAGTGTAACAATAAAGTATTATCATAAAGGAAAAAAGTGAAAATGAATAAACAATATAACTAAAACACATGTGGCACACACATGCAATAGATAATTTGAAACATGGATCTCAAAAATAAATTTGTGAACTGCAAGTGATTTGTGAGTTTTCTCAGCGTCAGCTACTCCCTAAACTCCTATGTATCTATAATAATATCCTGGGACATTTCTCACACACGGTCATCTGATCCCAAACTAAGCAGAGCTTGTACTATGGAAAGCAGATAACTGATATAATACATATACTACTTTTTGTTTGTAAATACATACTTAATGTACATAATTACACCCAGACTTAGGACATACAGACATGTTCATGCCCACTAATGCATGTCCTGTGCGGGAATCGAACCCACGACCTGCGGCGCGTAAGTCGAACCTTAACCAACTGCGCCAACTGGCCTGTCACTAATATTTTCACGGGGTAAAAAGTACTATATATATGTTATAACACAATCTCTCCATGGAAGAGTGAGTCATGATGTGAAAGCTTAGAACGAAACTAGCTCTCAAGTGCAGCTGCATGAACACCCTGATAGATTCTTTATGATAGATTTTCAATTTGAGAGTGGGTTACAAAGTACCCTTACAACCAGGCGATATTTTCCTTTAGCGAAAGCTCACGCTTTCAGGATTCGAACCCATGACTTTCGCTACGGTATTCGATATAAAAATTATTATAAGTAGCAAAAATACAATGTAACACGAAAAATTAAAATTTCAAGTTTGTAATGCGGAAAATTGCGTTCATGGGAGCTCGAGCCTATTCACGCTCTATTTCACTTAACAAAACACCTGATAGTTTTTAATACTTCTTACCGATGAAATCAAGGGCTTAACTTAATTTCTTATTTAAATATTTAGAACGTTAGTCATGCAACAATTTTGTGGGAAACAAAAAATAAGAATATATTTTGAATTATGAAAGAGGTAGAGCGTATCGTTTATTCGCTCAAAGAGCAGCGCGGAAGTACCTCAACCTAACAGAATACCGCAGCCAAATAACTTTATTTGGTGTTACTGCGCGTGAGTACGGTTGCTAGAGCTCTTGGCAAGATGGGGGAAGAGAATCCATATGGCTACGGTAACCGCTTACCATTAGGCGGGCTGCTTGTTTACCTACTTGATCGTAAAAAAAAAATAGTTGCTTGTATATTTTACCAAAAATATATACGAATTATTTTAAAAATAATATTTTGATTGAAAAATAAACATAAAAGGAAATAATGGACAGAATCAATGAAATTGATTTCGATTTCGAGTATTTAGTTACATTTTCATTTTATTATTATTAATTTTATACACGTAGGTCTATTGTTATTATTTTACGTATTAAAATCATTTAAACTTTAAGAAAAATTTGAAACGATTTAGTAATGCTACTCGTTGATGTCTAATATTGGAAGAGTTATTCTTAATTTCGTAGAGGGTGAAAAAATATACTTGTTTCAATAAAAAAAATATTTTTCACTAATTTCTCCTGAACTATATATTTAGCTTGATATATAGTGTGTATTATTTTATAGTATATCTATTTATGAATAAAAAAAATGATTTTTGTAGGTTACGAACAAAATTTTGAGTCTCCTCTCTAGAGCGGAACCTTCTTCAATCTTTCAAATGTTCCATCAGAGCTTAAGCATAGTAGAAATAACTGTTTCATATTCATTACCTCATTAACTCCTCAAAATACGATATGAGTTGTTTAAATTCGAAGCGGGCCAATGATAATTCTTTTGTGAACTTTTTATAACAAAAAAATCCACCTGTTCACCTTTAGCTTGTAACTGTAACAGTAATTAATTCGATCCTGGGGCAGAAATCCGTCAGTCAGTCCAATCGCATGACTATTGATATCGATTCCTATGAGCCCGCCGACACAATCGGATGTGATCGACTTTTTGCCGCGACCATTCAAATGGAATTAGATTCGGATTCGTAACGTTTTCCTTTCATTCGAGTGTAACTATGTCTTTGTAACAACATTAGATATATACCGTGACCATCCATATAACATATCACTATATTCAAGCGGCTATTTATAACACCTTAGCTCTTTAAAACTTAAGTAAAGTTAACTACAGCCATTTTTATCATTTGAAATTTTAAGAAAACATTGTCGTTTTGTGATCAGAATTCATACAATTTTAGAATATATTTAATATCTGATAGGGCCTATGTTTGCTTCTTTCTGATATAGTACCAACCTAGGACCTAAGATTGTCAAGTACAGATATTTCATGGGAAACCTCAGCTACGTTTGCGATTGATTCAAGTACACTAAGGCGCCGATCCCACTGACAAGAGTTCTAGAGTTCCGAGTTCCGAGTTCTGCATTCCGCGTTGATTGTAAGCTATGTGGCGCCTTTGAAAGTAAAAAAAGTGTATGATGTGCGATCGTATATATTGCAGAACTCTAGACTGCTTGCTGTGTGCACAATACAGAACACGGAATGCAGAACTCGGAACGCGGAACTCTAGAACTCTTTCTGTGGGATCGGCGCCTAAGTACTAAAAATCACAGCTGATAAAGTGATGTTACTGTATGCACTATTTAAGCAAAATTTAAGACACCACACACCTCATTAAGCAGTCTTGTTTGGTACACATGTTTCTGTTCTGTTAATTTGATAGGCACACAGGTACCTACCGGCACCGCAGACCGCAGTATTGTGCGGGCCCCCGTTGAGTCACCCGAGAAAGCGTACGGAGGAAGCTAAACGAGCTCACATACACGAAATGCGATAATAATTTAATATGCCATTTGCTCGAGACCAAATTGAGCAATTTATTCACGTCCCAGCGTCCACGCATGATATGCGGCGCGGGCGCAGCGCGGTCAGTGCATGCGAGTGTAATGAACACTCCGCAACCGAAGTGTTCAAGTAATTAACATTAACTTGTCTTATTATTGATTCCCATAACGGTGAAGGGTTTATTGCCGTAAATATAATTTCCATAAATATCTTGGGATGATGAGTTGCTTTAATGCGTGTGTAATGTAACTGTAACACGCGTCTATCTTCGCGTTTAATATGTTTATTTTGCATTTATGGGCACTATTTATCAGTGAGGCATGTAGCGTTAAATTATCGTTTATGTTTTATGTTGCACGCGAACAGAACTGTGTTCAACAAGTTTTTCAGAAACTTTTAACTTATTTAACTTTAATATTAAATTTTTTAGTCTTAATATTATGACATATTTTTCTGGTCTGTTTTATGGTGCTATGGAAAGCGCTCGTGGTGTAGCATGATTAGCCGTTCTTAATCGATCGGCAAAGTTAAGCTACGCCTGTCGTGGTCGGTACCTGGATGGGTGACCGCCTAGTGATATTTCAAATCGAGCGTTTCCGGGCTTCGGAAGGCACGTAATGCCGTTGGTCCCGGTTATCACTTAATTGTGATAGTCGTTAAGCTAGTTGGATGCCTCCTAGGCGGCTTGAAAAATTCCAACAGTAGGTTGACCACTAGCCTACCTCCACTGATCCGCAGTGGGCACGCGTGGTGGAGTATTGCCCATTCCCTTTCACCTTCATTTGTGAAAGGAGGCCTGTGCTCAGTAGTGGGACATTATGGGCTGATGATGATAATGATGATTTTTCTGGTCAGCTCATGACCCCAATGGGGCATAAGCCAGTTACAGTTTAGACGGACCAGTGGGCGCGGTTGTTTAAGATTCCACCTATCGCGCCGTAGGACGTGGGTTCGATTCCCACACAGGACATGCATTTGTGAGCATGAACATGTATGTATGTCCTGAGACTGAGTGTAATTATGTATATTAAGTATATAGTTACAAAAAAATAGTATATTTAATATATCAGTTATCTGGTTTCCGTAGTACAAGCTCTGCTTAGTTTGGGATCACATAACCATGTGTGAGGAATGTCCCAGGATATTTCTTTATTTAATTATCTATTATTAAATTATAATGGAAGTTATCAAGCATACGTATAATCCACTATTCTTGCCTCATGATACATCCAATAGTCAATAAATAATACAGAGCTCGTATAAATTGATGCTGACTCAGTACTGACTTTTTATATAATATCAGTCATTATGTCCGTCTATTATTTAGATATTTTAATCAAGACGATCGATTGTTACGCATTGATATAAAGGAAGGTAATTAATAATAAGAGGTCGACAGAGCGCGCCGGTGTTGCCACATGCCGCAGCAAAAACCAAATGGAAATGGACTGATTTGAAACGGACTCTGATGTGAAACGATGACGTGCGCGCGCCTCAGCCCTTTTTGCTTTGTATTCACAATGTGGTGTGTAGAGTTCTGCGGTATCCTATACTATTAATCGGGTAATTATTGTACACATATAAATATGAATATTATGTATGTTTTGAGATCACGAAAATGGCTCTAATGATTTCAATGAAATTAATTTGTTTTATGGGGGTTTTGGGGTTGAATAACCGTCTCATCTCTGGGAAAATGCGTTTTTTCCTAGTTTTCATGTTTTATGCACATGGTAATATCGGTAATTTCACTACAGCATGTATATGAGTGATAGCACAGTGGTCGCGGGTTCGATCCCGATCCAGTCGAATATTTTTGTAGGTTTGTTTAACCTTTTGTTTACACCGAGCAAAGCGACCACGACGACGATATATTTGACGAAAGTCTTTGATTAAATTAATGGAATGTTAAGGATTTTTGATTATTTTGTATTAGTTTGTAGAATATGGCTATGGATTATAATCAGATGCTGTTAAATTTGCATTAACCTATTCAATACCACCATCTGAAAAACGTATGTCACTCATGTCCAGATTTGACAATGTTTTAGATATTCAAACAATTAATAGGTGACTGCAACTAGATGTTGAACCCATGACATCCGGCACTATTGAGTTATCATCGCCTCATACGAACAGAACAAGATATAAACGGTATCGATTAGAATTAAATAATAACATATATATTACTTAATATATTATCTAAGAATCTAAAAAACAACAAAGCCAGGTTTAGGTGTGCTCTAACTGTTGACGCATTTTGTATGAAAATTAGAGCTTCCATTCAGTCTACTAGCTGGTATACCTTCTTTTGATTTGCACTTAAAGTCAACGTTCCAGCCAGAGCGGTATATAAAAAGAAGACATTAATAGCCTTCTAAAATTAGAGTCTTCACAAATCTCTAACAGCATTTTTAAGTATAAGTTAAGTATAAGTTAAAAAGAAAACCCATTAAACGTGTTACATAAGTATGTTGATGTATACCTAATTACGAGACGATATAAGGCGGCATCGATAGGTAGAAAGGTTTTTTTCGGTCCGTTAAAGGTACAACCATCAACGATTACAAAGAGTGGTAATTCAACTAGCCAGTAACCACGATCCGAAGCGGGGCCAATTGCGTCGGAGATGCGGCCGCCCACAAAAACCGATCAAAGTCGCCGCTCGGCCACGAATCAAACGCGACAAATTGCTTCCATTTTCAAAATAGACCAATAGCTTGGTAAAAAAACGATGGCTTCAGAGTGCTCACGAGAAAGCAAGCCACGACTAATAGAACGTTTTTGATACCCATAGTCACAGCTGAAAGTTCATTTGAAAAATTAAAAAAAACTAAAGCGATGATATCAGTCATTAACTACGAGTGAGTAATATTACCTACTTTAAAGTACCCGCCTGGCCAACCGTCGGCATCTTGAAAATCTTTCGCCAAGCATCTAACAGTGTTTCGGCTAGCTCTACCTAATCATGTTGAGATTGAAGTCAAGTATACCCCAATACCTCGTAAAATTACCGTCAAATCTATGACTCGAATTATAACAGATTTAATTTATAAAATTATATTACAGTTGACTAATCACAATCCACAATCTCACCATGGCAAGTGATGATGTCACTGAAAGAGGTAAGCACTCATAGCTTAGCAGGAACTGGCTCTCAAGTGCAGCTGTCGGTGCACCGATAGGTGCTTGGCGTTGCTTAACTTGAGAGTGGTAGCCAGCCAAATGGGAACTACAAAGTACCCTACCACCGTGCTATGGTTTCCTCAAGATATTTTCCTATCCTAAAAGCTCAAGCTCATTGTAGGATTCGAACGCGGGATCTTCGTCTCGGTATCCGACGTCACTGCCACTGAGAAACCATGGGTTTGTGTCCAATTCGGGTAGCAGTGGACACCCTACATATATAATTGATATGCCCAAACATCGCTTAGCAAATTCCTATTGTATGAATGGGCTAAACATCAGCCAGCCAGTTCATTAAATGTTGCAATAAGACGTTTCATGGAGATGTGGGAATAAAATTAAAAACTATTATTTATAAAAAAAAAACTCGGGCCGAAGAAACCGAAGATATATAATTGAGTGAAACCGTTACCGTATTATACCATTTTTGTTCAGAAAACAAGAAGGGCAATCAGGTACAAAGGTAAATCAGCGAAATCTATGCGAGTCATTGCAAATGGCCGATTGCAGGGGAATAGGCGGCGTTATCAAGATTTCGGCAATCAGTGCCATTCAGATGTTCTCGGGGGATTTAAATAATGGCTCATAATGAACGAGATCCATTATCTCGTTATGATACTGTACTTACTTCATGTAGCCATAATGTTTTTATATGAAATTATATTGCTATGACAAATTATATTCGTTACAAATAATGTAGATACACAAATAGTAATCCATTAAAATAGAGAATATTTTAATAACTAACAAAGATTTTTAATTTGATAACTTTTCATGATGTTTTTTTATGGTTTTCTTAAAATTACTATATTATAAGTTTAAAGTAAGTAGGTATATTTTATTCACTTGTTTAAATTCCCATATGCACATACCTACATTCTATGTATGACGTAAGTTAATTATTTTTGATCAACAAACCACAAAACATAAAATAAACAAGACCCTTATCCACATCTTAATTACTGAATTATATATCTGATCCTATTGAATTAATATTTTCGTTGGTTTATTAAGAAAAATGTGTTATTGATAACCGTGGAAGCGTTAATGGGGTACCGCGACCACGCCCGAGCCCGCCCTCACACGCCCGCACCACATACAACACCTATTATACTCATCTTGACCGTATAACTGGTATAACCACATAATCTTTTAGTTAAATTATGTTCCTTAGTTGTTTATTTTACTCCTTTAATTATGTAAAATCTGCCGAATCTAGGGTAATTTAGTAATATTTCATAGTAAGCGATCCTGTACTTAGCGAATCCCTGTATTAGTGGTATAAGAAACAGGTAAGTCCATGGTGAAGATAAGTTATAGGATAGGTCCAAGGACACTACCCTGAGGTACGCTAGATTATAATAATGATATCAATAAATACATTTTATTTCGCCAGAAAAAGACAGCAGTGAGGCACTTATCAGTTGAATAATTATATTGGGTGTGGTAAAGATTTGTTGTAGCATTTCATCTCTTTCTTTCTTTCTTTCTTTGTATAAAAATATTAGGAAGTATGATTTTGTAAACAAAAAAAAGTTATCATTAATTGATAGATTTCAGCTACTTTATATAAAATTTTAAGTCTGTTTGTCTGTTTTTTATACATTGTCTTGTAATCGTGAAGAAAACAAAAGTAAAATCTAATTGTTTATTGTCCAGTTTGTTACATTCTTGTAACTCATCACATATGAGAAGTAAAGCTGTGTTCATTTTGCGAGCTGTTTAGAATAACACCTACCAGAGATGTAGAGCTTTCGAGTAAGTCATTCTGACGATAGCGTCAGTTATTATTTATTTTATTCTCTCACTTGATAATACAAAAGACTGGTCGTAAAAAATCAATGAGTTTTTTTAATATTGAGGATTAACCAGCAAAATTCTTGGCATATTTTGGGCGTAGTGCGGCGGGCAACATAGCTGTACTATACGCACCGGTTCTCGCACTCTACCACCAAAATGACCTAATAGGTATTTGGCTTTTGTGCAGTTTACGTTTTGTTCCAAGAACTTTGCCGGTTGCTATACTCCTACAAGTAATGTAAAAATGTAATAATTGCTTATCATTATAATTGCGCGCAGCCTTATGTGTTGCTCGGCGACCCTTATAAGCGAGGTAATATAGCCTTCGTAGTGTTGTAGAAAGGCACTTATGGCTCCGGCGCGTTTTTCCCGGCGTTATGGGCATCCCCGCGGGGCCCTGCGGGGCTCCAACCTCCCCCACTTAACACAATTTATTGCGCGACCCTTTAATAAATAAATAAATAACCGAGGAAAATTCAATGAAATACAACCGCGGCTCGTGCTGCGAACGAGTAGTTTCAAACTTTCCTTACCAACCTAACTATGATGTTTCTCGTGAAAAATTGCCTTAATTTTTGCCAGAACAAGTTTGTTGTTTATGGCTAATGGAAAATTGTGCATCAGATTTGTGTATGTACCTAAAAGAAATATGATGTAGGTAGGGGCCTACCCCTACCTACATCTTATTTCTTTTAATATTTAATAATACCTATATTATTATATCGTAAAATAATTCTTATACCTATATGAAATATGCCAGAGTATTTCAAACTTATCTTTTAGGTTCTTTAACTAAGATAAATGTTTTCTTTTTTAAATAATCTTTTTCTCCTACTACACTACTACTTAATGCGAAGTCTTTCTCAATTAAATCATAATGAAATAAATCCGAATATGTAAGGGTTTATCGTTGAAATTAATATTATTGGTTTTAAAAATATATTCTTCGTTGACGCCCACAAGAAATGGCTCCGCGTGCACACACAAATATCATGTTTAAAGTGTCTCATAAACACTCTTATATAGTTTATAGCTACATGTGATGATGAACACCAGGGGTGAGCTGCTTGTTCCAGCATTTTAATACGTTTAATGATTAACAGTTAATAGGTAGGTACTAAAATAAAGACATACCAATAGTGTGGGTGATAATTTTTAAACATATCTTTGTTTCTTAGTATGGGAATATCATTTATGTGCTGGGAATTAAAAAAGGTTATTTTTATAAATAATAAATTTTATTTTCTATCCACAATATTTGGCTAGGCTTAATTTTTATATGGTGCCTAGACTGGGCAAAAAACCGGAGATCACAAAATAATTTATTTTTTCACACAAATTTTCCCCACGGTTTATTACGATTTATGATATTCGCCGATCTCAATCAAATAGTACCTACCCATATAGACAATGATTGTTTAGTCTCGATACGAACGGAGCCAGTACAAAAAGTACAAACTCATTAGTAAGGCCCGACCGGGAGCACAAGAATTAATGAAGGTGAACAATAATTTAGGGTTTAATTAAAAGTGCAGACCCCCGGAGCGCCGGGCTCCGCGCCCGCGCCGCGGCCGCCCGAATTATTATTTCTACATAATTTGTGAAAGCAGTAATTTAATAAAACTCGCTAGTCTTCTTAAACAACGCTATGAAATTAGAAAATTTCGTTAATAAATTCAAAGCGTTGTTTATGGGTGAAGACTTCTTGTCTTGTCGCACGATCATGAATAATTTGGTGAGGTGATCAAACATTTTTGGTCAGTCAAATTCAAAGTGGGATTTTTCTAAAAAGTATTAAAAATCCAGCTTTGGTATTCTGAAACGTTTTTGACGGCAACCGACGACAACACATGACGTATTCCGTTGTGACGGTTAGTCCGGGAGGTAGCGTTGCAAACACAAAAGTCATAGTAAGCCGGCTAACGTTGAAATGTATAGTTGATCTTATATGACTAATAAGTGAACCGACCGTCTGCTCAAGTAAGTGCTCAAGTCTACCACATCCGTCGTCAGCCACTCCCAGTAAAAAAAAGACATAGTACGCCGGCTCAAACTTGTTTCATAAGTATTTGACATCATACTGAACTGAAAAAAAATCGTCTGCTGCATGGTGGAGGGGGGAACACGCGTCAGCTGCTCGCATGAATTTTTAAAAAAAAAAGTTTACCCCTTCCGTAACCTTCCAATCCTAAACCCACCGCGGGTGCATCGCTGATGCGTGGTTCACTTATTAGCCATTCAAGATCTATTGAAAAAGATGGCCATCGATCGGCGTATTAATACTACCTAAAATGCATCAGTACCTCCCGGACTATTGCATGTCGAAACAATTGAATACTTGAATTGGTCTAAAGAATTAAAATGGACTGGAAGGTGTATTGTAAACATCAACTGCGCTCTGCGGGTGGATTTCATTTATTTTAATGATCTGAGCTATAATCCCAAGCCAAGCAAACTTATGATATGGAAACTAGATAAAGGCAAATTTTATTTCATATTTTAGTAAAACTTAATGTACCGAATATACCAATTTTAAAGGTTTAATATGAGGGCTATTCAGTAGTTTAACTTTATCTTAATATTTAGGACATAAACTTCACAAAAAGAAACTAGATATAGCGCCCATATTTTGAAAATATTTAAATAATTAACTTTTTTTCACAAATTATGTTTAATAACATACTCGTATGTAGGTACATACTACTAATTTGACGAGGTATTTTTTTATAAGGAATAATAAAAATAATCCAGATATCAAAGACTTCTATCTAGAATTTGTAAGAATTTTAGCATTTCCAGTAAATAAAAATGCATTGACTTTTATAGTGCTGGGCACAATTTAATCAATGTTTATTTCAACGAGAATAGTAAAAAGAATTACTCGCCAAAAGTCTCAACTGTTGAGCTTGATGACGTTTTTCCAAGATATCTTCATCATTGGCTGATTTAAGGATGCCCATTATATGACTTATCCGAGCCGCAGACATCTGAAATATGTATACCAACTCTATAACCACTATAAAATTAGTATCATCATCATATTCTGTCACGAGATGTCCTCTGCTGAATATGGCCTTTGTTCTCCATTGATTTCGACAAAGAACAGTCTTGGATTAATAATAAATAATTTATAATAAAACATACTTACTTTAAATATCATAACTTTACACAGAAACTATCATAAATGAATGTGATCCACAAAGTGACAGGTTTTTTTATATAATGGATACATAATACGACCTTAATAGGAGCTTCCTAAAATTAAACATTAATTAATTGACCAATTTAAAAATGTAGCACCGCACTACGAATGTATAGAGAATAGACCGTGTCGACGGACGTCGTCGTCGTCAGCTGTCAAAAAAAGAACAGAATTGCACTACAGGCAATCTTTCAAGCTCAAACCCAAACGGGGCCCTTTAATTTTATAGCGGCAATAGAAATACATATTCTGTGAAAATTTCAACTGTCTACAGTTCATGAGATACAGCCCACTAACAGACAGACGTATGGATGGACAGCGCAGGCTTAGTACCAGAACCCCGTTGGCACCCTTTCGGTGCGGAACCCTAAAAATGAGTTTACATACCGTTGACAAACGAACTTTAGCATGATGTTTGTGATAGTTTACCAACTATCACATACAAACAAACTTTGCCGTATGTGTAACTTTTTTCAATAATGTATGGATATTGTAAGCAATTGTTTCCATCGAACTAGCATCAGTTTCGACTTGGACTTCGAAAGTAACTTACATGAATATTTATAATTAAAACGTTACAAATGGATTTTTAATATAAAAACTTTTTAACCCACCTTATGAAGATCGAAAAGATACGCCGATTCAGAGGGCAACTGGGAAGAACTGTTTAGAGACTAGCAAGTTTGATATTTCGAGTATTAAGGCAATTAATTTTTATTACAAATTATCTAAAAAAACATTTTCAAAACAATAACGTCGTTGGTACCTATGACAATTTAATTCTTCGTCTGCGAAGTACCTCGTTGTTGATGCGCTCGTCGTGTATAGCATGTTATTTTTTTAATAAAATTATAATAATAAATTTATTTATTTGCACTAAATTATTGAGTGATTTATGAAATTGTCTACGAAGTGTTCCTAATCGAAAGACAAAGTTAAGAGGATGGGTGACCGTGGTTCGGAAGGCGCGTAAAGCCGTTGGATATAAATTAATTGTAGTAGTCGTTGACCCAATCGGCAGTGGACACGTGTGGTGGAGTATCCTTTCCCCTTTGTGAAAAGACGCCTGTGCTCAGCAGTGGAATATTATTGGCTGATGACTGCTCAGTATGATGACTAAGTTGTACATAAAGAACATAAAGAACAAAAAAAACAATAGACCTATTGGAACTCTAATTCAAAAATGGTACTCAAACACTTGACGTTATATTTTGTCAACGTCTTTTCTCACAGGTATCGTTTGAACAATGCAACTCGCAGTAGCATTGAGCGCCTGACCCCCGGCGCTAAGAGAATGGCGATTATTCCCAAATCACTGTTATTACAGAACCACAATGGCGCTGATGAACAAGGGGTCGTATAATACGATACTCAGTTCTATTACTAAGAGACTTTGCCGTTGGAGAAAGTTGCAGTAAAAATAAAATTAATCGGCACTAGATCTTAAAAACAATAAAATATCCCAAGCATATATATTGGTAGTATAACACGTATTAGTTAATAGGATAGATGGTTTAATTTTTTAGTTATTTTAAGGTCCACAAATAATTCGTAGACAATTTCATAAATCGTAATGATTTCCATTCCATCAATGACATATTATATGATAAGAATACATGGATACACACACTGAATGATAGACGATGGTGACAATTTCTGATAAACAACAAAAAGCAAAACAAAGTGTAGCAAAAATGGGAATGCGACCGCGCTCTACACCGCGCCGAGCCGGGCTTGCAACGCGCGCGCACTGCACCGCGTGCGCACCACCCTTGATGCGCAAAACAATAACGCTGCGCTGAAATCCGAAACCAAACGGAAGTGCACGGACCCCCGGGATGCGGCGATTTTCTTGCGCTCGCGCTCTCTACACTTAAAACTTTTCAAACGTGAAACGAAACGGCGAAGAGGGCTAATGGGCAATGGCATTTTTGTTATCGGCGTGAGGCATTGAAGTCAACTCCGCGACGTTCATTGTTCAAGGGTATAATTATTCGAGCATTCTTGCATTGTTACGTATAAAATCAAAGAATATGTTATATTCATTTTCCCCTGACTTTTGACTCGAAGCGTATTGAGCAAACTCAATGGAGGACGGTTAAATCTTCTCACGAATAACTGCGTCTTTGAGTGTTATTAAGATTTTAATGATCAATGAGGAATACTTTTATTGGCAAGTCAATCATTTACGCAGTAGTTAATTATATCACTAACAAGACGTTAAGTTTTTAATAGTATGTTTTCTGGGATTTAATCGAGAACTCATAAACCTAGATAAAGGTTAGAGAGTGGGCTCAATCAATTGTTGTAGTCAATTGTTATAACCTAGCCCAAGATATGTTGATGTTATTGATTAACTTTTCCATGGCTCTATATTTTTTGTGTCATTAAATGTGAATTTAATTACACAGCCAGTGTTTTTTTTGTTTGTTTTTATAGTGATGGCTGACAAGGAGGCAGAGGGTCCACTTGATGGTAAGTGGTCACTGTCGCTGTCGTGAACTAGCCTAGAATACAATACAACTGGCATTTTTTTGTTATAACATACTGCATTTCTTTATAAAAACCAGGTGACTAATTAAATAACGTTGAAATTACTATTAGCAGTACTTAGAAAGTCAATGGGCTAGATTCCATATGCCCGTTTTTCAAGTATTTTTATCAGCAGGAACTTTTGGCCCCTTCCTCTTAACAACCGTCACGTGCGGATAAGAGCTGGTGACAATACCTCCTCGTGTAATCATTTCGGGTCCTTGTTCACTATTTTATCGGGTTCATAATCGTTCTTCAAGTACTGCTTGTACAACCCTAACTCATCATTGCGTAGCGCGTGCGCAGTGAAGTGTTACCGTCAAATGTATAGTTTTTGATAGCGGAATTAATTGACATTTTGAAAAAAAAAAAAAAAACCATTGTATTGGTATTTATTTTGACCGCACATAGTTTATGTAAATTATTTTTCGTTATTTTAAAAATTTCTGGACTAAAGGTAAGCTAACAACATTGTACAGGGGAAATAAATAAATAATTCTGTGACATTTATTTTTATACAAGGTTTATAAATACTAGATAAAGGTACCTTTACTCGTTTGCTTATTTATAAGTTATAACCTAAACATATACTCGTATGTTAACATTAATAGTCATTAACGTCGCAATTCGCTCTTAAATATATACGGGACATGACCATTGACGGAAAATCTTTACTGTTATACGTAGGCGCTAATGTAAATAATATCTTACCATTTATTCGTAATTACCATCTCTCATTCTCTACATCTGTCTGTTGCCACATCGCATATAGATGTTGATAAATTATATTGTTAGACTTAACAGAAGTGTCCCAACATGCCACAACCCACCCAAGTAACAAAACTGAATCTGAATGGATTTATTAGTCACCTTTTTTCAATAAATATAATTTGTTTGATTTGTAAAGAGTGAATGCTTGGCAGTACGTCTGTATTACGTTTGTTCGTCTCGCGACTCAGCGGCCATTGTTTGGTCCTCGCGGGTGTCCGCGGAACCCCGCCATTCTCCCCGCAGGGTACTGCTAAAGACCCGCCATGTTAATGTTGAAGTCACCAAATGTGCCTTTGGAATTCTCATCAAAGAATAGACGTGCCCTTTGAGCGCTGTCATTATTCGCGGCCTCTATAATTTTATGGTAGAAATTATTATTAGGTGACATGAACAATACCTATAGATGGTTTATTTTTAATATTTTTTTCTTGAACAAGCAACACACACACACACATTGTCAGGCTACCTATTATTTTATTTTGGTTAATATTTTCAAATTTTGTCACAACTCGGTTTTATCTAAGTTTCCTACGAAGAGACAGAGAGAGGGCACCTGCGAAGAGTTTCCTGACAATATGCAAAGTTTTTCATCAATCTTAAAATCGATATAACTCACTTTAATTAACTTTCTTGGTAACGCATACCTTAAAAACTGTTTTGTGATCTCGAACAATTAAAAATAAATGATCTGGTGTTATGGTTCTCTCGGAACTAATCGGAGCGGACGTGTCACCGCGGGTACCACAACGTGCTATTTTTTTAAATGGTACCCGCGGGGATAACCGGATCACTGGTCACAGCACGTCCCAGTTGTGCATTGCGATCTATGGCGCAATTATGCGGTAGCGATGACCCATTATTGCGGGAAACTTTTGCTCTCTGTTTTACTCTTTTATTTAGTATATATTGCTGTCGGAGAAAATACTTCAGTACATAATTTTGGTTTGTATTTTTTATGGTAATGTGCACAGACTTGTCGGCAATAAATACTAACTACATACTAACAACAAGTAATCTTTTTAAAAACAGCATCTATAAATCTGGCTGGATACGTAATTTCGTGAGAATTTATGATTTCCTGTCATAAACTTAAGCTAGTTTGTAATTACAAAAAGTACCTAAAATGATGATTTTATTGCTATTAAAATTCAAAGACATTTTTTATTATAACCACTTAATTTGTAGTATTTTCTTACTTTGTCATTTATAGGAACATATTTAAATATTAATCCACCATATTAGGATTGTCTCAAACTATATCACGTTGTAGTAGTAAATTATTTTAGTTTTTAGGTGGATATGAAAGTGGGCCCGACAAATGCTCGGGCGCAGCGGGGACCAGCGGGGGGCCAACCGTCCCCGGACCATTGCATAAATACTACAAACATCGAAGCATACATTTGAATACGTATGTGTTATTTACTAAAAATATTTATTTATTTTTTGGTATCGAAAACTCCGATGCTTCCAAAACATTTTGATTGAATTTGTGAATGGTTTTTAATTAAATTACACTGAAATAGCATCAAACACAATTTGATCATTGACATCAAAATTTTACAAACAAAATTAGTTTGAATAAATTAAAATTAGACAAAGTAATTACAATAAAAAATGTAACCTTGCTGAGTTTCTTGCCGGATTCTTCTCAGTTGAAAGCCGAGTTCCGAACCGGTGGTAACTTCAGTAAATGTGACCTTCATAAGTGCCCTTCTGGGCCTAAATTGAATAAATGGCTTTGACTTTGACTTTGACTTTGACAAAAATCTATGAAAGACTTACTAAATATTTGGAAAATATGTACTTTAGTATATATTATTTGGTGTGTTGTATCATAAATGGGCTTACACAGAAAGGATACCTTCCCTATTCCTTATCCAATTAGAGCAAAATATATTGATAATCAGTGTATAGTAAGGCGCTGCTCAGACGTGTGTCCTGTGTCGGACACAAGCCACCAAAACCGTAGTTGCTGTGTAGCGGCGATCGGACACAGTTTACGTCTGCGCAGGGAGTGGCTGATTTCATACTGGTTCTATAGAAATCAAATATTCATTGGTACCTAGCTTGTGTCCGACACAGGACACACGTTTACGCAGCGGCTTAAGGCCAAGGTTTATTTTTTCATTCGACATTTGAGTATGCATGAAGAGAATCGATAAAATAGTATTCGCATATTAAATATTAAAATAACCACGAATTATCACGGATTCTTCTATTAATCGGCTTTGATCAAAGTTGTATACACAAAAATCTATAATTTATGTTTTTTTATTTCCTTAGCTAATTCTCGATCTTTGGCTAGTTCTACTAATTTAAATATACAATAATGTCTGTTTTGGTCAAGAGTTTTGGTTTGACTAACTCAAAAGATACTGAATTTTATTTATTAAACCGTTTATTTAAACGTCATGAATAAGCTAATTCAAAGGACTCTAAAATATAACAGTACTTTTCTTCAGGCAGGACGGGGCCGACATGCAAATTTGTCACACGCCAGTATAACTTGTAGAATATCAATGAATAGGTAGATGTTAATCAAATAGTAGCCAATTAGGTATGTACCTAATTTTTAAAGAACTTATTGACTGATACATAAAAAATTGAGCTGACTTTTAATCTACATAATTTGCCTTTAATTTATAATGCCTAGGTACAATTTACATATAATCTGATTGAAGAGGAACCACCCTCTAGTTTTTTATTCACTTGCTTTAATCTATTGCTCACATTTCAGTCTCTCCGTAGAGACAAAGTTGACCATCAATCGCTTTACTTCGCAACTTATAACTACTTTTTTAACAAGAGGTTAGAACGCAGAAAGCGAATAATCATAAGAAATATGAAAAGCAGCGTCGGCAGATTTTTTTTCGGGCAGCGCGGGATTTTGAAACCTCTTGACTAATCTTGAGTAAACAAACCGGGATTCTATTGTCGAAAGCGGGACATACTAAAAAAAAGAATAAATCAGTAGTTTCAAACTATCGGTATATTTTTTTGAAAACTGTTTTAAAAGCTGATGCCATTTCTGTCTTTAAAAAGTTGCCCACTTCTATGTCCAACGATGACTTCACCGTCAAGTAATCCCCGAACTGGGCATGTCCCACGCGGCACATTAAATTTTGGGCAAAAAGTCCCTCCAAAATCGGGACAACGCAAAATTGAAAAATAAGTAAGTGTTTATAGGATATCCGTACAGGTACGAGATAGAGGTCTATATCGTACCTGTTTATAGGTTAAAAAGAGATATCAAATAATAATAGCAATTGCTAAATGACAACAATTAATATGAACACAAGAAATTGTAATAGGCAGTAAAACTTGACTGATATTCTATAGGAAATCACTGGTAGGCTCGACTACTCGAGTATCTACTCTTGAACTAGAATCGCTATTATAATTATTCATACTTACGATACATTGCAATTTAAATTCAAGTCTTGATACTTGCTAACAGTCAACGTAATGATAACTTGAAAAATGATCTTGTGAAAAACCTAAGTAACTAAACATACTCGTAGGAGAGGTATAAAGGGCAGTAATTGCAATCATAAATATTGGATCTTGGCAATTTATAATCCACTCTGAGCCATCTATTAAACGGGCTGTCGGTACCCCATTTTCACTTAGATGTTATTTATTTACATTGCCTTACCTTACCTGTGGGAGTGAGGAATTGTTTAGCGGGAATCAGCGGGAACGGCCGCATCTGTTGCATCTCCTACATAATGAATGTTATGGTTATTATCCATGTTTGAACACATTATATACTAACTCGTGTTATTATCATTGATTGATAATTGTTATTTGTCTCATGTTTGTCTCATATAAAAGTTACGAGAGTTCAATTCACTTGTTTTATTTTTAGGCTGTAGTTACATGTTTCCTTTTCGTCTGTCTCAAAATGAGCGTTGGTTTACAAGATATTTGGTTTTTTAAATCATCAAATTCAAATTCATAGTCATTTATCAGTTCACTTATGAAGTAAACTACTGAAGTTACCACCCCTCGGAAATTAGCGTTCAAAAGAGAAATAACTGCAAGAAATTCATTCTTAAAAAAATTTTTAGACACTCCTAACCTAACTATACAGTCCAAGATTTACTACAAGCTCTGAACATACAGAATGAAATTAAAGGATTATTCAAAGTAATCAGCATAATTAAGCCCCACTTATATTATGACTAACAACTCGCAGCAATGAGGCGGTCATGTTCAACCGATTGCAAGTCACGGTTAAGATTCTTATGATCTTATTACTTAAGTAAATAACGATCTTATGTAATATATTTAGCAATATGTATGTATACATATTGGTTCGGTGGGCGGATGGCTGGGGCGTGGCTGGTCGACGCCCCTCCTGTACGGTACACCCACTCGCAAACAGGTTCGCAATTGCACAATACTGTAGCTATAATATATTTTATTGCAAATTTAATGACGTGACTGTACGCAAAAAGAAATATTTTGTTGGAATTTTCTTTATATCGAGCAAGGCTTTAGTATTTTTAGATGAGCAATAAATCGGTAATACACGTAGCAATAAATAATGTATCTGTTAATGAGTTTACTAGTAACATGTGACGGGCCGTTGGCGTGAAGAGTACACATTATTGACTGTTGATACTCGGGTCATTTGTTCGATTTCCATCCAGGACAAAAATTTATAGGCTGTGCATGAAGTACATGTCTCTTTGAACTCATTCTGGCAACAAATATATATTACACTTAGTATTGAATAATAGTGTAATATAGTATCCATAGAACAAGCTCTTCCTAGTTTTGGATCCCAGGGTATTTATTGTAAACGGTAGAGCAACTCTCTCTACGATATCCTTTTAAATGCAGCAGTTTCAGTGTAAATGTTGTTACACAAATAAATATTGACCACTCATCAATTATTTAGGTATATACCGTTGCGTTGCAGGACCACTTATTTTATTCATAATATTGGCATGTCGCATAAGTATCACAAAGTTTTTGATTTTATTTATTTTAAATAAGTATTACCTACCTACTCATTAGAACTAATATCTAAAACTACAATTATGTAATAGGGAGGGTACCTTATAACAATACATTTCCGTATTATACCTTCGGCTCTTGGCACTCCGGAGCGTCTAGAATCCGAATGGAGGTAAGAAAGCATACTAATTTGTTTTTTAAATAGAGTATCCAATGCAAGAAATTAATAAAAATACGATTAAATGCCCTAATTTAGATACATAAAAAACAGACTTAGTAAATTAAACCACTGAAAATTCCTAAAAGAAGCAGTTGGTAATTATGTATCCAACGAAACACTACAACCATTTGATTACATGACACATTAAAACCGATGTCAAGGTGTTAATTTAGGAAGATAATAAATATAAACTGAATTGAAATCATGCCCACTTTTGCGGCTGTAAGTTCAATCAATAACGGACGAATGTCATTTTAATTGATACAGCGAGAACAACTACTACGAGTTGTGATTGAGACCGTATTCAAAGCTCCAAGTGTTGGACGTGTATTAAACTATTGTAAATTCTCTCTAGTATATACTTGTTAAATCATGAACGATTATTAGAAATCCCTATTTTTGCTTAATACGAGTAAGTGGCGGCGCGTGCGACGGCGGGAGATCACTACGTGTGGTCGGAGCCCACCGCAGTGACGAGTGTTCAGGCGTTTTGAATGATCCTTCAATATAAGCTAAGCGGCCATTGCATAGTGATCGCAGCTGCCCTATTTTTCATCCCAACGTTTCATTTACTCTACGTATGTTCACATATAAGCAGATACATTGGCCGCCGCATATATATCAGGATGTAAGTATAATTCGCTTTTGATTATTTTGTAGAAGAAGCAGGCTAATATAGATACAGCAAGATCAATCTAGTGATCTAATGCAACACTATTTTCTGAGCTCCATGTTTAATTTGAGAATTTTATAAGTAAACAAGAGAGGCCATTCTGAAGGTTCAGAAAACTCTATTATAATAAATCAATCAATCTATTATTTATGTTAAAATAGCTATAAAATAAAACAAAGTCATCAAAAATAAGAACAATTTCTTGCTACTATTCTACAAAAAAGAAATACTAAACAGAGAGAATACATCGTAAATCACGGATTCAAAAACAATATTTCTTCCTAAAACAAACATGAACATTTGAAACCCATTTTATTGTAAACGTTAAACAATACATTTACGGGAAACCAACAAATCTGTCACTCAGGAATCAGTGACGCTCAACTAAAATGTAACATTTACTTTTGTCACAAATCTCGAAGAAGTGACAAAAACTCATTACAATGTAGTTGGGACAAAGTCCGCACCCTACGTCTTGTTTAGGAAACATACTTTAAGTGAGATAATAGATGAGTGAAAATTGTAAGCCCACCGTGACCGAACGGAACTTATAATGGTTATGTCATAAATCATTCCGAAATGAAAGCTATTGTGTTAATAACATTTGTCACGATGAAATAATTAGAATACTTGAAGAATTTGTGGTGATTGATGCTGACAATGAGAAAGATTTCGATGCGTATCGAGCACTGATTGAAAACCTGTCGTGGAGATGGCATTAGATACATAGTACAGGATATGTTATTTATCGTAGTAATGATACCTATTAGTTATGTTACACAAAATGTATACCTACGAGTACCATAAATTTACAAATTGCTGTTCATATAGTTTATATCTTTACTATGAATATGACTTTTATTTGACCAAAATTTTGCCATGGTAGGTAAGTGATGATGTGGCTGAGGAACTGGAACTGGCCCAGTTTACTACTTTATTCCTTTTTACTGCTGAAACCACGCTTTCAATTTGATCTCATTGTTTTATATGTATCGCCATCGCCACATAAAACAGGTTTAGTTACTTTTACTACAGCTGCACTTGATACTACTACACTTCACTTATGTAGCTCATAGTTTCGTTGATAACTACCATATCTAAGGAACCGCTATGGAATAGCAGCCATAGTGGCTCAGTGGTGAACGCTAGGTGCTTTCTACGATCAAGGAAAAGAGGATGCAGGTTCAAATTACTGGCTTGTACCTATCAACTACGTATTGGTAACTGGCTTCTCAGTGAAGTAAATATTTCTAAGAAATCTTTACGATATACAAAGGAAGTGACATTCAATTCCTGCATCGTTTTCAATGTTCAATACAACAAAAATATCTGTCCAGATCTTGATGTTAGTAATTTCATACATTTTATCAAAATGATAAACTGATAAATCCTTATCAACAACAAAATATTATATGCGTTCAGTCGTGATCGGTGTAGGCGGGAATCGAACGTAGTTTGCGATATTTACTGACTGTAACCGTAAACTATGATAATAATTAGTATTAATATTGATTACTGTGAATTGATGTTGAAGTAAAATTTACCTTAAATTAAAGATTTAGAGTTGGTTTTCGACTAATATTCCCTGTTCATGATGAAGGAGCCGGAGAACAAAGGGTGGAACGCTATCACGAGGAAGAATACGTACAACATCAACAACAATAAAAATGGCACTTTTCCTAAGAAGAAATCTACGGACGGGAGGTAAGATTTAATAGAAGTAATCATATTTAAAAAGTAGGTAGTTATAGGCTATGTTCTTGGTCAAGACAAGGTCGTCAGGAATTCAATCGATACAATACAGAAACCATCAAAAAGTGTTTGAACAAATGGCCCGTCAATATGATCCTTTGTTGTAATGAAATTAAACGATATTTTCATATGACTTTAATCTAAAAAGGGTGTAACGATAAGACAATGATTATACTTATAAACCGGTGACCGATTAGCTTACCACCACCCTGTTTCATCCGTGTAGCGACATACGACTAGAACTGTACTGTAATATTTTGTAATAATGTACATACTCTGAAACTCTCGTTTACTTTTCATACAAACCAAATATCCTCATAGTTGAAAGTAAATTCCTGAATATTACCTACTACATACTTTGAAGGGATACCTATCCTAGGCCCCTTCAATCCGCATTCCCTTATTTTATTTACCACTACAGGTGTTGAAAACTGTTCTTTAGTGAATGCGTTATATTATAAGGCGATAATTAGGTCAGTGGTAGTGACGTCGAATGCCAAAACAAAGATCCCGGGTCCGAAATTTATACGGAAAACATCGTGAGGAAAGCACAGCACGGTGGTAGGCTACTTTGTAGTACCCACCTGGCTGGCTACCACCCTCAAGTAGAAAATCTGTCGCCAAGCACCTATCGGTGTGTTCCGACAGCTGCACTTGAGAGACAGTTCTTTCTAGGCTTTGTTTGCTTACCATCACTGACCACGGTGAGATTGTGGTCAAACAAAGGCCTGTAAACTATAACATAGTAAAAAAAAAATAAGGAACCTGAATGCAAATAAAAAAAACAAAATAACACCTTCGTAAATTATCGCCTGTAACGGTGTTGTTCTGGTATCTTGGCATCTTGATTAGTGATACCGTGGAGCTATAACCTTTAAATGTCCATACCTTACAATCAAATGTTATATTATTATAACCCAGCCAGAAGGTTAATTTAATTTTTACAATCTTTAATCAGCTGATTCTGTCTTCATTGATTTTTGCTATATTTTAATATGACTACTAGCTTCAACACCACTGTTTCACTCGTGTATCCAGGCCAAAAATAGATAGATTAGCTGATAGAGCGAAGAAGCTCTAAACCTCTAAACTAAGAGCCTCATCGCTCTATCAGCTGTACAAATCCAGAACAAAAAAAAGAATCTTTTGTATTATAATATTAGTATTCATTGCAGTGGGTACTTCAATACTCTAGTCTAGGAACATAGTAATCCCACCAAAAACATTTTTATGTAAAATGTTGCCGCCAAGACATATAGCTCGTACTGTCAAAAAGTTATCAGATCTCATGTAGAGCCAAGCTTATAACTCTACATGCACTTACTCTACAAGCCCTAACTTCACAAACTCTACACACCGTAGTCAAAATATGTGGCTTGGCCGTTTCGCTACCGTCACAGTAAAGTGAAAAATGTATTCACTGTTCATCGTTCACTTTTTTGTTATTCAATAGTTCTTGTAGTATTGAAACGGCCAAGCCACATATTTTGACTACGGTGTGTAGAGTTTGTGAAGTTAGGGCTTGTAGAGTAAGTGCATGTAGAGTTATAAGCTTGGCTCTACATGAGATCTGATAACTTTTTGACAGTACGAGCTATATGTCTTGGCGGCAACATTTTACATAAAAATGTTTTTGGTGGGATTTCACTTCTTTTTGTAAGTTGCTTATGTTTTTTTTTTGTTTGAAATTTCCAAGTTTTATAATTTTTTTGTTGTTTGTGTACTAATACAAGCTTACATACCAAATTTCAGCTTTCTAGGACTTCAAGAAGTACCCTATGAGTTTTGATGATCATCAGTAAGTCAGTGACGAAATCGGGGTTTTTTAGATATCAATAAAATCTAAAGTATAAGAGCCATGTTATTGAAACTTAATATGTTTAATAAGTTTACTATTGACATCATGTCCTGAGAATTTGGTTTATCTGGTATAATCCAAACCCATGTTATGAGGGTTCAAAAAAACGACGAAGCGCTTCGAGAAAAGGTAGGTAGTGCCCTTTCGTTTCGCTTGGCTGTCTTGGCGGGGGGCACTTCCGTGCCCCCAGATATTCTTTAGAAGAAGAAATAGAAATCATTTATTCAGCTCAAAATCTTAAAAAGCTGGTTTTCAGTGGGAACCAGAAGGTGGATAATATAAAATAATAATAAAATACTTATAATATAACATACTACATATAAGTATATGTAGTATGTAGCGCTCGTGGTGTAGCATGATTAGCCGTTCTTAATCGATCGGCAAAGTTAAGCTACGCCTGTCGTGGTCGGTACCTGGATGGGTGACCGCCTAGTGGTATTTCAAATCGAGCGTTTCCGTGCTTCGGAAGGCACGTAAAGCCGTTGGTCCCGGTTATTACTTAATTGTGATAGTCGTTAAGCTAGTTGGATGCCACCTAGGCGGCTTGAAAAATTCCAACAGTAGGTTGACCACTAGCCTACCTCCACCGATCCGCAGTGGGCACGCGTGGTGGAGTATTGCCCATTCCCTTTCACCTTCATTTGTGAAAGGAGGCCTGTGCTCAGCAGTGGGACATTATAGGCTGATGATGATGATGATGATGATGATGACATATAAGTATATATAAATAATAAAAATATACTAAATAGACAAATATAACACATAATAATACATGGTTAATGTACATACAATATATATATAATATAATAACACATTGAGACGACGCGATCCAGAAAGATAGAAAAATGCAATGATAATAGTATAATAATAAAAAATAATAATGAGAAACAAGATTTTTTTAGGTATGTATGAGAAGGGAATTAGACCTTTTGCATGCCAAGAAGATGCTGTTTATATTGTCTTTGGAATGATATTCTGGAATTTAAATTCCTGATCGGTGGTGGGATATTATTCCAGCTTTACGACTATCTATTCCTATTATTTAATCGATATATAGGTAATATTTGTAACATTTTATGTTATCAGTTTCGCAAGTATATTTGGCTTAAAGCTTAAGCTTGCTTGCTATATACATGACAAGTAATTTTTATCCCAAATGATATTTTTTATAAAAGCTTTTTTATAATGTTAGGTGCATACTGTACTATAATATAACCCATTGTATTATAGTAACTTATTGATCGTCCATTTCATTCATAATAACAAACAGCATTGTGTAGTAGGTACGCCCGTGACATTGTAAAGAAAATGCTTCTATTAGCCATCGAATTTGCTTTTGTAACCTTCATAGGTATTTTAAACCATTTCCTCTATCTGGCAAACGCTTAACCGCGAATCAATTCGATGTTTCCTGAAAGATAAAGGAATTTGTATAGAGTTTGTCTTGTTGCAGTGACTCCGAGCCGGAAACTAAAGTTGACGATGTTCCGAGCATATCATTCAGCACTTTAGTAAGTATTGTTTTTTGGAACTAACTTCTTATAATTTATCTAAAATTTAAGCTACAATTTGACTTAAAAATAATTGATTATATTTGTTTGTAAAAATAATGTGTTTGAATTATTTATTCGAAATTATTGTCTAGTCACATGTAGTCTAACTGCCGTATCTGCTGATTCGTTATCTCTAGACCTGTCCCTTTCTATAGCTATTCAATAAATAAAGATAGAGATACTTTATGTCATTAAATTCTAACTGACGTCGCTGAGTATAGTAGTTACTAACTATACACACCGGCACAATTAGCGGAACAGAAAAAAAAGTGAGACTATGAGATAATAACGCATATATTTGACGAAAATGTAATTAGACACAAAATAACAAATTGATTAACATCTTTTAACAACGACTTTGAAAAGTCTTCGTTATTTTTTATTGAAAAATAAAGAAATTTGAAATAAGTGAAATTTTTAGATGATTATGAACCATCACAAAAAATAAAAAAAAGTAAGCATTAAATGATTTAACAATAAAATTAAAGCAAAATTAATAACGAATGTTTCCCCCTCTTGCTCTGATTACGGTTTCCATTCGTCTGGGCATGCTACAGATTATGTTATCGATGATTTCTTGAGGCAACCGCTCCCACTCCTCAAGTAATGCGTTTCCAAGTTCATTCAGATTGTTGGGGGGTGGCATTCTGGATTTAACCCTTCTTTTTAGCAAGTCCCAGACATGCTCTATCGGATTCATATCGGAGGAATTTGCTGGCCACTGCATCACCGGTATACCTACGTGGCTCAGATATGCCTGTACCGATTGTGCACTATGAGCACGAGCATTATCTTGCATTAGAATAAAGTCGTCACCAATAAATGGGGCAAATGGTACAACATGTTCTTCTAAAATGTCTCTGATGTATCGATCTGCTGTCATGGTCCCTCCTGTGACTATCACTAACTCCGTGCGAGCTCCCAAACATATCCCTCCCCAAACCATAATCGAGCCGCCACCATAAGCCACTGTGTGTTCAAAATTAGACTGTATGTGGCGTTCTCCTTTGCGTCTCCATATTCGCTGTCTCCCGTCGATCTGTTTTAAAAGAACTCTGCACTCATCAGTAAAGAGAACCTGCTGCCATTCATTCAAATCCCAATGACGATGTTCTCGCGCATAGCTTAATCGGTTTACGCGGTGACGTCTCTCAAGTTTTGGGCCTTTGGCAGGTATATACGACCCTAAACCAACTTCTTCAAATCTCCTGCGAACTGTACGCTCACTTACTCGTACTCCTCGAACGTCTTCCAGTTCATTTCGAGCTTGTACAGCCGTTAATCGCGTATTCCTACGAACTCCAAGTTGTAAAAAACTGTCATCTCGCCTCGATGTACATCTTTTTCTACCTTGACCCCTCCTCCTCACAAGAGAATTAGACGATCTGTACCGCTGGATGCTGCGATGAATCGTTGATACTGGTCGACGAAGCCTTGAGGCAATCGATCTGTAGGTTTGGCCATTTCTTCTCATTTCATCAGCCCTAATGATTTCCAGTGATGTTAAGTCAGGCATAATAAAGAGCTTTTAATAAACAAAATTGCCTATAGAATAACAAATTTATAAAAACAATTAAGTGCAATTTTTCAAAAAAATTACAATTACGTAGTTATTACTCGAACAAGTTGACAAAACGTATTGTTCGGGAAAATAAAACAAATGAATGAAAAAAGTGTATGTCATCTAATTTTCTATTTTCAAATTTGACAATAAATTAAAAAAATATCATAACTGGCCAGTTCCTCAAGTAAAAGATTTTAAAATCCTGCTTTTTTTGTGTTCCGCTTATTGTGCCAGTGTGTATATAATACTGACTATTACTAATTTAAAAGGAGGTAATGTCCGGAACTACTGAACCAATTCGAATTCTTTCACTAAAAGAAAGCTAAATTATTACTGACTGATATAAAAGCTACTTTTCATTCCGGAAATGCGGGTGAAATCGTGTGGAGCAGGGAATCGTCATCGATATCTATTTCAAATGATATCGTCATAATTACAATACTGCAGTCATTATAATTATGACGTTGAGAACAAAAAAATACAATATCTAAAGTGTGTAGTTGTTACATCAATTTTATTATCATTTGTTATCCTTATCTTGGAGTAAAACGGGTATTCATATCCTACAATTGCAATACAATAAAATATGATTGTTAATCCACATTTTTTTTAATTTACAGTTTCGTTTCGCTACAAAGAAGGACAAATTCTATATAACGATAGCGCTGTTGTTTTCAGCGATCAGTGCTTGCTCTACACCCCTTAATACATTACTACTATCGTCCCTCCTACAAAGTATGGTCAATTATGGAATATCCCTCATAATTGGTGTTCCAAATGACGATGATTTCCTGAACGCTATAGCCAGATTTGCAATATACAACACCACTATTGGTGTAGTTGTTGTTACCCTATCGTATGCTGCGACTACGTTGATGAACATATCTGCTTACAACCAGGTACGTAAAATAGAGAGGATACTATTGAAATTACCCTCTTAGGATCAGTTCTGACATAATGGAAAAATGGCCGCAAATTTACTGGCTCCATTAAAAATAGGGTTCTATTTTTAGGCTATTTTTACTGTTTGTGTTTTTTTATTGTTTTTTTTTAGGCTATGGTAATCCATAGCCTTAATTATGAAATCATGATTGAGCAATACTTTAAGATCAACAAAACTCTCAGTATCTTCTAACTATATCCATAGAATTCTAATCTCTTAACTCTCTCCATAGAGTTTCTTATATTGATAGAAGGCCGTGCATGATTCTGATTATATAAACTTTTTAATAATAATCTAAATTCAAATATAATTATTTGAATAAAATGTGCCTTATAAATAGCTGTTTTAGGTGTAAACATGCTATTTAAGTTTTGATATAAATTAAGTATATGTATGGAGTAGGTATCAGGTTGTCTGGTTCCTATAGTACAAACTTTGCTTGGGCCGTATGAGTAGAAATATTTCATGTACGGTTATATTTTTCTTCATAGGTTTACAAAATACGACAAGAATATTTAAAAGCAGCCTTAAACCAGGATTTTGAATATTTTGATGTTCATCAAACCGGCGACGTTGCTGCTAAAATCAACAGGTAATAATTCACTCAGAGACCTTTTTTGCAGCTCCTAGTTTATATTTTCTTATAAAACACTTTTTCCTTAACGTTCTTAAAACTTGGTGTCCACTATGGAACAAACACTTCGAATAGAATCGAAAACCGCACCGCGGGAATATGGGATATGCGAGATTATTCGACTCGGCTCACTTCGCCTCTCCAAAACCGCCTTTTATGATGACGCAGAGTTATTGTAAATATATTGGAGGCAAATAATTACGATTCGAACCTGCTATATTCCTAGCTTCGAATGCCAACCCTTCTCCAAGTTCACATGGACACCTATATGTAAAGTCATTAAATTTTATAATAGCCGGTTAAAGGCCGAACTGGTGGTAACTGGTGGTAAGGCGATGATAGCTCAGTGGTAGTGACGTCGGATACCGAGACGAAGGTCCCGGGTTCGAATTCTACAATGAGCTTGAGCTTTCGGTTAAGGAAAACATCGTGAGGAAACCACGGTGGTAGGGTACTTTGTAGTACCCATCTGGCTGGCTACCACTCTCGAGTTGAAAATCTGTCGCCAAGCACCTATCGGTGTGTTCCGACAGCTACATTTGAGAGCCAGTTCTTTCTAAGCTTTGTGTGCATACCACCTTCAGCCACATCATCACTTATCATGGTGAGATTGTGATCAAACACTGGCCTATAAATAGTAAAAAAATAGAACTTCAGTAGCTTAAATTGAAGAAATCGCTTTGACTTTTACTTTATCTCTGCAGTGATGTGGTGAAACTAGAAGATGGTATTGGAGAGAAGCTTTCAACATTCGTATTCTATCAGGCCGCTTTCGTCAGTTCCATAACGATGGCGCTTATAAAAGGGTGGAAACTTGCGCTTCTGTGCTTGATCTCCTTCCCAGTTACATTGACGCTAGTTGGTGTTGCGGGAGTGGTAATTATATTATTTTTAACTAGTATTTACAAAGTACACGTACAAGCCCCCATGATTCTTTATTGAGAATACGACGATACGAGGACAAGCAACGAGCAGTGGCGTAGCTAGCATGGGTGGCACCAGGTGCGGAAAGGATATGTCACCCTCACAATGAAAACTGTTTAAAATGATAAAATTTGTATAAACGCAAATTATGTGTGATTTTGATTCTATTGCTTATTATACAATAAAACTCTGTTTTTCTTTAATATAAGATGAAGTGCATCATAGCTAATTAATTATAAAACCGTCATCACTAAGACGTCACTCGAGATATATTTTTTTATTTGTATAAACTATATGTTTATGAAAGTTTTATGTTTTCACAGTCGGGTGTCATCCCCAAACACCCGCACACCGCAATATCCGGTGCGGGCCGCCCCTACGGCCCCCCGTCTTGCTACGCCACTAGCTACGAGTGTCTTTTCGTAAACTACTTGTAGGCTGCCTGAATACCACACTTAGAATATTGATTAGATTATTTATAGTTCAGTTGATTTGATACAGGTAGCTTCAAAGTTATCAAAAAAAGAAGCAGTGGAATCAGGCAAAGCAAGTTCGGTAGCTGAAGAAGTACTGTCTTCCATACGTACTGTCTACGCATTCAGTGGACAACAGAAAGAGCTGGACAGATACCAAGTGCATCTGGAAGCTGCCAGGAAAATCAATATCAAAAAAGGTAAAGTAAGATTTTATGTCTTGTTGTGTGTAGATTAAGATCTGTAATCTAATGAATACCTGGTGTGAATCCCTTGTATTTTGTTTCAGGGTTGTTCAACGGATTAGCAATGGGATTGCTTTTCTTCTGCATTTTCTGCGCGTACGCACTGTCTTTTTGGTTTGGCTACAGACTGATGGTTGACGAACCGGAGAACTACGACGTGGCAACCATGATTGCCGTAAGATAACGTCCATTATATTATGAGTCAATATTATTTATCTCGCGGAACAAGTGACGTTGGTGTAATAAAAATATTGACGAGATAATGTTTTCAGGTATTTTTTGGCGTCATGACTGGTTCGGCCAATTTCGGTATTTCTTCAACCCTCATGGAGGTATTCGGAGTAGCACGCGGTGCAGGAGCTCAGATCTTCAACCTGATTGACAACGTTCCCACTATCAACCCACTACATAATAAGGGTGTATCCCCACCCTCTGTAGAAGGGAACATTGAGTTGAAAAACGTCGTGTTCCACTATCCCTCCAGACCTGATGTACCGGTAAGCAACATAATCAGTGTAGTGTAGACTCACTAATCTGATTATTATTTAGATAAGCAATGAGGCTTTGATTAAACATGGGAATACTCACGAACGTAACAAGGAAGATAATCCGATATTGTTGATTGATTACAAAGTATATATGTACTAACATGACATTCATACTACTTTTTAATAGCCCTGGTATGTGTATAATAAATATTTGGAAAAATAAAAAGCTATAATATAAAAATATCTTCCACAAAAAAGAAAAAAACCTTCTTGAGTTTCTTGCCGGAGTCTTCTCAGTTTAAGTATATTCCGAACCGGTGGTAAATTCAACTGTATGCAATGAGCTATTATTACTACGTATAGAGAAGCTATCATAAGCAAAGGTTATGCCTCATTTTTTTAGAGTCAACTAAAGTTCTCTTTAGCGCTGAAACAATAATTTGTAGTTATTGAGGATGAGCAATGATTAGAACATTTGGACGAGCTAAAAAATAAAAACACGACCGCTCACTAGCGTATATTTTTCACACAAAACCGAAAATTGAAACAAAAAAAATTACATCGAAAATCACACTGAAAATTTGAATATTTAAAGCCAAAAAAGGTTAGCTCTACAGTTAGGTCGCCAACAGTAGTCAAAGCAGACAGTAGAAACACGTAGCGCTATAAGAACGCTTTTAAGAGTAAACGCAGCAAACAGCGTGATTTTCACGGCGCTTACTCGTTTCGTCCATCGTTCTACAACAACAAGTGTGGCTGGATGGCCTCACTTGAACGGAACATAGTTGTGATGTGTGGCGTCTTCTCTATACGTAGTAATAATAGCTCAATGACTGTATGTCCCAATTTAACGTTCATAAGTGCCTTTCTAGGGCCTACCCTGAATAAATGACTTTTTGATTTTGATTTTGAAGCTATCCAATTTTATAAGCATTCTAGACATGAGACTAAGTTACTTATAGCCCTTTAAAAAATGTTTTTTTTTTTTTACTTTTTATAGGCCTGTGTTTGTCCGCAATCTCACCATGGTAAGTGACGATGCGGCCGAAGGTTTACCACCTTCGGCCGCACACAAAGCCTAGAAGGAACTGGCTCTCAAGTGCAGCTATCGGAACACACCGAAAGGTGCTTGGCGACAGATTTTCAACTTGAGGGTGGTAGCCAGCCAGGCGGGTACTACAAAGTACCCTACCACCGTGCTATGGTTTCCTCACGATGTTTTCCTTCACCGAAAGCTCAAGCTCATTGTAAGATTGGAACGTATGCTTGTTTACCGACCTAGTTGTATAAAAAAAAAAAAAAAAAAAAAACCCGGGACCTTCATCTCGGTATCCGACGTCAATACCACTGAGCTATCATCGCCTTAAGTTGTTAAAATAACAGTTTATCAACAGGTGCTGAAAGGTGTGAACTTGACCGTGAAGCGTGGCCAGTCCGTAGCGCTGGTCGGTCACTCGGGCTGTGGCAAGTCTACCATTATACAACTCATATCCAGATATTATGACGTCATTGATGGTAAAGTAAGTATATACTCTTCAAGCATGAAAAAAAAAATTAAGAACTGTTACTAAATATCTTTAAAAATATATTGTGTGTTCGTTTGCTTGTCTTCTATGCATTCGCGTATAGTTCATCCGATTGAGTCGAAACGTTGTATCCTATAGTTTTGGCACTTGGTGGATGTTTCTCTGATAGTAGAAAAATAATTAAAAGCAAATATTGATAAAGTCTTCATTTTTTACAGTGATAACATACTTAGGTACTAAGTGATTTGAAATAGGTAGTTCTGTAGCGGTTAACAATACATTATTTACTGGTCTGTAGATTATAAAGGAAATTCCTGAATCAATCGACTATCGATATCGAAGATAAGAAACAATGATGTTTTAAGATCAATTTTTTTATAAAATAAAATAAACTTTATCAAAAGATATTAATAAAAAGTTTTTACCGCCGATGTTGACGCTACTGATCGGCGAATAGATAGGTACCTAATACCTCAAGAAATTACTTTTTTTACCCGCTACATATAACATGTTTAATTTTAAATGACGGCATTTACTCGTATTGTTCCATTCTTAAATTAAATCCTTTGTATATTTAGCTATACGACCCTGAATTTGGTGTAAGTCCTACAGTCCCTATATCGCAGAGTTTCGATAAGACTATAATCTAATTTATTTTTAAATGACAGACATAGATTAGATAGGGAAATATTGAACTCTGTACTTCAGAATCTACCTATAACATAAAGCATTACGTCACTTTGTAAGTTTTTTACCACAGACAATTTACTCATGTGTGATCAATATTTATATAAAAGCGATGATATCTCAGTGTAATGATGCGTCCACGCTACGCGAACCGAGCACGAACTAGCGTTTGCGTCGCGCTCGGTCACTTTTTTTTTTTTTTTTTTTTTTGAATGGACATGAAGGTACCGGCCCAAAATTTAGCCTAAGTACCCTTACGCGGACAAGTTCGGCGAGCAAGCTCTCAACCGGTTAACTCGGTCACTTGTCAGTCTTTTGACAATTTTTCGCATCGCGCTCGTGCTGTAGGGTAGGCTCGTTGTAAGCTCGTTAATTGTACCTCCACACTTGACATCGCGAGCAACGAACGAATAGAGGCTCGGCTCGTGCTCGGTTCGCGTAGCGTGGACGCACCATTATATTGTCGAATGCTGCAGCGAAGGATGTGGGTTCAATCCGATCGGAGCGGTACGTCGGAGATAATCAATAAAATTGCACATAATTAAAATAATAATAACGACGGGCCAGTTGGCGCAGTTGGTTAAGACTCCACCTATCGCGCCGCAGGTCGTGGGTTCGATTCCTGCACAAAACATGCATTTGTGTGCATGAACATGTCCGTATGTCCTGAGTCTGGGTGTAATTATATTTATTAAGTATGTATTTACAAACAAAAAGAAGTATATGTATTATATCTGCTATCTGGTTACCATAGTACAAGCTCTGCATAGTTTGGGATCTGATGACCGTGTGTGAGGAATGTCCCAGGATATTTATGATATATATTTATTTATTTAAAATGAACCTGATGACCTAATTAGACATCAATGTCATTTGTCGATTGTATTTTTATCCTCATGAACAAATAAACATTCGTGTCACTGGTCCGTGCTATCTTATCCTTTGACTGTTTGACGACACGCGCGGGTGAGGAAAACAATAGAAATCAATTGTTATTTTTTAACAGCAAGTCAAGGGATTTAAATAGTTTAGTTATATCTATATTTACGAGTGCTAACTAAGTACATTCATATAAAAAAATATCGATCAGAATCACAACATCTAGATATAAAATCTCAGATTACAGAACAAAAGATTTTAACAAAAATGAATATGTTTCTGCTTATCTGTTTGTAACAAAAAAAAAACAAACATTGGTGGGTTGATGAACTGAAAAAAGGAAGAAAAAGAGGCGTTGCTAAGCACACCAGCCATTAGGTTGTATACTAATGAAAAAACTATTAAAAACAGGTATCACTAGACGGGCACGATGTTCGAGAACTGTCGGTGCGCTGGCTGCGTGGTCAGATCGGTCTGGTGGGCCAGGAGCCGGTGCTGTTCAACACTACGGTGCGGGAGAACATCAAGTACGGCCGCGAGGAAGCAACCGACCAAGACATCGAGACCGCTGCAAGACAAGCCAACGCACATCACTTCATCATGAAATTACCTAATGTAGAGATTACAATTATTTTTTATATCCCCATTTTGATAACTAATCTCTATTTTCCAAAAATCTATTACATGGCTTGAAAATTAATCTTCGTCAGTGTGGTTTATTAGTTGCTTCATAAGTTAGATCTTCAAAAATTTGCTTACTTCTTTATTAATAAGTAACTCATTTAATTAATCTAAACTTATGGATCAAAGTCCTCAGATTTTTTTGCTTTAAATAAATCAGACACTTCAGTCATGGCCGGTGCCGCTGCCGCCCAGCAAGAATGCCTGAAGCGTCGCAAATACGCATCTATAGGCAATGGATGCATTTTTGTGGCGTTCGGTGTAGAAACGCTGGGGCCGGGGTGCCCTTCTTTTGTTTAAAGAGGTCTCACGGCGCCTTATTAAGACCTCATGTGACAGGAAGGCTGGTGTCTATCTAGGACAACGGATCAGCATTGCCAGTTAACGTGGCAATGCCGCCAGCCTTCTTGGCACGTTTACACAGGGCAGCGATCTGGCACAACTTTTTTACTTGTAAATATTTAGATTAGATATTATGTGAATAGGATTTTCTTTTAATTATTATTTGAGTGTTGTAAATAAATAAAATTAAATGAATACTTTCAAAATGTTAGGGCTATGACACACTAGTTGGCGAGAGAGGTGCATCTCTATCCGGTGGACAGAAGCAGAGGATAGCTATTGCAAGAGCCTTAGTACGTAATCCACGAGTTTTACTCCTCGACGAGGCCACCAGCGCACTTGATACGTCTTCTGAGGCTAAAGTGCAGAAAGCACTTGACAGGGTAAGTACCTATACTTATTAAACGTACCCAAAATACCCTTGAAAGGGCCTTGATTTACTCTATAGTACCAAACTTACTTTGTATTTTCTTTTAAAATTACCATAAACCAGATACCACGAGAACTATTTCGGTATATTATGTCTTTATAATGCAGCTATTGAATTATTGATAATTGTACCAAATAGATCCAGAAATAACGAGAATTCATCATTAATTTCCAGGCTCAAGAAGGACGCACGACTGTTGTGGTAGCCCACAGACTTTCAACAATAAGAAATGTAGACGTTATCTATGTGTTCAAAAGCGGGTCAGTGGTGGAATGTGGCAACCACGATGAATTGATGAAGAGGAAAGGACATTACTACGATATGGTTATGCTCCAAACGTTGCCGGATATTAATGAAAATCAAGGTAATATAGCTATTTTGAAATTAGGCTATTAGAACAAATATTTCAACATACTGACGAAATTCTTTATTTTGACTCCAGAAAGTGGATCTCAACTTACCCGAAAAGTATCAGTAATGAGTGAAAAAGATGAAGATGAATTCCTGTTGGAAGTCGCTGTAAGTGATTTACAAACATTTTAGAAGCACATGTTTCATAACAAGAAAGTTAATGATTACTTTTTAATTTACAGACAGATGCGAAAGCAGATGACATAATACCAGAAGTGTCATTCTGGCGTGTGATAAGACTCAATGCGCCCGAGTGGAAGTCTGTGACTGCAGCTAGTATTTGTTCTTTGATCAGTGGCTTCGCTATGCCTCTGCTTGCGGTCATATTTGGTGATTTTATTGGGGTAAGTTACCCATCATATGATAATTAATTCAAGAAAAACAAGATGGTAAAAGACCGTACCTACCTATATCATTTTAGATTTTATGTTGATATACATTTTAATTATCATTTCCAGGTCCTCTCAAATCCAAATGAAGAAGAAGTTTTGGCGGAAGTACAAAAATTTGCTTTGATTTTTGTCGGTATAGGCATATTTTCTGGGATAGCAAATTTCATTATGGTATGTTGAAATTTTAATTTTTTAATTAGTTGTGCCTCAGTGCGCCATTTGTCATCATAACTGTACCATATTATTATATATTGGGAAGCGAATATAGGGTTAGCCTTAAAATCTAGAATCAAATCCTTCAATCATATATTATGCTCCTTTTTCCTTCATGAAAATCAAGAGGTCAATCCCGAATTTGGATCTTTTTGTTTAGTGAGTCGCGGTCCAATCAACTTTAGGAACCACTTATACCAAAAAGTTACCAAGGCAACAGTATCATAATGTTATAAACTTTCAATAAGTATGTGCGTGCATGCACATCGATAGGCATGATTTTCATTATTGTGCATTATTGTGACACTTGAATTACCCTCACGAGTTTTACGGACTTGATTGAAAGGTTATCCTTTGAGTCTTGATTGCATACATTTAGTAGTTTCTCTTTTGTAGGTGTTCATGTATGGAATAGCTGGAGAATACTTAACGGAAAGGTTGAGGAGATTGATGTTCGAAAAGTTGCTTCAACAAGAAGTTGGTTTTTATGATAACAAAGACAATTCAACTGGCGCCCTTTGTGCAAAACTATCTGGCGAAGCTGCTGCAGTGCAAGGGGTAACATTACTACTTATAATTTCAATAACGTACATCATCCTCATTTGATTTAACCAAAGAGTTAATTTCAGGCAACAGGTCAGCGAATTGGTACAGTGTTGCAAGCGATTGGCACATTTGGACTCGCTCTGATTCTATCAATGATATATGAGTGGAGGGTAGGCCTTGTTGCATTGACGTTTGTCCCAATACTGGTAATTATTCTTTACAAACAAGGCCGAATGGCTCACGCTGAAACTTCTGGAACGGCCAAGACGATGGAAAATAGCTCTAAGGTATAAGGATCAAGTACGAATTCTTTTAAACTGTACCATATATGTATTGGAATTATATATTATTTAATTTAATGCAGATAGCTGTAGAAGCAGTAGCTAATGTACGTACAGTAGCGTCATTAGGTAGAGAGTTGACATTCCTAGAGGAATATGCTAAACAGCTACTACCAGCTCTACTAATTGCCAAGCACTCCGCACATTGGCGTGGCTTCGTGTTTGGAATGTCTCGAGGTCTATTCAACTTTATCATCGCTGCGTCATTGTACTACGGTGGTACTCTCATTGTGAATGACGGGATCGATTACAGCGATGTTTTCAAGTAAGTAATTAGTAAAATTTTTATTAAGTAGGTAGATTTTTTAATCTTAGTAGAAAATTAGTAAAAAAATTTAAGCATTTTCATTGTTTCCTCCCTCGACATTTTAGACAAATCTTTCAAGGATTAACTTAATTTATTTTCTTAAAATTAAAATCATTACAATTTATTTTTCAGGTCTGCGCAAGCGCTTCTAATGGGCGCATCCTCAGCAGCACAAGCATTTGCCTTTGCACCTAATTTCCAAAAGGGAATAAAGGCTGCAGGAAGAGTAATTTTGCTACTTAACAGACAGTCTAAGATTACTGACCCTGCTAAACCGGCTGTTAAAGACTTTGTGAGTGAATCTTTTGAATCATCAGATATTACCAGTGACGTAGCAAATGAGGACAGCAGGGGTGGCTCGTTCCGGGTGTCACCCATTTGGAGGTGACATTAAATTATCAAAAGCAAAATCATTTCTCGTATGAGGTCCTCATGACCCCGTTTTTTGCAACTTAAAATTTAGAAATTATTAAATTTAACATAGACGAAATCAAGGCGGCTTCAATTTTTATTATTTTAACCCGTTGCATGGGGCTCGCGGATTGGACGCGCCTCAACTGATTAAACAGTTAACATTTTTGTGGGCACTACGACATCTGCACCAGGTGCCACACATGCTAACTACGCCACTGGATATTACCTTAACGATTTATACATTATATCATGATTATATTGATTGAATATTTTGTTTGCAGAATGGAACTGGTCAAGCCAGCCTCCAAAATGTATATTTCAGATATCCAACGCGAGCGATACAAGTACTAAAAGGTTTGAACCTGGAGATAGAGCGCGGCAAAACGATCGCTCTGGTGGGGACTAGTGGTTGTGGCAAGAGTACTGTCATACAGCTGCTTCAGAGGTACTATGATCCTGATGAGGGGATTGTGGTACGTACAGTTATCAATTCACTTAACTAATGTCAACGTATCTATCTGAAGGTTACCAAATTATGTACTGGCTTAAGAGCAGGCATCCCGCCATACTTTTCATACAAAAACTCTGTACTTATTATGGCGTTGAGATGTTTTAAGCAAATATGTATCTTGTGCACTATATCTAGGTCTGTATATAGGCAAAAATAAAATAAAAATTGAAACAAATTCAGTAAAAGCCTCCGAAAAACAGCGTTTTGCCCAAATTTTACCTGAACTTTGGCCATATTTAATATACCTATAAATTGTAAAAAGTAAATAAAACATCTTTATCCGACATTGCAAATATATTGGAGATTCAAAATAACAAACTTTTTCTTCACAAAAATGTATGATTTATTCAAATCAAATCAAAACACTTTATTTGTAAGAAGTTCACAAGAAGTATACTCCTGGAACAAGTTTTATGATATGCGAAATCATGAATGACGACCTAGCGAAGGGGCCGCGAGTGGTCAGCGGAATTTACCGACTGATAACCGACGACTCTGATGCTGTCTCTCTTTTTTCGCAGTCAAACATTACGTTGGATGAAAGTACAAGCTTCTAGGCTATGCTTGCGTTGAAGTTGCGTTGGCTATGAATTACATAAAATATCAACCAGCTTAGTGTATTCAGTAATGCTAATGCTAAATCAATCAATCAATATCAAAACAAGAAATCAGGCTTAATACAATTTATGAAAACTCTATGAATACTCTACTATATTTCTTTTATATTTTTAATCATAATGTAATTAATAACTTGATTGTCGCAGGCTCAAGATGGCATACCACTGTCAAGGCTTCGTCTGGCGGACGCGAGGAAAGCGATAGGTTTCGTTCAACAAGAACCTATTTTATTCGATCGGTCGATCGGCGAGAATATCGCGTACGGTAACAACGAGCAAAAACCAAGCATGGATGACATCATCGGTGCCGCTAAGCAAGCCAATATACACAATTTTATTTCTTCATTGCCTTTGGTGAGCAGAAAATACGTATCCCATCCCATTAGTACACAATCAACAAATAAAAAAAAACTTGGAAATTTCAAACACAAAAAATAACAACTTACACAAAGATGTGAAATCCTAACAAAAACATTTTTATGTAAAATGTTGCCAAGAAAAGTTGTAAAGTTAGGGCTTGTAGAGTAAGGGCATGTAGAGTTATAAGCTTGGCTCTACATGAGATCTGATAACTTTTTGACAGTACCATATGTCTTGGCAACATTTTACATAAAAATGTTTTTAGTGGGATTTCACATCTTTGTGTAAGTTGTTATTTTTTTATGTTTGAAATTTCCAAGTTTTTTTTATTTTTTGTTGATTGTGTACTAATACAAGCTTACTTACCAAATTATAGCTTTCTAGGACTTTAGGAAGTACTCTAAGAGTTTTGATGATCATCAGTGAGTAAGTGACGAAATCGGGGTTTTTTAGATATCAATAAAATCTAAAGTATAAGAGCTATGTTATTGCAACTTAATATGTTTAATAAGTTCACTATTGACATCATATTTAGAGAATTTTGTTTAATTGGTATAATCCAAACCCAAGCTATGAGGGTTCAAAAATACAACGAAGCGCTTCGAGAAAAGGTAGGTAGTGCCCTTCTGCTTCGCTTGGCTGTTTTGGCGGTATAAAATATGTACCCCATTGTTATTCTAACTAATATTATAAATGCGAATGTGAATTTGTTTGTTAGGCTATTCAACCGATCACGATGAAAAATGGCACGTAGATAGACTATATGGTATGGAGAAGGACATAGGCCACTTTTATCCCGAGAACGCGGGTAAAACCGTGGAAACAGCTAGTTATTTAAATAAAATGAACTTACGTTTTGGCTTCACTCTGGGACGAGCGATGTTGAAACTAAAGATCTTACACGCTTGCGTAGAAAACGCGTATTGACTCTAGTATTGAAATAATAAAATAGGTGCCAGGAAACGCAGACGCCAGACGTTTACTCCATTCCGTTGCTTTTCTTATAATAAATGAAGGCGCAAAACCGTAGACGTTTTAAAATTAATAACAATTTTTAAAATATGATTTTCTCTAACAAAAGACTTCAACGTTCATTGTTATAGTTTCGACTGTCTTATAATATTTGTGAAGTACTTATGTAAATCTTCTCTCTATCAATTTCCAAGGGTTACGAAACAAACATAGGCTCCAAGGGGACTCAGTTGTCGGGCGGGCAGAAACAGCGAGTAGCCATCGCAAGGGCGTTAATAAGGAGGCCGAAGATGCTGCTGCTCGACGAAGCCACCAGCGCTCTCGACACTGAGAGTGAAAAGGTAAAGTCTCCATGATATTAAGTCCTTATGCTAATGTCTATCAGTAGCGACGTCAGATTATCAGGCTTTCACTGAATGCGGCGTGAAATGTAATATTCTATAACTAATATTACAAATATTAACAGCTTACAAAGAAATGAATAGTAAGAAAATGAAAAAAAAGGAAGGGTTGAATTTCGAATAAAACGCATTTTCTGTTCACCCATCTCTTGCAGCACAAAAAATGAAGTACACTTTTAAAATATTTACAGCCTCAATTACAACATTTTATTGGACATATTTAAGAAAAGCTTTCTTTTAAAATGCAAGGATACGGTAGTATTTGTTGTTCCAAATTGCGGGTAAGAAATGTTTTCGGATACAAACTTATTTCTGTAGGAAATTGAATACATTTGCTTTGTTTACTTCCTCTAAACGGCCTATGGTTAGTTATACATACAACCAAATTCAAAGTAATTTATAGTGTACCATAAGTGAAACAAAGTAGGGTTGACTACTCGTAGGTACGTATGTCTCGCCTCCTAAACATACAACATTCAAATAATATTTATCTAGGAACAGACTTTTTAACAAAACAGAAATGTTGCCATTTAAATTGTAATAGCATTTCTCATTATAGACATCAAGTAGGTTATTTTTAATAAATATAGGCAATTGAAGTCAAAACTCAAAACTTCACAACCGTATTTCATCTATTTTATATTGGTACATATTCTGATACTTTTTCTTGAATTGTAAGGTGGTGCAAGAAGCCCTAGACGCAGCTAAAGCCGGCCGTACATGCGTCATGATCGCACATAGACTCAGCACAGTGCGCGACGCTGACATTATCTGCGTCGTCAGCGATGGACGAGTGGCAGAAAGTGGCACCCACGCCGAACTTATCGAACTAAAAGGACTCTACTACAACTTAAATAGAAGAGGGTACACTTGAAAATAATACGAACTTTCATAGGTTATAAGATTTTTTTTTATTAAGTTTATATTACCTACTTATACTGTCTACAATAAAAATAAAACCATCATTCATAATATTGTATTTTTAAATAGCCTTATTCCTGCTGAGTTTCCTTTCATTTTTTTAAAGAATTAAGTGTTGTAAATTACTATTCCACTTTTACGCAATAATGATTTACAGCCCCATGTAAACTTTACAAACAAAAGCGGGCAAAAAGCCTTTGTTCCGAATTGAAGAAACAAATGTTTCATAGACCCATTGCTTGCACCCTATTGTTTAAAAGGGCTGTAGGGTAGGCTATAGCATGTGGCCGCAAACATTTGAATGTCAGTATTGTACAAATTGCGGACATAATAAATGACTGAAGTTTATGTTTAAAAAATGGTTAAATACAGTTTTTAATGCTATTATTCTCAATTTATGTACCTATATATTAATTTCTATACTTTGTTTTAGAGTATGACTGAAGCATAACCTATACTTATCCCAGTTTTTGATGGCTATTGGTATGACAATCTTCCCACACATCTCATAACATATACCTATGTTTCATGGCACTTATAAAATTACGAAGAAGTGATCTTCTGTATCCAATGATAAGATGTTAGTCTAGGTATGTAGGTGGGTAAGTACCACCTACAAATAAACATAAGTAACTATCTGCCTATAAATAATATTAATTTAGTTACAGATGGACACTTATTATTTTAACGTTAATTTTTGTCTATCTACTCCATCAACGACCAATTAATAAAAAAATACATGTTACATAAAACTATTAACGTCCAGCCGCGCGCGCCGCCGATAAACTGATCGAAATCATCTCCGAGAGCAATAATAAATTAATTGTTTTATTATGTCACAAGCGAAACGCGATAAAAAACCGACAAATTACTACGGAATTGAGACATCCCGCTATCTCCCTTATTAGACACGTGTAGCTCTTTTACGAATAACAGCCGTCATAATATAAAATAAAACCTATCGAGAAATCAAAATGGCTGCGCCTCTACTTTTTTTCGACCCCAGCATGAGTCTTATGCTAATGAGACCCAAAAACAAACATTGTTACAAGCCAAATGTGTAACATACGATAAAAATAAATTAAATAATAAAGGGAATCGTTAAAATGGAAGAAATGTACGTAATTTATCCACGAGTCACCTTTTAGGCATACCGTGGATGCCTTCGCGGCGGGGTCCCGCCCGCTCTAGACGCGATCTCCAAATAAAAAGGCGCCACAAAAAGACGTATTCAATAAGCCGTTGGCCATTACCGGACGTAATCGATGAGATAAATTAATAATAATGATATCTATAGTTGAGAATGGACTTAGCTGTGCCCACTGATATATGTCAAGCGCTAGGAATACTAATACCTATTTTAAAGTATTTAAAGGCTGCCTGTATTACCAATTGATTTATTAAGCTAAAGGATTCAGACATTATGAACGCTATGTCCTTTGTTCATCTGTTTTTTTTATTTTTTATAGGCCTGTATTTGACCGCAATTTCACCATGGTAAGTGATGATGCAGCCGAAGGTGGTAAGCACACAAAGGCTAGAAGGAACTGGCTCTCAAGTGCAGCTATCGGAACACACCGAAAGGTGCTTGGCGACAGATTTTCAACTTGAGGGTGGTAGCCAGTCAGGCGGGTACTACAAAGTACCCTACCACCGTGCTATGGTTTCCTCTCGTGACCTTCGTCTCGGTATCCATCGTCACTACCACTGAGCTATCATCGCCTTAGAAATCGCCTTGTTGTAAATGTATTATAATATGATATGATGATTTATATTATAATATGATGTGTCTTAAACTAGTCACGAATGCCGCATGCCGAACAATAAGTATCAGGGCTGTTATCAAAGTTGTATCTACGGCGTGTACCGCGTGTACCTACTGCACATAGTGGTAAGCTAAGTTGCGGTGGGCCTAGATATAGTAGTTGAACTACATCAGGATCACCAATCAATTCTGGGACCAGGAAAGGAGGGCTTTAGTATCCAGCAGTGGAACAGTGTTCAACAACGAATTAATCGAAGTTGATTTTAGAAACGGGTTGGAATTGGCAGTGGAGTTGTTTTTTTCTTGTATAGGTAATCACCATAATCATAATATTGCTTATTACTTGCGAAAGGTCGCGTGTGTGTGTATTTAGGTACATTTGTTACCTTGCCACACAGCTCCGTAACGACTGGGTACCTATACTGATTTTCATGAAATTTGGTATAAAAATAGTTTAGGGCCTGGACTAGAACATACAATACATAATGTTTCGACCTTATGGCTTATTTATTTAATCTTATATCACATAGAGTCCTCATCTTGATAAAAATTGATTCTGAATTATTTAAAGTATCTACCTGAATACCTATCTGATTTTTAAAGGTTCTCACATGGCACAAATAACGATACGTAAACCATTTTTTGGCAAAGGCACAGGAAAGCCCCCGGTCATGACGATCTCAGCATAGAGCTGGGCGTCATTTCCTACGATATTGTCTGTTTTTATTAGGATCCCTCCCAAGCTGTCCACTAAAATTGCCATCACGGTAAACACTATTTAAAAGCCTATTCATACTTCCTTGGTTATATCCAGGGCCTTTGACGTTGTATCTTACGATATACTATGGGACAAACTAAAGGAGAGGATGGTACCTACCGTCAGAGGTGTTCCGTATTTTTCAGTACAGTACCTACCGGTTACCCCTACCTTGTTGTATGAAGATTATAGCAGAACTTTGAACCTCTATTGGAGTTTTTAAATGACAGTGTATAATACAAAAACACCCGACTGTGAGACTTTGTCAAAATAATTTTCAATAAGGCGAGATATTTTTGTTGAATGTTTCAAAAAATCTTAAGCAAAACAGGTTAAATTAAGGTATTTAATAATTGTTATACTACCCCTTCAACCATCCAATTAAAAGTTCAATGCCTTAAGCCTTAAATAAAAAAGTGGCCAGGTTCAGATGGTATATGGAAACCAGTTGTGGCCACATACATGGTCAAAACCCCAACAAGTTCAAAATGTTTGAACCATTTGTGGTCACCTAAGTTCCCAGCTAGAGGAATTCATTAACTATCAAAATAACATCAATATCAAGTTGCTAGACATTAACATAGTATGCTTCAATTAAATTCCACGCAACAAATAAAATTTTAAGGATCGCTAATGGTTTCTCTTAAGAAATTAACGGAAATTATTATTTTTGCGCCGATCCCACAGAGAGTTCTAGAGTTCCTAGTTAAAAAATAGTCAACACGGAATGCACCGTGTTGACTATTGTGCACACAGCAAGCAATCTAGAGTTCTAGAGTTCTGCAATATTCGCTACTGATCCTACCTACATCATACACTTTTTTTACTTTCAAAGGCCCCACATAGCTTACAGTCAACGCGGAATGCAGAACTCGGAACGCGGAACTGTAGAACTCTTTTCTGTGGGATCGGCGCCTTACAGTGTCATAAAAAAAATCCTAAACACTTATGGCGCCACTACAATTGCTCATCAAAAGCGATAATCATCAAAGATTTTATTTACTAACGACAATAAACGATTCAGCAGGGCTATTTTAAAACGCTCGGATTCGATATCGGAAACGGATTCAAAAACTACGGCGGTGAATTTCCGCAATTGCTATTTTAATTTCCGAATTCGAATATTTTTGATGTTTCTTTACGGAAAAATCAATTCGATTCATCGAAATGATTTCGGAAATTAAAGTAGCAATTGCTGAAATTCGCCTCGGAAATTTTTGAATCCGTTTCCGATATCGAATCCGACGTTTTAAAATACCCCTGCAGGTATCGACGCCTATTTATTCACTTTCAAAATTGCAATTGGCCACAACCGGGGCTCCTGCCCTACATAATTACACCCAGACACAAATGCATGTCCTGTGCGGGAATCGAAACCACGACTTGTGGCGCGATAGGTGGAATCTTAACCAGTCTTAACCAACCGCGCCAGATGGCCAGTCAAATATACCTTTAGAAAAAAAAATACAATACTTTTATAAGTATAAATACCTTTAGAGTCCAATCTTACAATGAATTCAGGATGTTAATGAGGCAGCCCCATTTCTGACACGCATCAGGAATGTGCGCGCAGGCGCATACAGTACGCCTACCATGAGTTTTCCACGCCAACGTAATCTAGTCGTTAGCCTATGGAGTTGATCTCACACCCTTTCTCATACTCGGGGGTGGTTACGCAAACCCCAGGTCGCATGACCCCACGATTGAGGTTGCAAGTCGCCGTGTGCTAAGACACACGGGGCGATGGGTTTGACTCATGTGGAGTCTTATCTACTGACTACAGTGTCAGGTTTTGTACTTAGCTGCACCGAGGCTTGCCATCCTGGGCGTGCCCGGTTGGCGCTCAGCGCGGAAGCGGCGGCTCTCTCTGTATTGTGCATGTGGTCAAACATGTGGGGCTGTAGAGTCGTTAGCGACTATGGTGAAACATTTTGTATGAAATGCTTTCAAAAGTCTACAATACCCGAAAAAAAAAAACACTCAATGTGTATCAGTATCGCTGTTCTGATGTCATCGAGCAAGGAAATTATGAAATTCAAACACTATTTAATCTTTATAATACATACACGGTGATTATTTATTGAAATAACAGATTTTACACATACAATTGATTTTACAAAAAAATTGCTACATAAATAAATAAATAAAATCTTTTAGTCCAGTAGAATTAGATAATCAATTTACATTAATTGTGGTACTAATGATTTTTGGCATATCGATAGAGTTATGTATGGATATGATTACCTTGAATTCGCAACCGATTTGGAAGTACGGAAAATGGTGAAAATTGAGAAAAACTTTGAAATTGAATAATTCCTAAACAAAAATTGTGGTACTAGTTGCGACAATACCATGTCTTTAGAGAACCATTATTTACCTTCTCAAGCAATTTGGACCGGTTGCGACATACGGAACATACCTAAACGTAAAAGAGTGATTTTTCGCCTTTATCTCCTAGGCAAAATGTGTGGTACTAGTTGCGAACTCATTGGTACTTTGTATTAGCCTTTTACATTTAGTTTTAAGTTTGCAATCGGTTGCGATCTACGGAACCCTAAGAAAATACTTTTTGCTGAATTCTACTTCTAGCAAAATTAGCGTAGTCCGTATTATTGCTTATATCATATTTGTAGATCAACTTCTACCTACTCTGTGATCGCAACTGAAGAGAACATTACGGAACATAGTTTTCTTTACAAGTAAAATGTGCGCGTATTCGCATGTTAAGAAACTATGTTCCGTAATGATTTCTTCGGTTGCGATTTGCGAAGGAATTTTCACCATTTTCCGTACTTCCAAATCGGTTGCGAATTTAAGGTAATCATATCCATACATATCTCTATCGATATGCCAAAAATCATTAGTACCACAATTAATGTTAAATGTTCCTTAATTTTGAGCTAATTCTACTGGACTATTTCAGTTAAATGAAACTACATAATTAGTAATTAATACAAAATATATGTTAAAATTAACGTAACAATTTGTGTATGCGAAAACCATAATTGATCACAGGAAAGATACTACCATTCGGATAGTGCGGGAAAACTAAAGAAACGTACAATTGCACACAATAAATAAAAGGTAAAACGCATGTAAAACGTATCAGAATTGGTAGGTATAGAAAACTACAATAACCGAGAATCAATTCTCTATCTCATAATGAACCAAATTTTATGAGTATCGTGCGTATTTTTTTAGTTTATAATGGTTCTGTGAACACTTGTTAATACTTATTTAAGTTATAATTATAGTAGTAATATAAATTTTCTAATCCATATTTCATGTAAGTAAAAACAATATGACTTGATATGACATCAAATCAAGAATATTAAAAGGGGGATATGAAATCAAAAACAGATATCCTGTTTCTCAAATTTTATTGGTAAATTCACATTCAAATTATAGACCACGTTGATGACAGATGTTACATTATGGGATATCTACAGACAAAATTTTGTAATTATTTACTATGATACTGTATCGGTACATCTCAATTTCTAAATCTACTGTTTCAATAGCTACATCGATTTTAAGGTGCA
>OX596248.1:10769804-10828293 GCA_951394255.1 Polyploca ridens
TTTAAGAGGGTTTAGTACGTAATAACGCACAATGCCGCAATATTCCAGGTTTTCGGTGTGACACTACTCAGTTATATTAATAGTTATTCATTTGAGTTGTCGTAAATCCAATAGGAAATTTATTTTTTTACTTTTCACATAGGAAAAAACATTAAATTGACTGTTTGTTATTTAGTTTGGAGTAGTTCTTTGAGAGACCTTTTTTGAATTTTACGGAACATGCTGTCTTTGCAGTCAAATCGGTATTAAAGTACTTGAAACAAAAAAATACAAAAATACATGTTAAAAAGTTCATATTGTCTTCTATTTTTATAATAAATAACATCATAACGTTTTGTACATTTTTGTTATGAAACTGACAAAACAATACCGCGTAAAAATTAAGATTTTTATCGATGTTTAGCGCTGTTTTTAATATGGAAATCGAATGTCAAACTTCATAATTACTATTTATTAATACGTAGCAGTTAATGCTTAAAATTATTACATTAAAAAAATCCGTAAAAATGTTATAATTATTTTATACCGAATATTTTAAAACTGCTATATAAATCGATTGCGGAGGCCACGGCTCGGCAGACCCGGCTCCGCCGTCTCAGAGAGAGGACGTATCGCTCTGTTTTCCGCGCGCTAAGTTCGCCAACATATTATTACGATTGAGAGTATTGCTACAATCGCCCGCATTATAGCGCGCTCTTACCACTTATGATACTTGGGTTGATAAGTTAAGTTATATTGATAAATGGTAACTGTTTCTTAAATTACGTTACGCCAGTAACTGTTTTGAATAATAAGCTGACAAATATTCAAAATTAGTTTTTTTCTTGTTATTGTTAATAAGTGTCTTCTACGGGAAATCATCGCCTAGAAAGGCACGATCGATCAATGCCAATCAGAAGTAATGGATAAATATCAAATATAAGGGCGGCCTTATGTTTGAAAATTCCTCCGTTTATATTAATACCTACTATAAAAGAAAAGATTTGTATTTGTGTATGTTTTGTTTGTTTCAATAAATTTCAAAAACGACTGTACCGATCTTTCACCACTAGAATGCATGTTACCTATCATATCACTTAGTATAATAGGCAATATTATATTAAGTGATATTTTGGCTACGGTAACCGCTTACCATCAGGCGGGCCGTATGCTTGTTTACCGACTTTGTGGTATAAAAAAATATATATATTTGAGGTCATAAAAAAGTGTCCGCCATTATGAACTACTTAGTTAACTACTCGTCCGATTGCTGTCAAAATTGATATTTGAGAGACCCTTGGCCCATATAACATGAATATATGGTCAAAATTGAAAAAAAGTGCCCGTCAAAATGTCCGCCATTTTGAACTATTTAATTACTGGTCCGATTGCTCCCAAAATTGAGATTTGAGAGGCCTTGGAATTACAAAACACGAATCTTTCTTCATAATCCAAAAAAGTGTCCGGCATTTTGAATTATTTTGTTACTGGTCCGATTGCTCTCAAAATTGATATTTGAGAGACTCTTGGACGATATAACATGAATCTTAGCTCAAAATTGAAAAAAGTGTCCGCCATTTTGAACTATTTAATTACTGGTCCGATTACTCTCTAAATTGATAATTGAGAGACCCTTGGCCCATATAACATGAATATTTTCTCAAAATTGAAAAAAGTGTCCGCCATTTTGAAATATTTTGTTACAGGTCCGATTGCTATCAAAATTGATATCTGAGAGACTTTTGGACCTTATAACATGAATCTTTGCTCAAAATGGAAAAAAGTGTCCCCCATTTTGAACTATTTCGTTACTGGTCCGATTGCTATCAAAATTGATATTTGAGAAACCCTTGGGACATATAACATGACTAACTATTGATTTAATGGTCCGATTACTCTCAAAATTGTCATTTGAGTGACCCTTGGGACATATAAAATGAATCTTTGCTCAAATTTGAAAAAAAGTGTCCGCCATTTTGAACTATTTTGTTACTGGTCTGATTGCTGTCAAAATTGATATTTGAGAGACTCTTGGACCATATAACATGAATCTTTGCTCAAATTTGAAGAAAAGTGTCCGCCATTTTGAACTATTTTGTTACTGGTCTGATTGCTCTCAAAATTCATATTTGAGAGACTCGTGGGTAGGGATTGCAATCCGGATACTTCGAAATTCGAAAATGACTGAAAAATCCGGATTTTTGGGCCTATTTATAAATCCGAATATTCAGAATCAAATCCGGTTTTTTCGAATTTAAGGTTACGCATCAAACATCAGTTACGAGGCGGGAAATTTGATATTTTTCGTTTTTTTTTTTACCTTCATGGAACAATATGGATAGATATTTCAGTGATTCGCGACCAGTAGTTCATTTAGCATATTGTAGAATTGATACTTTTTGTTGAAGATTAACTATTTTTGTACATTTCCCAAAATAATAAGTTTTACGGTTTTTAGAGAAACCGTGAGAAATGTTCAAATATTGCTCATATTATACAAAAAAACATTCATAACACAATGTGCCCAATGAACTTCTACTGTCGCTAATCACAGAAACATCTATCCATATTGTTCTACGAAGGTAAAAAAAAACTAGAAAATTCAAATTTACCGCCTCGTAACTGATGTTTACCCTTAAATCATAATTGCCAATAGTTGATGGTTAATTACAATTCTCATCATTGAATATCCAGTACATGTACTGGATATTCAATGACAGCAAGGGAGTAGAACTTGCTTCCGGCCGGCGTCTGTGTTACCTGACTCTTACAATCTAGGCACTTTCAAGGCCATGGTTTCATCTGGGTAAGCGTGCTCCAACTTAGGTTTCGTCATTATCCTTAATGACGGCTCAGTGGCCAAACGCTAGTCCATATTTTTTTTTTAAATATTTCCAATTTTATTTAATTTTTATTCAAAAACATTGGAAAAACAATAAAATAGAACACCCTTCTTCAAACTACTAATAGTTTAGCATAAAACTACGCGTACAATTTAAAATTACAAAAGATTGCAAAAAAAATACCGAAATTCGAAAAATCCGGATAATCCGGATTTATATGTGATGATAAACTTGGAATCCGGATTTGAAAAAAATCCGGATTTTGCAATCCCTACTCGTGGGCCATATAACATGAATCTTTGATCAAAATTGAAAAAAGTGTCCGCCATTTTGAACTATTTTGTTAGAGGTCCGATTGCTATCAAAATTGATTTTTGAGAGACTCTTGGACCATATTAAATGAATCTTTGCTCAAATTTGAAAAAATTGACCGCCATTTTGAACTCTTTCGTTACTGGCCCGATTGCTATCAAAATTGATATTTGAGGGACGCTTGGAACATATAACATGAATCTTTGCTCAAATTTCAAAAAAGTGTCCGCCATTTTGAACTATTTTGTTAGAGGTCCGATTACTATTAAAATTGATATTTGAGAGACTCTTGTACTTGTCTTGTATGAATCTTTACTCAAATTTTAAAAAAAGTGTCCGCCATTTTGAACTATTTTGTTACTGGTCTGATTGCTATCAAAATTGATATTTGAGGGACACATTTTTTAAATTTTGAGCAATGATTCATGTTATATGGTCCAAGAGTCTCTCAAAGATCAATTTTGAGAGCAATCAGACCATTAACAAAATAGTTCAAAATGGCAGACACTTTATTAAATTTTTTGCAAACATTCATGTTATATGGTACAAGAGTCTCTCAAATATCAATTTTGATAGCAATCGGACCTCTAACAAAATAGTTCAAAATGTTGGACATATTTTTAGATTTTGAGAGAATGTTCATGTTTTGTAATCCCAAGGCCTCTCAAATCTCAATTTTGATAGTAATCAGACCAGTAACAAATTAGTTTAAAATGGCGGACACTTTTTTCAATATTGAGCAAAGATTCATGTTATAGGGTCCAAGAATCTCTCAAACATCAATTTTGAGAGCAATCAGACCAGTAACAACATAGTTCAAAATGGCGGACACTTTTTTAAATTTTTTGCAAACATTCATGTTATATGGTCCAAGAGTCTCTCAAATGTCAATTTTGAGAGCAATCAGACCAGTAACAAAATGGTTCAAAATGGCAAACACTTTTCTCAATTTTGAGCAAAGATTTATGTTATATGGTTCAAGAGTCAAACATCAATTTTGATAGCAATCGGACCTCTAACAAAATAGTTCAAAATGGCGGACACTTTTTTTCAATTTTGAGCAAAGATTCATGTTATATGGTTCAAGCGTCCCTCAAATATCAATTTTGAGAGAATTCAGACCAGTAACAAAATAGTTCAAAATGGTGGACACTTTTCTCAATTTTTAGCAAAGATTCATGTTATATGGTTCAAGAGTCTCTCAAACATCAATTTTGATAGCAATCGGACCTCTAACAAAATAGTTCAAAATGGCGGACACTTTTTTTCAATGTTGAGCAAAGATTCATGTTATATGGTCCAAGAGTCTCTCAAATATCAATTTTGAGAGCAATCAGACTACTAACAAAATAGTTCAAAATGGCGGACACTTTTTTTCAATTTTGAGCAAAGATTCATGTTATATGGTCCAAGAGTCTCTCAAACATCAATTTTGAGAGCAATCAGACCAGTAACAACATAGTTCAAAATGGCGGACACTTTCAAAATGGCGGACACTTTTTTCAATTTTTTGCAAACATTCATGTTATATGGTCCAAGAGTCTCTCAAATGTCAATTTTGAGAGCAATCAGACCAGTAACAAATTAGTTCAAAATGGCAAACACTTTTCTCAATTTTGAGCAAAGATTTATGTTATATGGTTCAAGAGTCTCTCAAACATCAATTTTGATAGCAATCGGACCTCTAACAAAATAGTTTAAAATGGCAGACACTTTTTTCAATTTTGAGCAAAGATTCATGTTATATGGTCCAAGAGTCTCTCAAACATCAATTTTGATAGCAATCGGACCTATAACAAAATAGTTCAAAATGGCGGACACTTTTTTTCAAATTTGAGCAAAGATTCATGTCATATGTTCCAAGCGTCCCTCAAATATCACTTTTGAGAGCAATCGGACCAGTAACTAAATGGTTCAAAATGGCGGAGACTTTTTTCAATTTTGAGCAAAGATTCATGTTATATGGTCCAAGAGTCTCTCAAACATCAATTTTGAGAGCAATCAGACCAGTAACAACATAGTTCAAAATGGCGGACACTTTTTTTCAAATTTGAGCAAAGATTCATATTATATGGTCCAAAGGTCTCTTATATATCAATGAGACAAAATTTGAGCCATTTCTGAGGAGTTTTATTACAAACTCCGTGACAGGAGACTTTTATACAGGATGGATACGTCAATACGACAGTAAATGAAACCATGTAAAGTACTCATGTATACGATCAACTTTTACTATGGGACCAACTTGGAAATCGCAAAAAAAAACAAAAGAAACCGGCCAAGTGCGAGTCGGACTCGCACACGGAGGGTTCCGTGTAATATTAACTAACTCTGCTATGAAAAAATACACGCCAAAAATATTGAATGAAAGGTAAATTGCGGTTTACGTATTATGACGTATTAAAAAGAAACTACTACGAGATCTAGTAATCTCGTTCAAACCAATTTTTTGGTGGAAGTTGATCATTTTTGAAGACCTATCCATAGATACCCCACAAGTATGGGTTTGATGAAAAAAATTTTTTTGAGTTTCAGTTCTTAGTATCCCCCAAAATTTATTGTCTTTTTTCTATTTTTGTGTGAAAATCTTAATGCGGTTCAGAATACATCTACTTACTAAGTTTCAACAGTATTGTTCTTATAATATTCGGAAAAAAGTGACTGTGACATACGTACGGACAGCCAGACAGACATACATGACGAATCCATAAGGGTTCCGTTTTTTGCCATTTGGCTACGGAACCCTAATTACTGCTTTTCATACAATTCTTATGAAATTTTGTGTGTATATTCAGTAGGTCTGAGAATAGGACTTAAACTATTATTCATAGTACCCATAGGGGAGCCGGGGCGGGTCGCTATTATAATTATATTAATAATAATATTGAATTATTTTAAGAAAACCAAATAAAAGATTAATTAGATAAATTAGGTATATAGGTACCTGAACTACATTGTTTACTAGTGTAAAAAAAATGTATTCAGTACATTGTACTATATAACTACATACTTATAACCTAATTCAACCTACCAGATACCTTGTTTATAATATTATAGTTTTACATCGACATGAAGCCATACTGAAGTATCAAAATAATAACGCGCGCAGTATGTTGGCGGAGGAGCCGCACCAATGTTGGCCCCGCTGTGGCCCCGCGTTGACTCGGCTTGGCGCTGGCAAATACCTAAACTCGAGCGCGGCCGGGTAGCTTATATGCTCTTAAGTTGTTCAATAAAAGAGGCAGTCAATAAAAATATAGGGAAAGTTATATTGCTAAGACCAGCTTGCAAGCTATAAATCAGACGAATTTCTGACTTAAAGAAGACACCTAGGTAAATAATAACATTCTATTTCTGAGTAATTATATTCAAAGTCAAATATTCTGAATTAATTTTATCTGCTATGAAGTCAGTTCATAATCAAAGAGCTAAATCACAAATCTTCATGACCAATGGCACTATGAATGAAAATTATTCAACATCATGTTTGTTGGGCACACATGGAAAAAGAAAAAAGTGATTGTTACCAATTTGTAATCATTGTGACCTACTTGAGATAAAATTAGGAAGTAAATGTTATTTATAATTTGATATGACACACATCACTATGTAATATTTTTTTAAACAAAGAAACATGTCCTTATTATTAGAATTCTAGTAATTGCAAATCAAGTTATCATATAACATAGATAATGAGGTCAATATGAAATTCCCATTTAGTTAAGTGTGAATGATAATAATTTAGGATTATGATTAAAGGGCATGCTTTTAATAACATTTTCAATAAGCAGTGAACATATGAAGTGGCAAAGACATGTTCAACCAATAAATAATCCATTATATATACAAAGATATCATATTACTAGCTGTCCCCCGCGATTTCACCCACATTCCCGGGATAAAAATGTCCTTCTCCATACCATAGGGTATCTGTATGCCAAATTTCATGATGATCCGTTGAGTAATTGAGGCGTAAAGGCTTAACAAACAAACAAACCCACTTTCGCATTTATAATATTAGTTAGGATATTAATGCATAGATTACAGATGGTGTCAAACTTCTAGTTCACTCTGAATTTGCATCGTCCATTGAACAGGTGTACAGTCAAGGATATAAATATACACTTATTGAAATTCAACAATGATTTTATCTTAAACTATTGATTGAAATTATGAAATATTTTGCAATCAAGATCTTTTAACATATACTATTATGATTTGTGTAATATTTCAACAGTACACAGTTTACAGTGTGAGAAAATTACTTTTGAATTTCACAAAGCGTTTACATATTTATGTCCTTGACTGTACAATACCACTAAGACCTACATTTTGTTACTGTAACATAAACAACCTCATGTACAGAGCAAACTAGATTAGGCATAATCTGTATCATTTAAGTTGAAGAATCTTTAAGCCCCTGCATGCTGTAAGCTATAATTCAAGTTGCATTAAAAAAAATAGTTCTATGATAGGTATACTATGCAGGTTAAAGCTGGGAATTGTAATTATTTCTTATAAGCATTTTATCTGGGCCACCTTATTACTTACCTACTGTCATACCTTATACAAGAACTAAAGCGGCTAGGTTCCTCACAAACATATGTAAATAGTTAAGTAAGAAATAAAGCCAATTAGCAAATCTGAACTTTTATATCCTCTAAGAATTAGATTTCTAATGGTTATCATTCCCCAACCCATTTGAGATTAGGAATAATTCTGAAAAAATTAAATTCTCCTAGGAGATCCTTTTTAAAGATCACTGGATTCATGTTGTCCCAGCATTTCAAAATGTTAATAAAATACAAGATTAGAAAAATGAGTTACCTGGAGAGCTGCCGGCCTGCAACTGCCTGCGCAGATGCGGGGGAATATAGCGGCCAGCACCCTTGTTAGCCTGAGGCTGCAAGTCCAGACCAGCAAGCTACAAAATACAATACAAAACAAACCTACATAAAACACACAAAAAAGTAGTAAGTACATTGGTATTTTTAAATCTTTATAACAATGTGGTTATGTTTATCATAGAAATACATACCTGCCTTCTATTATAAATTAGCTATGTATGTAAGAACGGACGCAGAACCGTGACAAAATAGGGTATGATCATGGTGTGATATTTAATATAGCCGTACATACGTCATGAATAAAACATTTCTTGAAAAATAATAGGTAACGGATCTAGTATTCATTCAGGCGTACAGCTATCCGAAGCGGTATCCCTGCGAGGAGTACATTATTCATTGCGAAATATTCATTTCCTCCCGCCATGACACGCAAATATAACGTGACAATGACCTCACTCCGATGTGCCTTAGGAAAATTTCAGCTACCCATGAGGACATGTGTTCGATTTAAAATAGGTTGAAAGTCGACAAAATCAATGAAAATAGACACCCCAAGTGGAAGATCTCAGTCGCCATGTTGGTTATTCGAAGACACGTAAAAGCATTGAGATTTTTATTGTTCGAATCTATTTCAGTAAAATACAATATTCTCATGAATTAGAATATTTTTAATCTGATACGATGATTCTTCGGATATCATTAGCTATGAGGAGGCTTTCATTCATTAGAGTCAAGTAAAAATCAATAGTGCATGTAAGTACATGAGGCACAAACCTGCTGCTCTAGACCTGTTCCATTTTGGTTGGTAACATTACTCATATTACTACCAAGCGGTACGTTTTTTTGGCAACTTTGCTCCAAAAATATTATACAAACACAGTCTACAATGAATTTTGCACAATCACAAATTCACAAAATCACATGAAAAGACTTCAATTTTTCTCTCCAAAATCACTTTTCATTCGTAGTTTTTGTTCTTCACTGATTATTGAACATCTTACTCATTCACTCCTTGAGTACCATTCATTCTTCCAAAGTTTCCGCATTTAAAACCGAATTAGCTCGAATAAAACTGGGGATCAATAAAAATGGTATTGGTTCAATGGAATAAATACTAATTAAATGTCAAATTGAACAAAAAAAAAATGATTTTGTAGATTTTAAACGTTTTCTAGGTAATTAAATAAATAGTTTTGGGTGTCTAGGTACTTTTTTAAATATAATTAGTACAGTTTTTAGATTATGGTTTTGATTTACTATAAATTATAAAGAGTAAAACAAAGTGGAACATCATAAAATTGTAATTACTTTCACATGTTGATAAAAAATACCCAGGAGAGTGGGAAAGTTTAGTACGATGGAAACATCTTTGTACTATCGAGTGAGTCAAAGTTGAGGTCAGTGTTCACTGTTTTATCATAAGAGCACAGTTACTTTATTAGTTCAATAGATGTCACTATACTAGGAAATTCGCTGAATCCTTATTGAAATAGTACTATCTAATACTATCCGAATTCTGACGCGTCTGACGTCCGCTTCTGATGAGTACCGGATGCAAACCATCGGACGTCCGAATTTTTTCTGATCAGAATGTCGGATGGCGCGCTATCCATACATTTTGTACTACTAGACCCCGCACATCTATCCGAAATTCACATCGATTGTCAAGTGGCCGCCGTGTGGTATGCACGCGTTCATTCTGTACGGCGAGATAAAGTAACTATTACACCTTCCTATTTTTAGGATCCTAACTAGGAAGCAGGAAGCTACTTATTACACTACACTATATTGCTTTCTAAAGTAACTATTACACCTTCCTATTTTTAGGATCCTAACTAGGAAATAGGAACGTGTAATCGCAGAAAGAACGGTTAGTGTCCTAAGTAGTGAGATAGGAAGGTCCCAACCGCTCTACTTCCTTAAACAGGAAAGTGTAATCGCGTCGCTCCGATTTAGGACGTTTAGGGATGTAACATTGTTCTTCAAAACATCGATGTTTTGAAATAATTATATAAGGCCCTTCTAAAGTCTTGGCGTATCTTTTGAGGGATGAATGTATAGGTCATTAGTAATCAAGAAACAATAATAGAAAAATAATCCGTACATTGAAAATACTACATTATTTATAAATGAATACTTGGTACTTACTTACATAAAGTTCAATTTTGTTTTTTTTTTAACATAAAGGAGCTCATTTGCATTCATTAAAATTTTAATTTGTGTGATCGGTTTGAGAGCATAAAAAACTTAAAACATCGGAAGAACATCGATGTAAGTATAGTCATATTTTTTTTAAATCGACCTTTGTTACATCCCTACGTGTCGTCCGTCCCGCTTTAGTATAGTTGCTATACTCTTTGCCGCGTCCTATTTAAGCACTTATTACACCTTCCTATTGATGATTAGTACCTAACTATTTATTGGGTACATTAAAAATAAATAAAATTAATGTATTATATTTAAATTATTTATTACATTACTAGTTGCGCCCTGGGGTTTCACCGCGTACCCAAGGGCTATCCTAACCTAGAGCGCAGTCTACTCGGGTTGGTATTTTCTACCATTTTATACCTAAACTTTAATTATTAACTCAATTTTTTATAATTCTAATGTTTTTTTTTATTTATAATAATAATAATAATATCGATTCCAACAAAATCGCTTCTTCCAGAGTGACCAGAGGAAGGTATACCGGTAGTGGGAAAGAACCGACCAACGTGTGTCTGACGGGCAGCTGCCGGATACTACTTCCATGATTAATTTCTGGCGTAGTCTGGTCAGTGCCAGTCGAACATACCGAGGGCGAGTGGATGAGTGTTGTCGAACGTGAGTGTGAGTCCATCGAACCAATGGAGGCTATAACCATCAGCCCCAATGACATAAGTTGTGTTGATAAAGTGGTTTCGATGCTCACACGAACGTTTGGCAACGCAATTCCAACAAGCCCTTGAGCATGGTTCCCTGCCAACTTTCCTTACAACTGATGTTACTTCCTTGCTCTTCAAGTCCGGTAGTACCACGGAAGCGAAAAACTATCGACCCATCACGTGCTTGCCAACACTATACAAGCTCCTTACATCCATTTTGAGAGCAAAAATTAATACGCACATTGTTGCGAACAACATTTTGGCCTCCTCTCAAAATGGATGTAGGGGTGGGTCCCGTGGTACCAAAGAGCTCCTCCTCATCGACACGACAATTTGCCAACAGGTCCGGCGGAACCGGGGAGCCATCTCGGCCGCCTGGATTGATTACAAGAAGGCCTATGATTCGGTGCCTCACTCATGGCTGGAGAGGATCTTGGAACTGTATAAAGTTGATACAGCTCTAAGATCCTTCTTGAGCGCTTGTATGAGGCAGTGGATCAAAGTCCTTCGTCAACCAGGTGGTGGAGATGGCACCTCTGGCCCGCAGGACTCTATAAGGATTCAGCGAGGTATTTTCCAGGGTGACAGTTTGAGTCCTCTGTGGTTCTGCCTAGCTTTGAATCCGCTCAGTACTCTGCTGAAGGATTCAGGACTAGGTTGCCGGCTTCGGAGAAGGGGTGAGGTCATTTCTCACCTGTTGTACATGGATGACCTTAAACTATTTGCACCAAAACGTCAAGACTTGTTGGAGCTACTGAAAATTACAGATTTTTTCAGTAGCGCCATCGAAATGGAGTTTGGTGTAGATAAGTGTGCGGTCATGCATGTACAGCGGGGTAAAGTCGTAAATTCAACAAATTTACAGCTTTCTGAGACAATGTCTCTCAGATCACTCTCCGAAGCAGAAACCTATAAGTACCTTGGTATGTCATAGTCATTGGGTATTGTGGACAGGGACATAAAGCAGGCTATGAAGGAGCGCTTCTTCTGTCGCCTGACAAAAGTACTGAACAGTATTTTGTCGGGTGGTAACAAGGTGCGCGCCTTCAACGCCTGGGTGATGCCCCTGCTCACGTACTCCTTTGGCATACTAAGGTGGACTCAAACTGAGCGGGATTCCCTGGATAGGAGGGTCCGTCTCTTGCTCACAACACATCGCATACTACACCCACGCTCGTTTGTTATGAGACTGTACATCCCGCATAAGTGTGGAGGCCGTGGCTTTTTAAACGCCAAGAACCTCCACAACCGCGAGGTGTGCAGTCTTAGGAAGTATTTCCTTGACAACGAGTGTGGGATGCATCGCGATGTGGTGGCAGTAGACAGGGGCCTCACCCCGTTGTCCTTGGCAAACGAGAACTGGCGCAGACCAAAGGTGCTAAGCATCGAGGACCGCAAGGACGTATGGAAGAGTAAGGAGCTACACGGGCGGTTCTACAGGGCCCTAACATGGCCTGATGTAGATCTGCTCGCGTCGGTGAACTGGCTACGCTTTGGTGACCTCTTTGGGTAAACCGAAGGTTTTGTCTGTGCAATTGCGGACGAAGTTATCAAGACGAATAACTACCGGAAATATATCCTGAAGGACGGTACGGTCGACATCTGTCGAGCATGCCGCCGTCCCGGAGAGTCACTCAGGCATATTATCTCCGGTTGTTCTCATCTTGCTAACGGCGAGTACTTGCACAGACATAACCTAGTAGTCAGAATCATCCACCAGCAACTTGCTCTTCAATACGGCCTTGTAGAGTTCGAAATTCCGTACTATATTTGAGCACCTGCAATTGACGACTGACAAAGTAATGGAGCAGTACCCCTCCGCGGAGTTAGTGATACTAGGAGACTTCAACTCGCTCACCACGTTGAGTGGCTTAGTTCTCGGTCCACTGACTTCGCGTGGAGGACTGCTGACGACTTTGCCCTGGCCTATGGCTTCTCACAACTGGTTGTTTCTCCTACGAGAATCCCAGATATTGAGAGCCATACTAGCTCCTTACTGGACCTTCTGTTGACTACGCGACCGGACAACTATACAGTGACAGTGGATGCGCCACTTGGCTCATCGGACCACTGTCTCGTCCGGACGCAAGTGCCATGCGCCCGACCTGATTCGCCCCGGCCTCCCGGAAGGCGACGTGTATGGCACTACAAGTCGGCAGATTGGGACGGATTGCGAGATTTCTACGCATCGTACCCATGGAGACAGCTTTGCTTCGCATCAGATGATCCTGACACCTGTGCAGCTGCCGTCGCTGAGGCGATACTGGCGGGAATGGAATGTTATATCCCAAACCTGCTAGTGGCTGCAGGGGTGAAGAAACGACCGTGGTTTAATCGGCCCTGCAAAGATGCTAGACAAAATAAGCAGACTTTATATGAAGCTTGGACCACGGCCCGAACTAGTGAGGATCCTAACATCTCTGATGCGAAACGCAAATTTAACGCTGCCTCGAGGTTCAGTAAGCGAATGATTGCCAGGGCTAAGTTCGACTTCGTCGGCAGGTTTGGTGAGAAGCTGACTAGCCTTCCATCTGGAAGTCGCGCTTTCTGGTCTCTTGCTAAAGCTGCTGAAGGAAACTTTTGCTAGTCGTCCTTGCCACCACTGCGTAAGCCGGACGGAAACTTGGTCCATAGTGCAAAGGAGAAAGCTGATCTTTTGGGCTCTCTCTTTGCCTCGAACTCGACTTTGGATGACGGGGGCGCCACACCGCCTACCATCCCGCGGTGTGACATCTCCATGCAGAACACGTCCTTGAACATCAGTAAAAGCATTGGATCCTTGGCATCATTGAGCTTGAGCTAATCATTGAGCCATGGGATCCTTGGCATCGACATTTCTAGCAATGTTTTGTTCCGTAGTCACTTAGAAGACAAGGTTAAGCTGGCATCCAAAAAGCTTGAAGTGCTCAACAAAGCGAAGCAGTACTTCACATCGGGCCAAAGACTGCAACTTTATAAGTCGCAAGTCCGGCCTCATATGGAGTACTGCTGTCATCTGTGGGCAGGGGCACCTGACTACCAGCTTGGGCCTTTAGACTCGGTTCAGCGACGTGCTGCTAGAATTGTTAACGATTCCGAGCTCACAAGCGGTCTAGAGCCCCTCAGTCTGAGGAGAGACTTTGCCTCCTTATGTGTATTCTACCGCTTGTATAACAGTGTTCTGAAGAATTGTTTAAGATGATGCCCACGGCTACATTCTACCATCGCAACTCTCGCCATCGATGGGGAGTCCATCCCCACATATTGGAACCAAAATTGTTTCGAACTGTGCGGTCTAGCTTCCTTCCGCGGACGCTCAGATTGTGGAATGAGCTCCCTGCCGTGGTTTTCCCAATGGAGTACAGCATGGGGTTCTTCAAAAAGGGTGTGAAGAGATTTCTGCAGGGTCGGCAACGCGCGAGTAACACCCCTGGTGATGCAAGCGTCCATAGGCTGCGGTAACCGCTTACCATCAGGCGGGCCGTATGCTTGCTAACTAAGTAGTATAAAAAAAAAATATATATAAGTAGGGTAGAGGCACCAATAAATGAACGTTTAAGGGTTTTGTCTATCTTTAAATAGCTATAACTCAGTCATTTCATGACATAGGCGCTTGTTGTTTTTTTCAATAATACCTTAAATCATTATTAATTGAAGGATTAAAGTAATTATATCCTACATCTTCAAGTATTTTTTTAAAAATTGAAAATTTAGGAAAATTTAGGTTATACCCCTATAGTTGAACACTGAGCCCTAATTATGAACGTTTTGTACCCAAAAGTTGAACTAACATTTGAATAGGAGTAGATTCCATATTAGTTCGTTCATTTAATGGATTAATGAACCATAAAATGAACGAATAATATTCTAAGTGAATATTATTCGTTCAACTTGAGGCAAATATACCCAAAGGTTGAACGAATAAAATGTGAACCGTTCAAATTTCGACCACCGATCTTAATGGTAATTCTATAGGAAAGTTAGGTTTAACATAATCAAAAACTGTAAAATAATTTGTTCAACTTTTGGTAACTATGTTCATAAATTTAATAAAATTCATTTGAGTATTTTTCTTTTTGTGTTTAATCGTTAACTTAAAGATTTTAAAGGGTATAAAAATTAGACCTTTTTCCATTAGTTGAACGCCGTTCATCTATTGGATCAAGTGAACAAAATTAAATCCATTACTTGAACAGTAAATTTCTCTAAAAAACGGTAAATAATGTAATTATATATATTAAGTTATTGCAAGCAGAATATATCAAGATTTTATTCCAACCAAAACTGCTCTAATATGACATTAATTCTTTCTATACGCTGACAATGTTCTTAAATTTGGAGGGACTTACCGTTAGAAGGTTTCCATATAAAACCGATTTTTGGCGGGTACCGTACACTTAAAAAATTCACCGCAATCGCGTCTGGGCTGTCATTGTCAATGTTGTTAAGGAATATGGAAGAAAAAATATTGCCTTATGGAGAAAAAAATATTGCAAACATGTAAATTTAGGGATTATATTATATTTCTTTATTTTGCGGTCGATCGTTCATCTATTGGGGGTCGGTCATCTTTTGGTGCCACTACCCTACGCACGTGCGCCAGTTCTCGAAAATTGTCGTGCCACGCTCTATTGGGATCGATCTGTCATCACGGACAGGACTATTGTAGCCAATAAGCCTGATATCGTGCTGACAGATTGATTGAAGCGCCGGGCAGTGCTTGTCGACATCACCATCCCCCATGACGAGAACCTCGTGAAGGCCGAGAAGGACAAGCTTAGCAAGTACCTTGACTTGGCTCACGAGGTAACCGCCATGTGGGATGTTGATTCGACGATCATTGTTCCGATAATTGTTTCAGCGAACGGTCTCATAGCGAAGAGTCTCGACCAACATCTTGAGAGGCTCCCGCTAGATGGCTGGGTCAAGGGTCAGATACAGAAGGCGGTACTCCTGGACACGGCGCGCATCGTCAGGAGATTCCTCTCTCTGCAGCCTTATCCACCAGTAGCTTGGACCGTACCCCGCTGCCGGCGGCACACAAGGATTAGGTTTTTTTATAACATTTTTAGATTTTGTAAAAATATTGTAAAAAAATTAATCATATTTACATAGGATTAGGTTTTTTATAATATTTTTGATTTTATATATTAATGTTATAAAAATAAAAATTTAGAAACTAAATAAATAATAAAGAGAATAATAATAGCCTTTATTCAGATGCAAAAAAAATATATTTACAATTTACAAACTTAAGTTAACGACTCTGCTGAGTCGATGACATCGACAACTTCGTCTGTTTGCCCAACATTGGCAAAGGCCTCCCCCATTTCTTTCCACTCTACTCGCTTTCCTTGTCCATAGTTTTCCGGCTGTCGTCTTTATCTCGACTTCCCACCTCCGGATCTGTCTTTTTTTATTTATACAAATGATCAAAAAACATTTTTTTTATGAATGATTAGTACTTAACTATTTATTGGGTACATTAAAAAATCAATTCACTCAAAAAATTCAATTCAAAATCATTTAGTCAAATATACCTTCGCAGGCACTTATAAAAAGTGTGTTTCTAATACTCTAATACAGGTTCAAAAGGTTTCATTTGCTGAAAAGAGCCGGCAATAAAGCTCAGCAATAACTCTTTTCAAAACAAGGTTAGATTAATTACCTGATATTTACATTCTAATCGCACTGACAACAATTGCCGTTCACAAGTATGACGCGTATGGCAGCCATCGCCCTCCTCGCCATATTGGAGGGAAGTGAGTGACCCATCACACGACACCGTGGCGCAAAGGCCTTAAAGTGAGCATGACTTACTTAAGTCTGCCTTAGAAATAATCCTAACTATAACAATGACATCAATTGTTATAAAGGACGCGCGTCCCTCGCGAGATACCAACGGGTTAATGTATCATAGGTATTTCTAGACATTCTTAGGTCCATTTTGGCCATTGTTCTTTAACATAATTATTTATCATATTTTTAAATTATTGGCTACGAATGGTAATTATTTCTTAATAAAAACAACATGACAAATATATTGAATTTGTCATGAAATCCTAACCGATGAAACGTTATTCCTGTTGATTTCTTATTACTTGAACTATTACGCTTATAGGCCCTACACTTAACCATATTTAATCCTAGATTTTAGCCCTATTTGTACAAAAACAATTAATAATTCGTATAAAAACCAAATAAAAACAAACAGTTGTTGACCCGTCATTTTGATTATCATAACAGCGGCAGGACGCCCCGCCTCCTAGGAGTCCGATCGTCGGAACGTCTATTAGCAACATTAGACCTATTCAATTTGGTAGCATAATATAATTACCACGAAACAAAGAAAACAAGTGGAAGTGCGAAGTAGGCGTGACTCGTGTCGCCACAATTAATAACATTAACACACTATCGAACCTGATGCCGACCGAACTACCGAACCAGTATTAATAAGAATAACAAAGTTCGGTGGCTCGCTCGTTGCGGTGCATGCGATGCATCAACAGACGACTGAACGCAGTGCCGACCGAACAAGTAAGTACTAAGTTCGGTGCGGGGCAGTGTTGCCAATGAAAATTTTTAGGCGGCCGTGTACATGAGGAAAAAAGCCGTGTTTATATGGAAAAAGACCAAAGGTGGGCCGTGTCACTTCTTAAAAAAAAGGAAAAACGTTTAATTAATGTCAATTAATTAAACGTTTCAGTCATCAGTCTTTTGTATTTTGGAAGTGATTGCTTGTTATAATTGTGATAGTGCCCGTCGATATAAAGATAAGTATATTTGATATTCTAATGTTTAACGATTGATAATTTTATATAATAATGTGTGTTCTGTGTATTTCTGTTATATACTGAGAATAACTCTGAATATGTGTAGTGGCCATACATAAGTCCTTTATATTGAGTTTCTTACCGGTATCTTCTCAATATGGTCGGCCATCCGAACCGGAAGTAGATTTGAGAGTGAATTCATAGTTGTGGCTATAGATATGATGTTTGAATAAATACATTCTAAAGTTTGGCCTAAATGATTATTTATTATTCTGACCCTTTAGTACTCTGATATAGTTAATTATACCTGATTTTGATTAATGCTATATAATTCGATTAGGGCCCACTTGCAGCTTTTACTTAAATCTCGATTTAATTCAAAATTAGGCTTAATCTTAACTTAACGTCTTGCACGTCATCGACTTAGCTTAAATCTCGATTTAAATAAACGTCAAAGTTAAACCGGCAGCTAGGTCGGTTTAAGTTGTTAAATCTCGATTTTATTGACAGACGTAATTGCAGTGTGTTGTTTTAGTTTTCTGTTTATTTGTAAAAATGGATTCCTTTTCGCTTATCGATCATGATATGTTATCTGATGATGACGAGGAGATCGTACAATATTTAGAAACACCGTTTTTCTCTCGTAGTGTACGTTAGTAGCGATTTATTTCGTACATTACGAGATGACGAATTTCTGAAACGATTCCGCTTAAGTAAACATAGTACAATGCTGCTTTTGATTTTTGTAGCATGCCATTAAATTTCGTCGTTTGCGAGTTGTACCTACTTGACGGCCAAGTTTTGCCATGCCTGTTGCTTCTCTTTTGTTGTAGCCCCATCTGTTTTTTATTCTCTAATATCGGGAATATTTCGACTGACCGCAAGAAATGCATTATTCCTGCCACGATAAAATTAGGTGCCCTAGATCTCTTCATTTTAATAAAGCTATAACTTTGAAAGCTTGAGACATTTTTAGCGAGATTCTCGCAAAAAAACTAGAAAATACCACGAAAACAACCACAAGACCAAAACACTGAATGAATACCTACCTAACCTACTAAATTGTCATTTATTGACTTTGACATTTATGACAGATAGACGACGTGACGTTTCTTTATAAGCAGAATTGAGTTGCTATCATTTTTTATGTGAAATGGAACGCAAAGAATGAATGACGAATGAATGACAGACTTAATCTCGGTTTAGTTAAATCGAATTTGAAATGTGACTGTGCAAGATATGCTTGCTGAGATTTAAGATAAGTCGAGCTTAACGCAAAATCTAGAATTAACAAAGTCGAGTTTAGTATATATTTGCTGCAAGTGGCCCTAAAATAACTATCCTAACGCTTGAATTACGTAATCTGATACTTATTGTCTATTATCTGAATTGATCAATTTATTGATGTCGGAGTCAGCGACAGCCAAGCGATACAAACACCACGATTAGGGTTCACTGGTATCGGGATTCGGTGGGCGCAGTGCAGGCAATAAAACAACGTTATACCATCGCTTCGTAAAAGTCCCGTATGAGGAGAAGAAGCGACGCAACAAACTCCTCACGGGCCCAATGTGTTTATTACGTTATTATTACGACACAATTTTACAATTAAATAATCACTTCACTTCACATTACTTCACTTCACACATGTACAGTCTTAAATAATTACAGGCTACAGAACCGGGTGTAACAATGATTGCACTGAGATGTGTACAGCTCGAGCGCTTGTGATAAACTAACTACATTTAATTAATGTCAATTAAATGTTTTTAACATTAAAATCCCTAAAACAGCTCCATTTGAATAATGTTTGCATATCGCTATTCGTTTAAAAAAAATTACAACAATTTATACTTTTTTTACTTATTATTCCCGGTCAGAAGGGTTACTTGGGTTACTCCAATGTTCGAAATTCGACAATCGTATAGTGTCGTTCCTCTCGAACTCCTGTCAAACAATATTTGGGTTAGTGGGACGGCACTATACGACGGTAAAATTTCGTGCCTCGGAGTAATTGTTGGTATGTATGATACGGGTACCTATGACCCGTATCATACCAACCCATAAATTAATTAATTACCGTAGAATTTGCAAAAAGCCGTAGAATCTGCTACGGCCACAGGGATGCAGCCGTAGGCCGTGGATTTTGTGATTTTTTGGCCTGAAAGCCGTAGAACACGGTAATTGCCGTAGCATTGGCAACACTGGTGCGGGGTGCGGTTTATCAACAGACCACCGAACGCCGCCGTGCGGCGAACGACCGAACTTGGAGCGGACCACAGATATAGATATACCTAGATAACGCAACAGCACCTATATCGTTGGCAAGTTTAGTTGTTCCGTATTTTATCCAAAATTCGAAAGTCATTTCTTGGAAATAGTGTACGTTTTTATAAAAAAAATACCACTTGCGGTAACCAAAATGACTGATTTTAAATTCAATAAAGAAAGTCTTGAAAGCAAGAGCTTATTACAAGATAGCCCATTATATTAAAAATAAAGATATCTGGAAGTAACTTGATTCTGCACAATTACATAATGTATACAAGCCAGTAGATTATCTACATAGTTATGAACTTGTTTAGGTTATTATTTTCTATGTATTTTGTAAGTAGTTGGTTTTCTTAATTTATGTTTTCATGCTTATGTATTTTACTTTGTAAAATAAAAATATAACTTTGGTCAAAAATAGCCAATACAGTCAGATTGTCCAAAAAATATTTAAAAAAATTAACATTGCTGCCGCCAGAATCGCGTGCCAGAATGAGTGCCCGATTTAGCATAAATGCTTAACGTGGCCACTATCGCGCTCACATTGCATCGGTTTTCTTGAATTGATTTGGTATTTTCCATCACTAAATAGTATTTGGGACGTCATAGTAGGTAGTCAAAAAATGCCACGCTTGTTGAATTGGTTTTTCGTCACTAAATAGAGCTTGTGACGAAATAGTAGGTAATCAAAAAATGGCACGCTTGATTATCATACAGATGGTGATCTTGCGTTATCTAGGGATATCTCTATCTGTGTAGCAGACCGAGCCCTAATGTTCGATGCGGTAATGCGGTGGCGCACAGCTCGCCACACGATCGAACAAAACTTTGGACCAAAATTGACACCGAACTCCGTTCGATCCTTCCGACCGCACTCTTTTTAGCTTATAGCGCTGTCTTCCTCTGTTCGACGCACCAAGTTCGAAGGTGTGTTAATGCTATTAGTTTTACGTTCTTCTTCTTCTTCTGACAACAATCAACTTAGAATTATATCTTCATCAATATCCCGTCAACTCACAAAAATAAACAAATTAAACTAAATAGCGTGCCGCGCGTGCGTTGTGGCTGGTACGAAAAAGTGGACACCAAGTGGACGCGTTCCTTTAGCGTCTAATGTGTGCGGATGTATCTATCTATGCTGATCCGTACATAATTAAGTGAAAATGTACGGACTATATAAAGTGATATTAAAAATAAAATATGTATAAAATGTATGCGACTGAAGGACTTTATATCCATGGTCATGAACAAATTAACAAATAAAAATGTGACATTATGTTTGATTATGTTTGTTTAGGTAAATTTTACAAGTACAAGAATCTTGCAAGATTCTTGGGGAAATATTATTTCTACTTTACATTGGGCAAAATTTAAAATATAAATACATGTGCTCATAAACCATTCAGCATTTGTGCACCACCAGGTAGGTAGTGTATTCATGGTGTACCTATTCTATTTTTCTTCTGTTCAATGTTCCTGCCTGACCAATTCTATTTTACCTAGTTATATGCTTTAATAGTATCAAAGGTTCTAAAATTAAGTATCGTGATATTTTCGGAATATTACCTTACATTGTTTGTTAAATATCATAATCTATATTTTGCTTCTAGAGAATGAAGTCTAATCAAACGCCACCAGCTCCTCGCGAGCGTCAGCCGCCACCTGAACCTAGAGCTCGTCAGGCGCCCCCGTCTCCTAGACGCGCGACAGCGGTGCCGCCACCGCAGCCGAGGGAACGCCATGCACCTCCTCCACCAAGGGAGAGACAGACTCCACCACAGCCTAAATATTAGATGTATTTTAGAGCACTCCGTTAAACTCAACATTCTTACTTATTCATTGCTCTATATATTATTATTAACTATGATACAATTTTTTATTTAACTACGTGAGCTTTTGTCATAAGAGTGGCAAGTCACAAATTTCTTTGTAGTGAATAATATACATATACAAAGATAAATGGTACCCTCTGGGAATGTATGCATTTCTATACCGTTTATCTGATATTGATTATGTGATGAATTTTTGGTGTACACATAAACACTAAAGATCTTTTTTATAGACAGGTTGGAGTTCTTCTCCTACATTGAAAAATAAAATGATGTGTTGCAAAGCACATGGGGCAGTAATAAAGAAAGAAATTAATTACATTTATTCATCAAAAATCAGATAGTTCAACATAACTTTAAATGTTCATTTATTAGATTAGGTACTTAAGTAATTGAGTATTTAATTTAAACCCAGGCGTTGCCCTTTATAATACACCCATGCCACTCTTCGCTAATAGTAATTGTGTGTGGTTTTTGCATAGCATGGAACCATTTGTTTGGGATCAGATGGCCGTGTGTGAGGAATGTCCCAGGATATTTATTTATTTATTTATTAAGTAATTTGGGTGGAATGAAAAGAGTCTACAGCCTTACAAACAAAAAAACTCTATATGGGCCTAACAAATATGCCACTTCCTCTAGTTCTCTACACTGTATCCACCCTGCTATGTTTTACAGGTCCACTAAGAGGGAATCCTACACTGACATTTAAAACTTTTTGCTTTGGCTGTTTTTGTGTGACAGATTAATTAACTAGGTACACATGACTACACATCAAGCTATACATTTCCAGTATAAGCTGATCTCGCATTGTAAACGATTTCAGTACAATGAGAGGTCAGCTTATACTGGACATGTATAGCTTGATATGTAGCCGTGTGTACATACATACTAAAACAGGAAGTGCAAGATGAGCTAATAACATTAGCCACTGCTTATAAATAATTTTGATGTTCAAATGGTAAGAAATATAATATATGGCTTTATTGCACAAATAGAATATGACATGTATCCAGAATGTATCCATCCGAAAAAAAATACATTTATGTCTAAAGTCTTCAGTTTGTTAAATATCTACCATAAAATAACATTAATAAAATGTATCTTAAACATTTGTGATATTTATTAAACATGGTTGTTAGAAATATTTAGGCTTAAACATATGCGACATTTATTTAACATTGTTGTTAGAAATATTTAGGTTAAGCATATAAGAACTGTTAAAATGTATGGGTTTAAAAAACTAATATACCTACTTATATCTTTGTATAAAATATTATATCAATTTTTTTTTAATTAATTATTCCTTTGCAGCACTTATGAATTGTCCTATAAAATCGTTACCGATTTACATTCTAGCCGCGGCGGGAAAACTAAATGTAAAATGAATATTTAATAGGTAAATAAGTATATAGGTAAGGACGACATTGACATTGAGCTATTAATATACTACATATAGAGAAGACGCCACACATCACAACTATGTTCCGTTCATTGAGGCCATCCGGCCACACTTGTTGGTGTAGAATGTTGAACGAAACGCGTAAGAAAAATACTCCTAAAAGTGTATAATAATTCAATGCCTAAAAGTGTTCTGATAGCGCTACGTGTTTGTACTGTCTGCTGAGACGACTAATTATTGATTCAGAGCTAAAGAGAACTTTAGTTGACTCTAAAAAAATGGGACATAACCTTTGCTTATGGTAGCTTCTCTATACGTAGTAACAATATCTCAATGGTAAGGACCAGTAATTCCTGTCGTGTGCGGCAAACATCGCTCACCTAGCCAATCTGGAGGTAAGTTGGCGAGCCGTTACACGACGCCCGCGCCGCCGCAAGTAGGTAAGGTCTAAAACGAGCGTGTCATAATAAAAGCAAACTAAAGAGATAGGTACCTTACCTACTCTAATGAAAACACCCAAGGTGAGGTGCAAGCCCAAGACTGTGTGGCACTTCCTTCCAGGGCGAGCATCACGGATTCAAATTATGAGTCTGTTGCTATGTTGTCACTAATTTAAAGATCTAGGTATTTGCTCCCAGAATTTGTGAGTTTGGAAATATATATCTACATAATGTCCTCTATTTTTAGGCTGCGGTTAGCGAGGTTAGAGGTAGGTATGTACTTAAGTTAGATAACAGATTTTTGTTGAATACTTAAGTAGGTACCTATGTTCTGCTGGCTATTTGCAATTGAAAAGATAAATCTGAATATCCATGTTAAAAATATAATTGGTCACCAACTTCCTCCGCGTGGGTGAAGGAAGAAGGATGTCTGTAATCTCAATATCGCACCGCTTTGATAATTTAATAAATCCACAGTCGACTTCTGAGCATCCCAATTGCTAGTGCCATTATATAGATATATAAAAACCAAAGATAAAATGAATAGAATAATATTTTATTCGATTATTTTGCTCGTCCTAGTGGCCTGCGTGTCTTCGCGATCACGACCACCGAATAAGAAAGAAGAGTTAGTGTTTTCACCGGATATTGTGAAGGAGAAAAGTATAGTGATGAAAAGTGAATTACCAGAAGATTCCCCATTGCTCGAGATGGACGTGTGCCCGACTGGATTCGATATGGATATCACAGGAACATGCCGAGAAGTGTGGTTTGATGAATACTAACATGCTGGACTTGAATTGATGCTCTATTTCGAAATAAGTTTTTGTGTGTAACCTATTTTGAATAAAAAGTATTTTTCCGTAGGGTAGTACTTTTTAAATTACTAATAACTTTAACGCCCCGCAGTTTCATCCGCGATCCGCGGGTGTAATCCCTTAGTTCGAGTTTTCGGTTATTTCTTTCCTAGCGGATTCATACCCCCTATCAGTAACCGAGGTACTTAGTTCCCTCAAATTTAAATTTGTACGCGTTTATTTAGTGGATACCTAAATCGTACCTACAAAAACAAATTTTGAAAAGATAGTGATACTCTTTATGTAATGTAAGAGATCTTTATGTAATGTTATGAATTAAACAATGCAGATTCTAGGTAGGTACATCACTTGTAATATCTTTGTTTTAATAAATTATCGACTGGACGCACTTTTCCACCCTGTAAGAAATACGAGATACGTACCCAACTGATATGGCTTACCGATGTACCTGCGCAGAAGATACCTTTTGTACATTTTCAAAGCGCGGGAAACCGCTATTTGTCGGCAGCTGCCGCCATGTTAGCGCGCGCCGTGCGGAGGGACGTGACTTGCGAGTGAGATGGAACTAACAGCTGGAGTGTATTTTTTTAACCTTATAGTAGTGATCTAAGGTTGATTGTAAGTTTTAAGCATTCTTTCGTTAATCTTCGGGACCATACTTTCTTTTCTGTGCGAACGAAGATTCACGACGCGCCTTATCAGTTGGGTAATACTGTACCTAACTCTAATTTTTACCCACACCGGTTCCGAAGAAGAAAACAATGGTTTGCTAAGTAGCGATTTAATGTCGATTTTAGTTTCTCGGTATCAGAGGAGCGATGAAGCGCCAGGTGTCAAGCTGTTCAAGGATTGGATTTAAACCCCTCATCAATAATAGTGACGCGCCAGCGGCTATAGCTCCTTGGAAACGGTTCACGTAATCGAATATCACCTCCTCTACCATGGCGTTGACGATGGCATCGATGTCTCCGCCGCCGATTACTCCGGTCAGATGAGACTGAAATAAAGTTTTTTTTTAATTCAATAGTCAGCGTTCGGTAGATAGGTAGGTTTAAGGGTAGGTCCTAGTTCAGTGACCGTGGTAAATTCAACTGTATGTAACAAATTAACGTTCATAAGTGCCTTATATCAGGGCCTAAACTGAACAAATGATTATTTGATTTTGATTTTACTAAGGCGCCGAGAGTTCTGGAGTACTGAGTTCCGCGTTCACTGTAATCTATGTGGCGCCTTTGATAATATTGCACACAGAGAACTCGGCGTCCAAGAGAACGCGCGTTCTGTCGGAGTTCCATTCTCTAAAGCTGGCGGGTGAGGTGACACGTCCTGAGCTATCACTGTCTAATTTATTGAGTGACACAACGCAGAAAGGACAATGGGCATTCTGGCCCATGAGCGGCCACTAATGAAACCAAAGTAAGGCCAAGGAGATGAGATAAAGAATGTTAACAAACTTTTGCCTATATAATTACACTTTTTGGTATGGGATACTACCTAATTACAATTAATGCAACTACTTACCTAGCAATACTTTTTTCTAAATACACCACAGTAATACGTGATTCACATTTTTGTCTCTATACAAATTTGCCCCTTTAGAACTCTAGACTGCTCACTCGCTGTGTGTACAGTAGTGAACACGGGACTCAGAACTCGGAAACTAGAACTCTCTCTGTGGGATCGGCGCCTAAGGTTTCGGAAGGTATAATAATAACAAACCTTTAATGAAGGAATGATGAATGCTGCGCCTTCAATCTTCTGGATAATCACAGAGTTTCCGTTGTCTGACTGCCCCAAGATAAGTTTTGCTTGGAACCTGAAGCCGTCAGCTTTGAATCTATCAAGGAAACGACATAATTAGATGTGGCATCACATTTATTCGATTAAATTCTGAAATGTTTTTATTACTTACAAGGCGCTACCTTTTCCATAAAGAGGGATTGCAGTAAAAAGATCACCAACTAAGTCGTAAGATTCTGAAAAAGTAGTTGAGGTAAGTAACTATTCGTAAAATTAATTTATATCATAAATATGTTAGATACCTATACCAAAGAAAACGAAATAAACTAATACGTATAACATACACATACCTAAGTACCTACACAATTATTAAGTATAATATGTAAGATAAATATGTACCTACCACAAGTGACGTCAATAGTAGGTATGGAGATATCGAGGTCAAAGGTGAGATCACGAAGGTTTAAATCACTCTTATGTACCACGAAACTTCCGAAGCCAATCACAAGGGAGTTGTTTAATTCCAATTCCAAGCTGAAAATAGGTATAAATAAATGAAAATAATTACATTAATAAAGGGGTCCCTTTATTCCTGGCGCCCTGTGCGGTCGCCCTACCCTAACGCCGGTACTGCACTTACGCCTACAATATGATCTAGCGAAATCCTAAGTCTATGGTCTCTACATTATTTTATAAATCACTTACTTTATCAGTCCAGCGGGAATGCTCAAATGGAAATTTTCCATCGCCAAGGGATCCAAAGGTGGGATGCCAAATAGATTTGAACCAGTATTGATCACATTGCGCACGTAAGCGATCAACTGACGGACCAGTGCGTTCACCAAGATGTTTCTGGCCTCAGGAGATTCGTTCCGGAAGTCTACTAGAAGTATTGAAAGTCTCAAATTAGATGTATGTTCTTTTTTTATACAACTAAGGTGGCGAACAGACATACGGCCCGCTTGATGGGAAGCGGTTACCGTAGCCTATAGAACTCTCTTCACACACTTCTTGAAAAGGGCTGAGAGGAGTTGCTATGCCGGCAGCGAAAGGGATAAGGGACAGTGTCATTTGGTAGTACACCCCTGGTCCCCGCACACTGCCGCTATAATATACCGGTAGTATTCACAAACAATGTAATTACCTATTAATAAATAGGTATATATTTTTTTGTTAACCTATGAAGAAATACCAATTATGAGAATAAAGAGAAAATAATTCCTTATGTAACTTATCATTTAAACAATCGAAATATGAAAAAACTATTATAAGTCATATAAACAATTAGGTACTTATACAATAATTATTTTGCCAAGACAATAAAATTGTATTTTTTTTTTAAAAAAACATTAAACTTGCCTATTTGTTTTTATAAACAATTTCTTAACAAATGACGTAATTTTTTTGTTCCAATGTTACTTAATGCCATTGTTAGATGCTAAAATAGCAATAACATTAGTTAAAAAATAATATTTAACAACATTGATTGGACTTTTTATTTTTTGTTAGCTTTAGAAAGTTATTATGAACAAAATATTAAACATTAATAAAGTTTTATCGCGTGTATATAAGTATAAGTATATCCACGAAGGCAAAAAAAATTAGGTAGGATAGGTATATTATTAAAAATTGTATGTCGCATTTATGAAAACTAATAGTAAAAGTATAACTTTTTGAAAAATGGCCTAGAATGTATTTTTCCAACGGGGATTTATTCTTTCAAGTGTCTGAATGATACCATAATATATTCAAATTATTAATTTATGTGTTGTGTGTATGTACGGCGTACGGCGCATTGCCGCTAAAGACAGTGTACTGTCTTTAGCGGCAATGCGCCCATGCCGTAACGGCTGGGCAAAGCCCTATATTCGGCGTACAAATAATAGGAATAGAGGTCCGGGAAATCAGAACTTTCCTCCTTTTTAAGAATCTTTTTTCAACATTTCTTAAATATTAATAGTTTTTGAGTTATTAACGAAAAACTAAATACCATTTTTCATCTTAATTTGTTAATAAAATTGCAATTTTTTATGTGCTATTCCGTATCAAATGAGGTATCGCTCATATTTTAGGAACTCGTTCTTGAACTTGTTGACTAGCCTAATAAAACAAAACACTTGTTCCAAAAGGTTTTAGGTACCTACCTATGTTATAGTTGTAAGAAATAATGATTCTAAAATATTGAAGTTATCATTATTACAATATAGCAACAACAATGCTCTAGATCAAATAAAAAAAGTTCAAGGGCGTGAAAATGCAAGGACATTATAAACGTTTTGTAATATTCCCACACCAGTGTCTGCCTGTTACTTAATAAAAAAAATATTGTAAGAATTTACCAGCGTCCAATTTGAGGATATCATTTTTAGGAGCAGCTGTCGCAGCCGCACACACCAACAGCACAAGAAACAGCTTCATTCTAGTTGAAAAAATAAAACATTAAACCAACAGTACCTAGGTATGTACTTCAGCAAGTTTTTATTATTTTTAGATAAAACACGATATGATGGTCAGATAATGATGATGATTTTTATAATGAGCGATGGTTTTCAGTTAAATCTGTATAGGTACCTAACATAATAAAATGTATGCATAACACGACGTCTCGCTCACTACCTTTTACAAAGTGACTACTGTTTTCTTTAAAAAAAAATGCAATATGGAATATTGTCTAACATTTCATATAAGATTTCTGTATTACTAGGAAGCAAACACAGATTGCGGAAGCAAACGTTACGAGTAGGATGCCAAAAACGGGCCCCGTTCAAAATTTGTTGGGGGCCCTTCTACCTGATCACTGCGAAGCCCAATAGGAGGCTACAGATTTTTGCTAACACACGTTCGGGGCCCCTGTAGCCCGGGGGCCCCGTATCATTGATACGGCGGTAGCTACGCCCATGATAAAAATATGATACAGACACAGAAACAGGAATGTATTACTATTTTTAGAAAAAAATGTTTGCTTGGAGTATATATCTAGTTACATACTAAATTTTTAGGGCTAGGCCAAATGGAGGGTAGGAACCGTATTAGGTAGACAGTTGAAATTTTCAGAATCACAGAATTTGTATTTCTATTGCCGCTATAATAACAAATAATAAAAAACTACTTTACAAAAAACTTAAACCGACTTCAAAGTACACTAAAAAGTAATCAAACCCTGACCTGACGACAATGGGACCAAACGGGAAGTGTACCCTTCCAAACAAAAAAGGATTTTTCCAAATCGACGGAGTTCTGAGGTAACAAACATAAAAAAACATACAACCGAATTGAGAACCTTCGCCTTTTTTGAAGTCGGTTAAAAAGAAAGAAAATTTATAGGGAAGCCCCCATCTAAAAAACGACTTTTTTTTGGTCTGTCTGTCAGTGGGCTGTATTTCAAGAACCTAATAGCAGTTGACATTTCCACAGAATATATTTTGCCGCTATGAGAAAAACAAGAAAAATAGATTTTTGGTGTTTTTTTTTGTTGAGCCTACTATTCAATTCATAGCAAACTTGAGTTAGTTAATATTATTATTACTGTACGGTATCTCCGTGGCCGGTTTTTATTATTTGTTGTTACTGTTGTTGTTGTTGCATATAACTAAGTTTACTTATAAACGTTATTAGTGTGAGTTATATGTGGGCTGGTTTCATAACCCAAATTATTAAATATATACGTCCATGGAAGGTCGAATCGGAACCCTCGGTGCACGAGTCAGACTCGAACTCGCACTTGGCCATTTTTTATTATAAACTAGCTGTTCCCCGCGGTTACACCTGCCTTTCTGTGATAAAAACTAGCCTATGTCCGTCTCCATACCATAGGCTATCTATCTGCGTGCCAAATTGCATGATGATCGGTTGAGTAGTTTAGACATGAATGCGTAACACAACAAACAAATACACATTCGCATTTATAATATTAGTTGGGATTATTTGATCGTGCAAAATTTACGAAGTAGGTATCTAAGTAGGTAAGTATTCTGGGGGCACGGAAGTGCCCCCCGTCAAGACAGCCAACTGAAGCGAAAGGGCACTACCTAGCTTTTCTCGAAGCGCTTCGTCGTTTTTTTGAACCCTTATATTATATATAATTATTTGGGTTTGGATTATACCAGATAAATAAAATTCTCAGGATATGATATCAATAGTGAACTTATTAAACATATTAAGTTTCAATAACATAGCTCTTATACTTTAGATTTTTTTGATATCTAAAAAACCCCGATTTCGTCACTGACTCACTGATGATCATCAAAACTCATAGGGTACTTCCTGAAGTCCTAGAAAGCTGGAATTTGGTATGTAAGCTTGTATTAGTACACAAACAATAAAAAAAATATTTGGATATATTATACTCTATTTCACATAGGATGAGTCGTCAAGGTCAAGGGTTTTTTACCAATATCTAGTGAAATTCCATTTGATTACTCTGAAATAATATTCACAATATTTCGTGAAACCTAGCTCTATCATAGTATTCCTTTATTATATCGAAATGAACATTAACCATTGAGAATTCTAATAAAATACCATGTGTCACCGAACTCATGTTATTTGAAATAGACTATAATTAACTTGGAAATTTCAAAGAAAAAAAGAAGTGGAATCTCACCAAAAACATTTTTATGTAAAATGTTGCCAAGACAAGGCTCGCACTGTCAAAAAGTTATCAGATCTTATGTAGAGCCAAGCTTATAACTCTACATGCACTTACTCTACAAGCCCTAACTTCACAAACTCTACACACCGTAGTCAAAATATGTGGCTTGGCCGTTACACTTCTACAAGAACTATTGAATAACAAAAAAGTAATGAACAGTGAATACATTTTTCACCTTACTCCCATTTGACCGAAACGGCCAATCCACATATTTTGACAAAGGTCAAAATATGTGTAAAAACTCTACAGTTTGTGAAGTTAGGGCTTGTAGAGTAAGTGCATGTAGAGTTATAAGCTTGGCTCTACATGAGATCTGATAACTTTTTGACAGTGCGAGCCATATTATTATGTCTTGGTAACATTTTACATAAAAATGTTTTTGGCGAGTTATTAGGTACTAAATGCAGCGGGTTTATTTAAGTGTCGTTAAACAAAATATAAATTATTTTGGGTCAAGTCTATGAAAACGTATCACTATTTATCACTATATTAATATCACTATTTTAATATTAAGCGACTTACTTGATGGTTTTCACAACACAGACTATTACTGTGCCGCTTTGCAAAATAATTCATAATAAGTATAAAAACATAATCTCTCAACAATCAGCACTGATTTTGTAGTAAGATGATCAATCAAATTACCTTAGCATTAAATTGTTTGATAATTTCTTAATCTATACCGTATTGAGTCCTATCTTATTTGTCGATCATAGCATCCGCGAATACCTAAACAAAATTATTTATTTTGCTTTCTTGTTGCGATGACTTCAGTAGTTATTTTTTATTAGTCGCATAAGACTAATTTTATGAAGAATGAAGAATAATTTTATGTTTGACCATAAAATTACCCATCAAGTATTGATTTGTAAATCTGAAGGGCTCTCAAATACCTATAGTGTAGTACCTGTGGTCGAAATTACTGGGACACCAAAAGAGTGGAACTATGTCTTATGGACTCCTATAACCTGGGGATCTTCAAGATTAGAGATTCGTCTATGAGGAAGCCATAGACTTTCTAGATATTGGTCATATACCTACCTAATATTAAAATAAATCATGATCATTGAAACTAGATATTTAAACGCTGTTTTGAATTAAAAAGTAATTTAAAAAAAATTATAGATTTAGGTTTAAGACTTTTATTTCTCTCACTAAGAATTTACAATTCACTTACATGAGGAATTAAATACTTATTTATTAGTAACAAAATAAAGAGCGTACAGATTAAAATAAACATATTAAAATATAAGAAATATAAAACAAAGTGGAGGTAGATTTAATTATTTTTGTGCATGAACCATTTAAAACTTAACAAGTGAGTGAGCGTACATAGATATAAAATAAATAATCGTCTGCAAAATGCACTAAAAAGCATGAAATAACTCTAATCTAACACTGATTTGAAGTCAGCGAAATGGTTTCAATGGAATACCTACGTCGTGCTCTTTCGCTGACTTCAAATCAGTGTCAGATTAGAGTTATTTCATGCTTTTTAGTGCATTTTGAAAACAATGAATTTTTTTTAAATTACTTTTTTATTTCGTCATTTTTAGTTTTTCTTAAATGCACTAGAATTTGTCCAATGTTTTGAGATGTGTTTCCTTTGACACCACACCCGTAGCTCGTATCAATAAGCCAGGCCGTCACACATAGGTATTTGTCCATATCTTGAAAACTAATGAACCGATTTCGATGAAATTTGCACTGTTCCCTAAGTTGAAGTAAATGTAAAACAATAAAAAAATAACGGTTACAATCTGATTAATATCTTCGGAGATATGCGTGGACAAACATACAAACATACTTACATACACCTATGAAATTTTGTATATTTGTTTGGAAGCCCTAATAGATCATCATATGTGAATATATTGCAATTCCATAATATTACATACATACGTGTCGAATTGATAATCTCCTTTTTTTGAAGTCGATTAAAAACAATAAATCCACGACAATAACAATTAGTAAGTACCTACAGCAGATAGGTAAATTAGGGAGATACTATCACTAGACTGGATGCAATTGTGAGATAAAATTATCATCGGTACCTATTCATTTACCTAGAGTCAATAGTATTTAATTATTGACTTTGCTGATTACAATTAGTTGCTCATTGTGGTGAATCTAGGCAGAAGTTTAATTTCGTAACTAAAATTATGAAAATAAATAATAAAATTCATTTTTATAAAAAAAATAACCGAATTCAAAGTAAACAAAAAATAATGAAATAGCCCTAGGAATCGCAATCCGAGTAATAATTCTTATTTAATAGTTTCTGTGGCAATCTGTGATCTTCATCATCATCAAATGATGCTTTTCGAAAGCAAATGCACGAGTTACTATAGAAAATATCCAAATCGATATAGGTGTGCCTATAATATTTGAAGAGTTCGCTCGATATCTTTAGGACTTTCTTGACTTGATGGCAATGGGACCACCTGGGAAGTATACCCTTGGAAACGAAATATAATTTTCCAAATTGGTCCAGCCGTCTTCGGATAATCGGGGAACTGAGAACCTCCTCCTTTTTGTGAAAGCATTGTTGTCACAAAAGCAAAGGTCAGTCTTGTGGTCTTGTCGACAAACTGAACGTTGGATACTTTTGGGCTTATTTAAGGGATGATAAACACCTCCCATGTCGCCATAGGAGTGGCTTAGTCTGGATCTTAGCGTAGCGAAATCCTAGGTCTATGGTCTGGAGAGGTAATGATGAGTTTTCTTATGATACCTCTATGTTCAAAATACCTATCACACTGTTGATATTTCGAACCAATTTGAACCTTATGAACACGATTTGACAGGTATTTTGACCATAGAGGTATCATAGGAAAACTCCTCATTGGGTATTATTAGGAGGAATGAATTGCCAGCTTTGGTTATACAACTTATTTAATAATATTATTGAAGTAATATAGTAAGTAAATCCCATGTTTCAAATTTGCTCAGCCAAGGGTTCAATGTTAATTGTAAAGCATCAATGTAGGTTGTAGAAATAAACTTGCTGAATCAATTGAGATAGTCTGCCAAGAGATCCTCCACCATAGCGTTGAACACATCGTCAATATTGTTGTCGTACTGAGTACGGGACTGAAAGAAGTAATCTATAGATGATGAAGGCATCTTTTAAAACGTTTTCAATTTTGTTTAAATCTTTGATAATAATTTGACTCACCACAATACGTCCTATCTCATAATTTGGATTTTCAAACTTGTCTATCATTATCGCTTTCCCGTCTTCAGACTGCATCAGGTATACTTTGGATAAAATCTTCAAATTATGGACTTCGATGCTGTAAAAATGTTTTAATATTATAGTAGGGTAGTGGCACCAAAAGATGACCGACCCCCAATAGATGAACGATCGACCGAAAATTAAAGAAATATAATATAATCCCTAAATTTACATGTTTGCAATATTTTTTTCCCCATAAGGCAATATTTTTTCTTCCATATTCCTTAACAACATTGACAATGACAGCCCAGACGCGCTTGCGGTGAATTTTTTATGTGTACGGTACCCGCCAAAAATCGGTTTTATATGGAAACCTTCTAACGGTAAGTCCCTCCAAATTTAAGAACATTGTCAGCGTATAGAAAGAATTAATGTAATATTAGAGCAGTTTTGGTTGGAATAAAATCTTGATATATTCTGCTTTCAATAACTTAATAAATATTATTACATTATTTACCGTTTTTTAGAGAAATTTACTGTTCAAGTAATGGATTAAATTTTGTTCACTTGATCCAATAGATGAACGGCGTTCAACTAATGGAAAAAGGTCTAATTTTTATATCCATTAAAATCTTTAAGTTAACGATGAAACACAAAAACAAAAATACTCAAATGAATTTTATTAAATTTATGAACTTAGTTACCAAAAGTTGAACAAATTATTCTAGAGTTTTTGATTATGTTAAACATAACTTTCCTATAGAATCACCATTAAGATCGGTGGTCGAAATTTGAACGGTTCACATTTTATTCGTTCAACCTTTGGGTATATTTGCCTCAAGTTGAACGAATAATATTCACTTAGAATATTATTCGTTCATTTTATGGTTCATTAATCCATTAAATGAACGAACTAATATGGAATCTACTCCTATTCAAATGTTAGTTCAACTTTTGGGTACAAAACGTTCATAATTAGGGCTCAGTGTTCAACTATAGGGGTAAAACCTAAATTTTCCTACATTTTCAATTTTTTAAAAAATATTTGAAGATGTAGGATATAATTACTTTAATCCTTCAATTAATAAGGATTTAAGGTATTATTGAAAAAAACCACAAGCGCCTATGTTATGAAATGACTGAGTTATAGCTATTTAAAGATGGACAAAACCCTTAAACGTTCATTTATTGGTGCCTCTACCCTAATTCGTTTTGGGATACATTTTATTGAGATAGAGTAGGTAGAAGTAGGTGCCTAATCTACTTTGCGTAACAGAATTGGAATGCTAAGCGAAACTTGAATGCCACATATTGTGGCGATTACCAAAAACTCTTAAAATATTAAGGTTCTTACTGTAATCTTCTTTGTCCATGTATTGGAAGAGCATCCCAAATATTTCCTTGTATTTCGTAGTATTCTGAAAAACAATGGATATTGATGTATGAAAGAGTGGTGGAAATAAAAGTGTACTCCCGCTGTCCCTACCGCCCGTATTCCCATTAATGGGGACGGCGGGACTTGAATAAAATAATTGTTCCCATTGTCCCTACTGATGGCAGTGGAAATTCTCGTTTCATGACAGTATGTATATGTCCCTATATTTTTACCGACTGACCGAAATCAGGGACGGTTCACAATTTTATGGTTTGAAAAGGATAACTATCTAAAATTAATACGTTATATTACAATATAACGTATTAATTTTTCAGCAGTATGGTAAAGTTCACAATTTATCTGCAGTTTATAATCTCGTTAGATAGATTATAAACTAACGGTGTTCACAATATTTTTGTGACATATACATACAACACCATACATTATAGGTGGTGCAATGGGGACAGCAGGTATACACTGAAATAAATTAATATCTAGAGCCTAATTAAAATTCACCTGCATCAAATACTAGCTCTGGAATCCTGATATCTAATTCCATTGCAATATTATTAGTTTCAAATTCATATGACTGAACATGAAAGTTTCCCAATCCACTGAATATTCCATTAGTGATGTTCGCCTTGAGACTGTAAACAAACAAAGCCGTACATTCTAAGATTAGGATACGAAAGCAAATGCATTTTTTTGTCACCCATCAAATTTTCGGAATTAGCTATGAATTTTTCTAATACCAAAAGTAATTATTTACTTATTTAAAGGTAAATAATAAATATATTTTTTGGATTGCCTCCCGTGCAAAGTTAACTGAGGCGCTCTTCAATACCGCTTTGGAATTTCTTGCAAAAAGTTTTTTTATTCTCCGCAACAAAAATTTTGATGCCGGAGACTCTTTCTCACCTTCCTCAAAACGACCTCTTTCGGAGTTTGGAAAACTTTCTGACCATAAACTCACCATGAGAAATGGTGGTCATACAAATAAGTAAGTATACCTACTTAAAAGGAAAGGAAGAAAGAAGACCTTCTTTCTTCTTTTCTTTCTTTCTTAAAAGGAAACTGGCTCTTAAGTGCATGTGCCGAAACAAACCAGCCAATAAATGCATAGCGGTAGATTTTCAACATGAAAGCCAGGCAGGCGGACCAAAAAGAACCTACTACAGGTACCTACCCAAACTACCACCGTGCTATGGTTTCCTACGACATTTTCCTTCACCCGTTAGATGAAAATAAATGTAGGATTCGAATGGTATTCGAAAACACTACCACTAAACTAATATCGCAAAAAAATTACTCGTCTATAAACCATGAAACCATAAATCACGATAATGTTGGTTTTTAAGAGAGGTAGAGCATAGCGTTTATTCGTTCAAAGAGCAGCTCGACTGAGGAAGTACCTCCACCACTACCTCCACCTTACAGAATACTACAGCTAAATAACTTTATGTTGTGTTCCTGCGCGTGATTAAGGTTTCCAGAGCTCATTATGGAGGGGCAAAGGGTCAGAACAGATGCCCCGATGTGCAAGCGTCCATATGGCTGCGGTATTTAACCGCTTATCATCAGGCGTGCCGTATGCTTGTTTACCGACTTTGTAGTATAAATAACTGTAGTTTTGACCGTAATACCTTAAATAATTACCAGGAAAATAATACTGCATGGTATCAAATACATATGGATCCAGAACATGGACATCCGCTTCAGGGCTGCCGTTTTTAATAACATTCCTGAGCATTCCAAATAGTTGGTCAATTACAATGTTCTTAAGATAATAATCATTGTGAATTCGTGACACACCTGAAATATAAAAGAAAAATTTTAAAAGCACAGATACATCACGTAGTTGCAAAATTAAATATGAACTTACTTGTGCTTGTCTTAGAGTAGCTTACAAATATAAAGAAAAGAAATGACAGCGAAATATTTTTTGTAATAAACATTTTAATCACAGATGTTCATTCGATGTAACTATTGAATTTACTACTATTAAACTAACTGATATTATTAACTTTGGCCGTGAAGACGATAATTACTTTATCAACAAAAATTTCGAAAGCAGACCTTTTAATCTGATAATCTCAGTCCATTGTTTACTATAAGTATACGAAAGATAAAGATACAAAAACGGAATACTTAGCTACTAATATGAGTTGTGAAAACGACTGCTCATAAAATTTTACAGAAAAAGGTGGCCTATTGTGGCCTTTTTAGAGTTAGTAGTTCTACTCCTATACCAAATAAGAGTCTTGACATGTACGCATTGTGTTTATTTTCAAATGACTTGCTGGTTGAAATTGAAATGTAGCTGCTGAAACACGCTGCTTCATGATTAGATGTTCATTATAGAGTCTAATTTTGTCAGCTTTCCTCTAGTTTTTTTTACTGTGGTGAATCCATTCTCAAAAGTATGGGGTAAGATACCAGTTTCATGTTTTGTTGCAATAAGTTTCTATCATTTTCGAATCGAAACCGGTTCAATATAGTGGTAGGCATTCTGATTACTTTATTACGTTCTGATAACTGAAAACAGTTCTTTATTGAACGATTTTCGCTTTTGGAATATTTCTATCTACCGATTATGTGGTTGTTTTAACGTGAATTTGATGGCAACAAAGTTACGTAATCCCTGCACTGAACAAACGTGGTTAGAAAGTTTCAATTCAACAATCAATTCAGTGGAGATATTAATCCTGTTGTATAAATTAATCAACTCAATAAGCATACATTGCAATCAATAAGCAGATGTCAAATGTTGGCTTCTTTTGTTTGCAAACAAAAGATACATATAAAACGAGGCGAAATTGATTTGTCAACGAACCAATTAGGTACGACTGCCTGAATATCCGGGGGTTTTATAATATGTAGGGGAACTAGGTTTAATCTAGGACTCCGCCTAGGCTGCATGCTATGCCTACGACCCGCTGAATGCATTTAATCGCAATCAGATCAGACATCCATCGTTTCATGTTTATGTGATTGACGTATAAAGACGAATAGACAGCGATTTATTCGTATTCTAATTGAATTAATTTTCCCATGATAATAAAGGCAACGAACTGTAGTACAATTGCCTCCATGATCTGTAAGATCCTTGACACAATTCTAAAGATAAAACGGATTATATGCATATCTATGAGTGAACCGGCCGGCACTCCCATCTTAGTCACTATACTTTTATTACAGCATTGTGGGGTTTATATTGCGTAGACCATGGTTTACCATAATTGTTAATACATACATAATGCGAGCGAGATGGATCATTGTCAGTAGAAGGTTTTGTTAACGATGTTTTATCTTAGTAAGTATTCGTTGAGATCTACCTACTTTATAAAACCTATAGGTACACTGACCTACTGACAGTCAGACATCATCATCTTCAGCCCATAATATCTGACTGCCAAGCACGTGCCAAATGAGGGTGAAAAGGAATGGGAAGATGCTCCACCACTCATGTCCACTGTGGATTAGTGGAGGTAGGCTATAGTGGTCAAACTACTGTTGGAGTTTTCAAGCCGCCTAGGAGGCCTCCAACTAGCTTAACGACTATAACAATTAAGCAGCCGAGACCAACAGCTTTACGTGCCTTCCAAAGCCTGGAAAACTATCAATTGTATAGCTATATAAAAAGCGCGAGAATATTACCACTAGGCGAACACCCATCCGGTTATCGTCCTTACCGGTGATTGCTTAACTTTGTCGATCGAGCTAATAAAGCTATACACCACGAGCGCTTCACTATATAGTGATTTAAAATTTGGAGGAAATGTGTGTCCAAATAGTAAATTGAGATTTTCAGAAAATCCTGGAATTTCCTGAAAGGGGGTGAAATAGGGGATCACGGGTGAATCGGCGAAGCAGAAAGCTTGAGGGTTGTAGAGCGGGTACTTAGGCAACTTTAGTAACTTTAGGTTACTTTCCACTGTGCTTTGTTTTCCTTCTCCGAAAGCTGAAGCAATGTTCTAATTGATATATGTACTATGTCGAGACCTAGATCTTGTAAGGGTGGGTGACTCACCCAGCTCATGCATAACGCGGAGATATAGTAACTACCGCTATAGACCTAGACCATATTTAGAAGTGTTACAAACGCAAACTGTACTTCCTTCAAGCAAGCCTATTGTGGAAGCTTTTAATCAAAATTTGCCAAAAAAAACTTTATACAGAAATAATTAATAAAGACCGATGTGTATCGATATTATTTTTCTATAATGAAATCATTTTTAAATTATGTTTCCCTAATTAACCACTTAACTACGAGTAGTTACATGCAGGGTATGTCATGTAGCGATTGCTCCATCGATATTTACAGACAAGATTTATTGCATTGTAATATTTATGTTACGCTACGATTGAGCGCATTGGACGCCAGATGTCAAAGCTCACATGATGACTCGCTCGCCACCATCGCTTCGGAGTTGAAAGCCCGTAATAAATCAATTAAAAGCCCACACTTTGACCGAAAATTTACTTTTAAATGGATGTACGTCTGTTGCTAGATGAAAATGTGGATCGGTTGTTGCATCGAAGTGGCAGGAGCTCTCTAAATAGGTCAGCTACTGCGTGTCTGCGACTGCGACTATTGTTTGTAGAGCGTGACGGAAGGAAGCCCACCAACTGTAATTAAATGATGGTAATGTACACGTTATTAATAAATCTTAGACTATTAATTACCTCATATTAATTACGAGGTTGATATATAGGTATCTTAGGTAGGTACTTACCTAATATAAATATGCTTAATATGTCTGAATATTTTTATTATTTCTAATAATGTCTTTTCCAACCATAAGTACCAAAACAATATAAAACAACATCGTATTAGTTTTGACAATGGACCGAAACAACATGCAGGGGGGAGATTCGATCCGCGGATCGAACAGGGAGAGGTCAAAAAAACTAAAGACCTATCAGAATAAAGTGAAATTAATGAATTGATTTATTTAGATTTATTTCTGATACAAAAAGTGAGTGTCCGTCCGTATGTACCTATGCTTAACTACCTTACGAGACTTCTAGGTAGGAATGTCAAATTCTTTTCGAAAATAGTTCTCGTATCTCGCATGTGTTTTATTACAAATAAATAGTAGATGTTGGGTAAACAATACATTCTTGTGATGTGATCTGGCATTGCTTTGATAACCCTGCAGATGCCGGTCAGCCTCACCCACCTATTTTTGTCGAGGCCGTGAACTACACTACGCGGCCCTTTACGTTTTTCATTGAAATGTGTGTTTCAGTGAAACCAACAGTTGAAACTGTAATAAGGTACCCTGTTTTAAGAATTTTCCGATATCTATCATTATACACCTAAACACTTAAGACTCTACTCAAGTTAGAATCTTAGTTCTTTGACTGGGGGATTTTCGCGCAAAATCATTGAATTTCAGTGGACCTTTATTACTGACGCTAATTAGGGAAAATTAATAAAATTGCTTGGCTACTAGGTAAAATGAAATAATGGAAGGATCACTCATGACCTTTGCTTACACGGTTCACAAAACTCGCCTATAGTTCAGCCTTTTTTGGCGGGATATCTGTTGTGTACCTACTACTATTTATTCTCAACTCATGACTATTTCTCGTTCAGTTCCCGCTGACCTGTCTCATACATACACCATACAAACAGTATGGGACGTGCGCGCACCTTGAGTCAGTAGAGTCCGAACGATTTATAACTGAAAACTATATGAAACTAATGCAAAGTGAACTGCAAAAATAATTAATTTAGTTACATTTGCTACATATTTAGAGTACCTGAAATTACTTTAAAATGTGGCGGACAGTTGTGTCTTCAGTGATCTTGTGTGTTTTGGTAGCGTATGTAACCACAGCCCCTGCATACCATCACTGTAAGTATTTGTCTCCAATTTATTGTTAACTAGTTTCGCCCCGCGGTCTCACCCGCGTGCCGAGGGATATCCTACCCTATCGTTAAGTTTTCTAAGCAACTTTCTTATAATTTTTTTCCGTAAGAACCTTTTTCAGAGTAGTAGAAATCTTATAAGTAGATTCGTTCTCAAGTTATGGCGTGACCAAGGGAAATAGGGATTCATTGTTATACATATAGATTATGAAAATTTTGAGGGTTTCAATATTAAGGTACCCTGTACGTACACCTATAGACACCGTTAGTAGTATACCTTCTTCATTTATTAGTTAGGTTCGGGTAATTTTTCTGATGCACTTTAAGAGCAACTCTTTTTTATCGATTAAACGGAACACTTTTCTGGAAGAGATCGCTTGTAAGCGATACGACGACAGATATTTTACAAGCTTTTATTTAACTTGCAATGTATGTAGCTATGTACGGGTGGAATCTTGCAAGTCGACTTTCACCCACTTCCAGTGTTCGGATTGACTTGATATTTGGTATACATTAGTATATTGGATGACAATGCTAGTAAAGTCAACAAAAAGTAGTCACCAAAAAAAGCTTGTATTAAAAATGATTGTTTTAACAATAAAACTTATTTATTTTCATTCTGGGATGTTATAGTTATCTTATCCCGATTTGATATGTATATTATGACGATTTCCTTACCTAATGGAAAATGCCTAATATTACTTTATCGACAGCTATAGGTCTCAACGCTGAAGAGGCAAAGTTTAGCTTCCCCTAAAATTGGGGGGCTACTCTTCTTCACCACGGAAGCTGGGACCCATGTACTGAAGGCTATGGTCGTGATGATTCCTGAACTTAACTAACTTTTGAGTACATTCTATGGCAAGCAGATTTTCTTATGCACGATTTTTTTCATAAAAAACTTGAACCTGCGCCTTAATTGAGCCATCTCAGTACTTTTGATGGTTCTAATCATAGCCCATTAGTTAAATACCTTCCTGCATGCATACAATGTCATAATCCTGTATACGCAATAAGGTATCTACATAAGGTTAGGTACTTTATGTAAGATAGATATTGATTGAAGCAAGACCGTGAACCCAAAAATTAAGATTTATTTACTAACAAATCGTTAAAATTCATTACTGAATCAATGACTTGTTAGTTCTTACTCATTTCGTTACAAAAACTGACATTGATGACGCGTTCTGATGATTCATGATATTTTGATATCCACGTGTTTATTGCTTTAATCCGTAGCAAATTTTGAACTCATTCGCAATTGTTTGTTAATTGATCCACTTAGAACTTTTGCCATAACGTTTGCAATTGTAGGTATTATACTCCAAATAAATGGTCTAAGTCCGCATATTTTAGGGACAGACGGACAGTTGCCCAGATATAACGACGTGCCAAAACTTTTTGAATAGTTGAGACCACTAAAAATACTCCATCAGGATAAAAAATCGTTTAAAGAACGTTTCTGCAACTGACTGTTACAGTCAGTTGCAGAAACGTTCTTTAAATTTTAAAGTCGGCATTAAACACTAATCTTACATTAAACTGTTGCACAAACAGTAATTTGACTAATAACTAATGCCTCCTTTAAATTTAACTAATGAAGTGTCAAACGATCCTTTAAAACCACATTTGCGTAGTTTTATGTTGCACAAAGCGACATTAGTAACTAAAGTTCCATTAAAATGACAGTTCTTTAGATAAAATTTAATAGCTCAAGAAGCACCCATTAAACACATTTTAGCTCAAAAATATTGGTTAAAAAAGTTAAATAAGTGTTTAATATGTGTCTATAAAATCTTTCATCATTGTCGGATATCACTGGGTTGCAGAAAGATCACCATTATAGCTTTTTTACGAAATGTAGACATTAACGCTAATGAGTTCATTAGTTTAAAGTTGTTGCACAAAACTATTTCATGCCTAATTAAAGGTTCATTAGCTTAAACGTCAAATGGAAATGTGACAGAAAAGATGTCAGAAACATTGATTATTTATTGTTAGATTGATCAATATCCATCAAGTGGTATATTCATAAATTTATTAAATTCTATTTTATCTGATTGGTTTACTTATTTGCAATTTATATGAGCATTAAAAAGGGGTAGAACCTTTCATGTGCATACTAAAAGTAATTTCTGCACACTAATCAACAAAACGTAATTTAAAACAATACAATATTGTCACACAAACGACACAAATGTATTCAATAACAACTCAACTGACATTGTGCGCGGGAAAAGAATTTAGCCACCAACAATTGGGGATCCATTTTTTTCACCGCGTTTAATGCTTAGATACATTTAAATAATCTATACATTTACATAATCAATGGTCAGAAATATCAATATAGAGAAATCATTCATTCCATTCGTTCAATGTTGCCATTTTGTTACGATTTGTAATTGAGAACATACTTTTTGACGTCTTTAGCTAATGAACCTTTAATTATGCCTAAAGTGGTTTTGTGCAACATCTTTAAACTGACGGATTCATTAGCGTTAATGTCTCATTACGTAATGAAGTTTTAATGGTGATCTTTGTGCAACCGACTGTATCTCTTTCTAGAGTATCTATCTTCTTTCAAAATGAATAGAATGAGACGGCCTGTAAATATATCTTCCAGATAAGATATCCCGAACATATCGCGGCGCTATTTGGCGCCCCTAATATACCGGGTGGAGATTTCGAGATAGCATGTATGACTAACCCAACATAGGTTTGTAAAATATACCATCTAGAAATCTCCACCCAGTATAGCTGCCCTAGGCCCGGGTCTTGTTGGGGAAAGTCCAAACCAATGCCTATCCTAGTAAACTCCTAACAAATGTAGAAGCGCTCGTTGTGGAGTATGATTAGCCGTCATCGATCGGCAAAATTAAGCTACCACCGTCGTGGTCGGTACCCGGATGGGTAACCGCATAGGGGTATTTCAAATCGGGCATTTCTGTGCTTCGGAAGGCAAAGCCGTTGGTCCCGGTTATCACTTAATTGTGATAGTCGTTAAGCTAGTTGGAGGCCTACTATGCGGCTTGAAAACTCCAACAGTAGGTTGCCTAGCACCTCCACCGATACGCAGTGGGCACGCGTGGTGGAGTATTTGCCTATTCCCTTTTACCTTAATTTGTGAAAGGAGGCCTGTGCTCAGCAGTGCGACATTATAGGCTGATGATGATGACGAATTCTTATGCCCATTTTCGTCAACCAATGCTTAACCTAGTAAACTCCTAACAAAATGACAAAATATCCTATACTACATATTAAACGAGCAATATTTGCATAATATATGTTTTGGGACTTCGAAAGCGGCTCTAACGATTTCGATGAAATTTGCTTTATGGGGCCCATCTCTGGGAAAACGCGTTTCTCGGTCTCCCAGGTATTTTGCCGTCAGTTTGATTTGAGTTAGGAATCCTCCTAATTGTTTGGTGAAATTGGGCATTAGTCTAGATTTTATTGCAAAGACAGCTCTTGATTGAGAACATAACAAATTGCTCTTGTTAAAAAGAAATAGGTCGTAGCAATGTTCAATGTAGCCGACTGCCGATACTTTTCAATCTTCATTATATTAGCTTACAATGACATTCTTTCATATTTTGTTCTACATAATTGAATTTTAGTCAGTATTTACCTCGGTAGGGTGGGTGGATCACCATTAAAAAACTCTTTCGGGACCAGTGTCTGAAACTGAATCTAGAGAATTCTTTAAAAAGCGCTAAGGTTTTCAATGAAAGCTGTGTAAGCCGCTGCACAAACGTGTGTCTTGTGTCGATACAAGCTACCAACGAATATTTGATTTCTATAGAACCAGTATGAAATCAGCCACTCCCTGCGCAGACGTAAACTGTGTCCGATCGCCGCTACAGGACACAGCATCTATGGTTTCCTGTGATGGTGTCCAGTGTTGGTAACAAAAAGTGTCTACTTTTGCTTAGATGGCGATATATGACGTCTCTATTTTTCCCCATTTAATATATGCCTGGGTGTTGACAAAGCGAGATTATGCAAACAAAGCTTAGAAGGGATCTGGCTCTCAAGTGCAGCTGCCGGAACATATCTAGAGTTGCTTGGCGACGTTTTTTAACTAAGTAGAGGGTGGTAGTGAGCCTGCGGCCTACTACAAAGTGCCGTACTACGGAGCTATTTTTTCACGACGTTTTCCTTCGTCATAAGCTCAATCAGTAGGATACAAGCCCGCGAAATTCGTTACGGCATTCGACGTTACCACCACTGAACCTTAAGATCACCTTCAGGACTGCCCTATACAAGATGATGATAAAATGACTTTGCCTAGTAGAAAAGCCCAGTCTGTTATAATGTTAGTGATACATATCTATGAAATGGAATTTACAGTGATTATTGTTCACGTGTCTCACAAAAGATGTTCCTTTAGCGATACAAAAACTGTGAAGGAAGTTCCTACACTATTTATGTGTTCATGCAGTTCATACCTAGCACAGCTCTACCTAAGTCAGTGAGATTTAACGTCTACAGAACTGCGTTTTACTTTGTCCATAGCCCGGGGACCTCGGTATACCTTGAGCGCTCCAGACCATCACAAACAACCCTACATCGAGGTTCGGAACTCAACGTACCACGGCAGCGGACCGCGGGAGGAGGCGCGTGCGATGTGCTCAGTGAAGACTCAGGAAATCAACGCTACAGCTAATGCCACCATCACGAGGAGGCTGCATGGGGTTGTTACTTCTAGTAAGTGGAATGGCTCTCTAATTGATCCTTCATTATCAAAATTAAAAAGAGCCGATATCTCAGTATATAACAGGTGGAGATATCGAGATGGCATATTTTCGAAACCTATGTTGGGTTAGTCATGCTGAACAACTTTTACTATGGGACCAACACCGATTTCTTAAATTATTTTTTTTATTTTTCATACATTTTGATCGAGCAAGGTTGACATTTACTACGAAGAGTTAAAAAAAATTTTTGAGAATTCACCATTGGTCCCATAGTAAAAGTTGTTCAGCATGACCAACCTAACATAGGTTTCGAAAATATGCCATCTCGAAGTCTCCACCCAGTGTTATAACTTCCCTGCACTCCCTGTAAATAATTATTTCTTCTCCGATATTACCTACGCTCAGTGCAAGTTGAATAAATAATTTAATTTTGAGAACAGGCCCCGAGATACGGGGATGCACCCACCACTATCTATCACGTTCGTTGTAACTTGCCAAATTTTTCATTATCTAACTAGTTACTCTTTGTTTCTCAGGAGAACTACATTCTTCGATCCAGCGTCTGGAGGTGATAATATTCGGACAAATGCAGCAGCTTTGGCAAAGTCTAGATGCTCTGCGCGCGCAACTAGCGGGCGATACAACCGCCACATTTCCAGACAGGCGCAGTTTAGTTTTTAGATATAGACCCGGAATGGAGTGATCTGGGGTTGATACATTTGTTTTAGCCAAAATATCACTGACACTTATTCATGTCACTCATGTTTTAAATAACAATTTCCTGATGTAATTGTCAATAGTAATATTTTGTTAATTAATAATAACACTTTAAAGTACTAGATTTTCGAATTAAAATGAAACGAATAAATTAATAGAGTTCAATTTATTAACAATTAGTACATAACTGAATACATCAGCAGCAGTTTACATGGTCAAGTTCTCTCCAGTGTCGTGTGAATTTGACCGAGTAATAACAATAAACAATATACCATCGTTAGTTACAATAGTTAAGTTACATAATTGTATAACTAAATGCGTTATTAATAAATATTAACAAATAAACAAATTTATTATGCTTTTTCATACACATAATTAATAGTTGCATTAATTTTGTATGTACTTTTAAAAGGACACAAATAGAATGTATAGAGGAATGTTAGGTTGATCAATGGTCTCTAATCTGGAATGTGAAATACAAAACAAAAAGATTTTTGTGAAACTTGCAATACAAAATCTACCTGCGGACTTATCTTAAAATAAGCTTGACAAAAATATTGGTCCTATTTTAGGTTAAATATTTCTATTGTCAGTACTGTTTCTTAGCCCTACTTTATCGACGTATACTTTGATATAATCTTATGTTAAACATATTAAAAAAGGGTAGAGATTCAGTTATTGGTAATACTTTTTAATTTGCAGAATAAAATTCAACCATGGGCAATATCAAACAATATTGATCTCATATAAATGTCAGTTACACATATACAATTAGGCAGCGACTAGAAAGCCACCGAATAGTTGAATTTTAAAATTTTGTCGATAAGATGTGACGCTTTCTAAATAAAACTGTACATAAAGGCAATCGACCACACTGAGTATCCATCGGGTAATCCCGTCAACACCGAACACTGCCGTATATAATATGGCTCGATTTAAAGCTAACATTTTGATGGATACATCGCATATGCTAGCGGTAACCTAAAGTTATTTAGGTGGGAAATAAAAACTCAGGTTTTGACGATGTCAGCCGATGGATAGTTATTGTAAGTTGATGGTGAATCAGCAAGTGATATGGGTGTTGTTATGAAGCGGTGGAGGCCTGCATGTACCGGCGCAGCTCCTCCTGCGTGTCGAATATCATGACGGGGAAGGGCGAGCCGGGCACGTGGCGGCCCGCCCACCGCACTTCCACGCGGTAGTCGCCGGGCTCGGTGGGAGAAAACTGACAACAAACAACGATTTATTAATGGGGATGATGACTCATGTTGAATTTTACAACATACCGTAGTAATACGGGTTGGAAAACAGTAAATTATTATACCAAAGTGGAAAAAACTAATAAAATAAAAAAAATCTTTTTATTTTTATCATCCAAAAGTAAATTAAAAGCTACTTTCAGGACACTTAGGCTTCAATAAAAATAAATTAATGGCAACTATGTATGTACATAAACGCAATTTTTCACAACCAAAATGACAAATTAACGGCCTTATTCATAAACGCTATTTAACTAAATCTACTGAATAAATGGTCAAATAAATAACGTCACCTTGCTGTCATTGTCAAACAATTTGACGTTATTTAGGTGACCACTTAATCAGCTTATTAGTTAAATAACGTTTTATGAGTAAGGGGGTAAGTGTTTTCTCCATACATTCCTGTACAGCGGTACTCAAAAAGAGACGACGTCACGTTCGAGTATCAATTTGTATGGGGCGTTTTCGACAGTCTTTGACTTTGACCACCTTTGACTCCCATTTCTGACTTTTGCTTTAGTGCTCTAATTGCAATTAGACCCATATAGACAATTGATCCCACCAAAAAACATTTCGATCGATCGATTGAGATCATAAAAAAGATCATTTTAAATACGGTTTTAATTCCGCCAGCAGGGATTGAATCCGCTAGCACCAAAAAGGTGCAATTGCGTATGCGCTTGGGCATTGGGATGCGTGTGGTGAGTGTTTATGGTGCCACTCTCACAATGAGTACCAGGGTGGATGCTCTGGCGACAGGGACCTAACGCAGATGGTCCCTGACGCTTCGTAAGGAATAGTGTGCCACCTTTTATGCCTGGTAGGTGGCCACTATACAAAATCTCAGTAGTTTTGAGGGGGCTGTCGCCCGCGGTTTCACCTACGTTCCCGGGTACAATGTAGCTTCCTATTACTGAAAGAATTTTCAGAATCGGATCAATAGTTCCGGAGATTACATCCTACATCAAAACTTACAATTTTACCTTTTTTAACAGACTTCAAAAAAAGGAGGAGGTTCTATGTTCGACGTGAATGTTTTTTAATAGTATCATCACTAGCTTCCCCCCAGCAATTTTACCTGCATTCCTAAAGGATAGAACTTCAAACATAACCTATTTACACATATTATTATTTCGTCAGATTAGTCTCTAAATCGTTATTTTATGCTTATTTTTTTCTAGCTTGAATTTCCTATGTCATAAACTAAGTGTCAATTATCAACAAATATTAATTCAAATCGGTAGTATTGGCACAGGAGTGCAATGAGTCACAAGTGCAGCAGGTATATGTATAATGTTGCTACTGAGGTATTTGTCCCGCCCAGTGCTTATCACCCCCCCGATAGAGATAATGCTCAGTCAAGCATTATCTTATACCACAAAGCGTTAACAACGTTAATAACGACTAATATAGATCCAACACGCGATTGGAATTTTAATATAATGAATTTTGTTATTTTCAATATATTTTATTATATTTCAATTCACTACACGAAGAAACTTCTAGGCGAGTCATAGAGTAGGTTTTTGTGTCGAGACTCAAGCCTATTATGACATTATTTACAACTCATGTATATTATTTAATTACATCTGCTAAAAGGCTGATACCAGCCTTCATATCATTAGCTTCTTGCTCCGAGAGGGCATTTAACTAGATAGTGGATTCTGTGTTACATCAAATCGAACATGCGGGTTCCCTCAGAATTCATTCCTTTATGAAAAATCCATCAGATGTTTGTACCAACAACGTTGGCAAGTACGGTACATTGAACACGTAAGACGATAACATAGTTATCAATAACAAAAACGTGATTAAAATAATCACGCAAAATAACATATCAGTTGACAACAAGATAGATGATCAGCTAGATACGCAATAATTAAAATAAAGATATCATTAATGAATGTAAAATCTTTGCTTGATCATTCTTTATTATTTATTTTATCAACTTAGCATGTGGTCAGGATTTTATGGTAGCTAGTTATCTTAATCCTTGACTTTATTTTGTTGAGCTATGAAATAGATAATAGAAATATGAAAGTTCTGTATTCTAGAACGTCAATCAATGCTCAAGTCAAGTTTTGAATCGAGTCAAATATTTTAATTTGAAACGTGCACCAATGATATGAGATATTTTCGATTAACATGATATTTTCTTGAGACTTGATCTAAGTTTTGACAGGCCTGTCTCACTCCCATGTTTAGGTACGATTTCGCGCCTACAGTCTACCGGAATAACGCTAGTCGGTTGCAACGCGCCCGCATCGAAAGACGCGGGTGGGTATAAATACCTACGTACTTATATAAAGTGTTTATTGTTCTTATTTTAACACTATTTTGTGTTGGTTTTCATAGTACTAGATTTTTTGTTGTTGTTTCATTGTATTGTCCTAATGTCCTTTCTGACTTTATTAAAGTCGGCAAGATCTAATAGGCTCGTTTTGATAGCATACCAGTATGTCAAAAAGGGACAAAGATAGTGCGACCTGAAGAGACACCCTAAACTTGTCTAAACGGGCCACTTAGACCGCAATAACTCATGTGAATGATTTTTAACCGACTTCAAAAAAAGGAGGAGGTTTCTCAATTCGACCGTAATTTTTTTTTATGTGTTCTCGCGGATAACTTCGTCATTTATGAACCGATTTTGATGTTTTTTTTTTTAGAAACTGTTTGTAGTTCCAGAATAGAGAGTGTTCCCATTTCAAATATACAAACAAACCAATGTTACGTCTTTATAATACTAGTATTATTATACACTAATGAATATACATTATTATTTTGTGTGTACGTATCTATTATTATTCTGTGCGTTCTGGTGGAAATAAATTAATTTTTCATTTCATTTACATTAGTGTAGATTTTACTTCTACCTTTTTAGAATAACTAAGATTTAACAAACCAATATTTCAAAAATCTGTAGAATAATATTCAAAAAAATTTAACAATTCTAATTGTTATTACTTACTTGGTATATCCTTTTTTAAATAATTCTTTAACTTTATTATTTTTTATATAACAAACTTGAAGATTATTAATAACAAACGTTGTGAATTTCGGCTGACGGCCCTGGACTAGGTAGTCGTACCGTTTCTTGTCCCGTCGTCAGTAATTCCAGATATTATATACATGTATGTTACTAAAACCCTTCCCCAAAATAGTTGTATTCAGTTTCGTAGACAGAATATATATTCAGTATACAAAGTATCAGTATAGGCCTAACAACTTAGATTAAAATATGCAGACATTTAAAAATAACTTTCTGCTCTAATACTAGTTAGCTAGGATATTTTAAATGTCATTATTCACGAAAGGAGAATAGTAATAGCTCAGAGTATATAAATAGGTAATAGGTACATACATAACCGATAAAGAAATATTGAAGATTCATAATACGTCATTAGACAACCCTACCGTAACACGTGCCGCGTCATACAGGATAGAGTTATATGATAGAAAGAGAGGGAAGTTGTAGGTGAATATAATTTTAGCCGCGCAGCGCTGCGCGAGCTAGATTGCGCCTTATTACGTCGTTCCAAGAGTCGCTTTTTATTTAAATGTCGTTTTCGAAGTGGGTTTTCTGTACGTAGTGCTATTGAATATTCTGTGGTTTTGATCTATATCCATAATACAGGCCTAAGTATGAGCAAATTGGCGTATATCTATACTAATAGAATAAATGCGAAAGTAACTAAACAGTCTCTGACTGTCTGCTACTCTTTCACACCTAAACCGCTGAACCGATCGTGATAAAATTTGGCACGCAGATAGCCTATGGTATGGAGAAGGACATAGGCTACTTTTTATCTCGGTAATGCAGGTAAAACCGAGGGGGATAGCTAGTCTTTTATAAAATTTACAATGATGAACTACGTCGGTCCGAATGGTAATGTAATTTTTTTTGCTTTCATTTTGATTCTTTAACGTGACATATCCTATTTTTGAGCTCAAGCATACATTATAAAAGAGCTTTTTTTATAAGATTAGTTAAAAGAGGTATTTTTTCACCACACTACCATACTCGCCGGCGAGGACACGCATCGCGACGGCTCATCCAGTCTCGTCCCGTTCAAGCGGCCCGAGCTGCCAATGTATTTCGACCGCCCCTAATTAGTTATAAGTCGTTTATATAAAAGCCCGTCTCCTCCCCCGATAACGCCCTGAGCCGAGGTTCATGCTCCAACTGGGGCTTCTCCAGGCACAGTTACCTAAATTTTAATCCGGTTGAGAGCTTGCTCGCCAATTTTTCGCGTGAGGGTGAAAAAGCTAATCTTTTGACCTTCTATTAGTCAATAAAAAAAGGAAAAAACCAGTATCTTTTTTAATATCAGGGAAACATAATTCGGACTTCTGCCGTTCTCCTGAAGGTTTTCAGCGCCCACAAGGGGCATTATAATACTGTTTTATTTTTAAACGACGAAGTTGGTAAACAATCATACGGCTCGCCTGGTGGTAATCGGTTACCGTAGCCATATAGACATTTGCAACACACGAGGTATCCTCCCCAATGAGCTCTGGGTACCTTACTTACGCGTATTCTGTAAGGTCGAGCTGCTCTTTGAGCGAACAAACGCTATGCTCAACCTCTCTTAAAAATGCTGATATGATGTGTGTTAGTGTTACCTTGCATAGTATAGTGCGGTCCTTCTGGTTCTCCCTCTGCATCTCGACGCGGAAGGCGCCCTTGGGTCCGCGCACGCGCACGGTGAGCTGGCCGGCGCCGGCGCCGCGCGTGTCGCACAGGAACCGCGACTGGAACGTGGCCAGCACGCCCGGCTCCACGCCCGGCCCGTACACACGGACCTGCACACAACATTATGGATATCAAAAAAAAAAATTCAAGTTTTTAAGGCGATGATAGCTCAGTGGTAGTGACGTCGGATACCGAGACGCAGGTCCCGGGTTCGAATCCTAAAATGAGCTTGAGCTTTCGGTGAAGGAAAACATCGTGAGGAAACCATAGCACGGTGGCAGGGTACTTTGTAGTACCCATCTGGCTGGCTACCACCCTCAAGTTGAAAATCTGGCGCCAAGAACCTATCGGTGTGTTCCGACAGCTGCACTTGAGAGCCAGTTCCTTCTAGGCTTTGTATGCTGAACATCTTCGACCACCTCATCACTTATCATGGTGAAATTGTGGTCAAACACAGGCCTATACAAAATAAAAAATTGCGAAAATATTTTTTTTTTTTAATTAAAAACTGAGTTTTTATGAAAAGGATGTATTTTTTTGTTCATAATTCATGGTTTGTTTCATATTAAAAATTGTTCAGCATGATAAACCCAGCATTGGTTTCGAAACGATGCCGTCACTGTATCTTCGTGTCCATGGTTTGTTTCATATTAAAAATTGTTCAGCATGATAAACCCAGCATTGGTTTCGAAACGATGGCCATCACTGTATCTTCGTGCCCAGGATCTCGGCGCCATGGGCGGAGATCTCAATACTAAAACACGCCAATATTAATCAATGCTACAGTATTACCCAACTGATAAGGCGCGTCGTGAATCTTCGTTCGTACAGAAAAGAAAGTATGGCCCGAAGATTAACGAAAGAATGCTTAAAACTTACAATCAACCTTAGATCACTACTATAAGGTTCATAATACATTGCAGCTGTTAGTTCGGTCTCACTCGCAAGTCACGCCCCTCCGCACACATGGCGGCAGCTGCCGATCAATAACATTTCCCGCGGTTTGAAAATGTTTCTTCTGCGCAGGTACATCGGTAAGCCATATCAGTTGGGTACTACTGTACCGATATTTAAATGGTAGTGAGTGATCACGGTGCGACTCACATTTTCTCTAGAGTACCAGGGGCGAGTACTCTGGCGGCGTGACCTACCGCAGATGGTCCCAGACGCCTCGTAAGGGGTTGCCTGGTATAGGCCCGGTTTCAATAAACAAAAACGAATCGTTTTGCTTACCAATGGTAGGTTTTTTTATTGCCAAACTGGGCATATAGATCATTTCATAAGCTAATTTTACCTGTGATAGCTACTTCCATATGGGTCTGATATGCAAAGCTTTGAGGTCTTTGCTTCATTTTTAGTAAAGATATAAGAGTCTTAATTTTAATAAATCTTAACTGATACCGGTCGGTAAATTATTGAAACCGGGCCATAGTGTGCCGTCTTTTATGACCGAGAGATTGGTAGATGTGGCCACTATAGAAAATCTCAGTAGTTAAAGGGGGGTATGTACCGATATTTATACCAAATCATTAAACAATAGTCACCTTAGATGGATCAGGTGCCCCTGCTACTTTGAGCACGAAGGGCGATCCGGGCACGTGTTCTCCGGCGAACTGTATGCTGAGCACGTGCCGGCCCGCTTCGGCCGGCTTCACGTTCAAAGTGAACGTGCCGTCGCCGTGTTCGTACAGCTCGCAATACGCCACCTGTGGGATTCAATTCACTTTATAAAAAGCCTACCAATTTCTTATTAAGCACCTACTGCTGTATTTAGGTAACTGTCCTTCAGAGCTTGTTTTTATAGGCTTTTTGTGTTTACCAAGGCGATGATAGCTCAGTGGTAGTGACACCAAATGCCGAGACGAATGTCCCGGGTGCGAATCCTACAGTGAGCTTGAGCTGAGGAAACCTATTGTTGTGTTCGGATACTTACACTTAAGTTCAACTGGAAGGAACTAGTCCTTCTAGGCTTTGTGAGCTTACCATCTTAAACCACATCATCATCATGGTTAGATTGTGGTCAAACACAGGCCTATACATATTTTTTGATAACTTAATTAAGTTTCATGCTATAGACGCTACACATATCTGGTGGTCATGCCGCCTTATGCGAGTGGGGTACTCGCATAAGGCGGCATGACCACCAGATACAGCGTTAAAAGAAGAGCATTGCTCTCCCTTTTGGCACGCGAAGTACATACACTCAAGGGCGTGTGGAGAAGTGAGTGGATTAGGACTTTGATTGCTTTGCATTTGGCATTTTTTTATGTCTAGAGGGGTGGGGGGGGGGGGGGGAGAAGCGGTGCAGCTGCCCGTCTAGCGGGGGGGCAGCTGCCGATTTATATGTGTGGGTATTACCTTGTTGGGTCCAGTGCAGTGTGCGGTGAGTTCCCCGGGGCCGGCGCGGCGCGTGTCGATCCACGAGCGCACTTCCCGCCCCACCACGCCTCCCGCCAGCCCCGCGCCCGAGCACACCACGCGGGACGCGTCGCCCGCTTCCGAACCCGCTGTTACGCTCACTGTCAGTGGACAACCTATAAACAGTACGATGTCGTTATTAAGATGCAGGGTACGCAATAAGGGCCACGTCGGCCAAGGGCCGGCACGTCAACAATATGCTGTGACTTGACCGGAGACGTCTCGGTAATGTAAGTGCTAGGTATGAATGAACCTTTATGGAAAGATGTCTATTAAGATCTTCACTTCACTGCGATAGTAATATTCCAGAGTTAAGGTTTTGATTACTTATGCAGGTTTAAGTCATAGTAAATGCCTTTTACTCTGAGAAAAAGCTTTGTTACAAGCAAGTATGAGGCATCCTATCCATCATCAACACACCCTACCTGAAATTTTGATATTATGAAAATCAAATACAGAATTATAGGTACTAAAGCAATGAGGGGGCAACTGTTGATGTTTAAATGATTTATTAGTGCCAAAGAATCGACGGCTGATGGTGCAGACGAGTCTAAGGGTACATGTGCACTATGCGGCTAACCGCAATCAGGTCAGCCGTCCGGTTGACCGCAATCAAAAATATGTACCAAAAAATAGTTTTAATGCACTGTGATGCGGCTGTTTGCCAAGGGCCGGGCAACCGGACGCTGGCCGCAATGCGGCTAGCCGCATAGTGCGTACGTAGCATAATAGGGGAGACCGCGGCAAGCGTGGAACGCCTCTCAACCCGATGGACTCGATGACGACCTCAAAAAAGTGGCTTGCGGTGGATGTGGGTGGCTGAAAAAGATTAATAGTTACCTTTGACGAGTCTACCCGCCCACATGACCCTGAGTTGATGTTCCCCGGGTCTCCTGGGGGTGTAGGTGGCCCTCCACAAGCCGGGCCCAGCAGCCGCGAGCGCTACCGGAACACTATCACCGTCCGGTGACGCTACAGACGCTTCGGGCGCTCCCGGACCAGCTGCGCTACCATCTGTCAACGGAATTTATTACTTAGCCTTAAGAGATACTACTATACTGTATATTTATGTTTCTATTTTTTTTTTTATTGAAGCTTCCAATTGAAGTATGTGACAAACTATAAGGGTGCTTTGTTTGACTACGGAGCCCTTAAAAGGTACTCACATATTTCGACTTTGCCAACATCAACATCTTTACTTTATGGTGTTGCGAGAGCGTTTGAGTGGACTGTATCTAAGATGCCCAAAGTATAAGGCAGGGCTGGCTGCCAACTGGCTGGTACTTCCTATGTGGACCGAAACTAATACTTATTCCTCAAATGAGACAAGGTAGGAATGAGATAGAAAGGACTTACCCCAAGCTTCAGCCATTCGCTACAAATATAATTCTATTTTCTTATTCTCCTCTCGCTCCCTCCGTTTCCGCTAGAGTGAGAGAGTGATAGTACTCACCAACAGTGAACACGGCGGGTGTATGCGGCGCGGCGTGGGCCAGCCCTCGTCCAGCCAGTGTTACTCTATCGGCGGTATTCCCCGACGCTACTAGCGCTCGTCGGGGCGCCCCCGCCACTAGCGCCCCGTTGTATGCCAACTCTAACTCTTGCTCTCCACTAACTCCTTCCACTGCCGCCAGAGTCACTACCGCGCGACCTGATACTGTTTCCACGCCTGAATGGGGAATGAACATGTTAGAACCCATTGAAAACAACAATAAGAACAAGGCTAGATGTAGAGAAGCGTAGTCTCAAATATCAGAATGTGGTGTATGAACTTCTTGGATAAGTGCTTAAGTTTAGAGTGATGTTTAATGATTTTGATGACCATTCAATTAATATTTCAATCAAAAAACAAATTTTATTTTCAACTGATAATCGGATTATTTTCAACTCGTTTAGTTGCATGTCAACTATATTTAAACGACTAGTAAGAGATTAGATTATACATAACAACCAGATTCTGTTTTATAGGTATAAGTTATTAAATAACGTTTATGAAGCCATTTATGTTCGGATTATAACGTAGGACTTTAGTGCTGACCGGCAATGTTTTATCTAAAACTAGATTTAACGATCCACTGTGTCACTTTCCAGCCCATAAACTATATCTTTGCGAATAATCACGTTTAAATCAATATCGACTAAGGGCCGAATAATTGGGAACAGCGTAGGTAGATGATGTTTGACTTACGTTGATGCCTCCCAGCCAATAAGCATTCTAGCGTGCCTGGCCAGCGTTTGCTAGTGTCCAGGACTAGTTTAGAGGGCGCCGCACTCGACCAGAGCCATCAGCGCCCCAGCCTCCCACCGGCATTATAGCTGACGTGTCTATCACCTGGTGAACATTAACATCACAATATTGACGGGAAATAAATATTTTAGCGTTTTAACTAATGATCTACACTTTGACATTGATCACAGAAGACAATTAAACTTATGAAATTAATTTTAGTTGAAAATTAATGAACGTATAAACAGTACGGTAAGGGGACCCTTACAGTGATTCATTTCTAGTCGGTATATTAGTTAATAAGATCTTATAATTTTATTTATAGGTTACTTGTTATAAGAATATTCGTTTTGTCGTTTATGTCATAGAAAAATGAACTTTATTACGTTCATCTATTAAATCAATGAAGTATCATTGCCTGGTATAAACGAAGCTTACTGTAAATATGTCAGGTTTATTTTTCGGTTTTTTATACGTCAAAAAGACTTTTTATATGACCAAAATATCATTATTAACTACTGTCCATAGCAATAGAAAACTACCTATTATCAGATGATTTCAAACATGGGCATTGCTATCGACCTTATATAAACATTGTATATAATACTCACTTTAACCGAGAATGGACTTCCAGGCAGTGGTCCAGAAGAGGTGAATATCCTGACTTCGTACAACCCTACAACGAGCGGTATGTACGCGCAGAGCCACTCTCGCGGCGCGCCCGCCACCACTCGACACTCTAGGAGTCCAGAGTCGGCGTTGTCTTCCTTGCTTTCTGTCAGTCTTTCCACCTGTTCAATGACATTAATGTTAAAGATAGAGGTACTGGGGGAATTAAGAACCAAGATAGTTAGGAAGGTTGATCATACCAGTAGAAATAGGAAAAGCCCATATTTAGTACGGCTTATTTACATTCACTTTTATTACAAAGGTACAGTAGTACCCAACTGATATGGCTTACCGATGTATGTACCTGCGCAGAACATACATTTTCAAAGCGCGGGATTTGCTATTGGTCGGCAGCTGCCGCCATGTTAGCGCGCGCCGTGCTGCTGCAGTGTATTATGAACTTTATAGTAGTAATCTAAGGTTGATTGTAAGTTTTAAGCATTCTTTCGTTAATTTCCGCACCATTCTTTCTTTTCTGTGCGAACGAAGATTAACGACGCGCCTTATCAGTTGGGTACTACTGTACGGCTTATTTACATTCACTTTTATTATAAAAGTAAGTGATTATAAAGTACGTACCTGTACAGTGGGCGGCGAGTCTTCAGCACATTGTATAGTGAAGGCGGC
>OX596248.1:10828493-10953094 GCA_951394255.1 Polyploca ridens
ACAAGTCCAGAACACGGGACACAGACACGTCTGCAGATGCATTAGCGACTGACACACTGAACGTGTTAACCTCTCATGATCCATTGTAAATAATAAACAATGATCTGTTGATACTTGACATTGTTATTTCTATTTCTAAAGATGGCCAATCTAAACAAGTGATATTGAATTCAGAGTTTATAAACAGTATAAACTTTAGTATACATCATTAAGAGTTGAATGGATTTCTAGATTATTCCTTCTGACAATAACTATAAATATCACTAACGACTTATACATGTGGCATAAACTTGTGAGAGTATAAGGGCGAGCAACCTTTCTGTTGTTGTTTAAGAATTAGTTCTGGGGGCCTACCACAAGCTCTTAAAACAAGGTTAAAATTATTTGTCTTTTGTCCTGTTTTGACGCCGGATGTAAAAGTGGGACAAAAGTCAAATAAGCTTATAATAATATCGTTTTAAGAGCTTGTGTTTGGCCCTCTGGTCTTAGGAAAAATGGTCCCACCAAAAAAAAAACATTCTAAATGTAGGTAAATGAAAAGAAATAATAACTTTCAAATACATACATTTTAGATTTAAATAAATTGTAAAAGTTATATATAATGATATAGATTATAGTACAATTAAACTAATTAAGTCTCACTATGTCTCTTTCTAACAAATAACATAATAAAAGGATGTAAGAAATGTATTCCTGTCAAATTAGTCCAATTGCTTGTTTTCAAAATAAATTTTGTCTCCATCAAAATTGGTTACGTGTATGAAACCGGCAAAGACAGACAAATTTGTCAGCTCTAAATATAAACATATTAAAATTATCTTTCAATTTCGGAAAAAAGTTATCTACCGAATTTAAAAAGTTTCACATTGTGTATAACGAATATACAGGCAAATTGAGAACGTTAGAAATAAAGTCCTACTAATAGAACTTACTATGAAACCCAGTAAGTTGTATTTCGGCGGCTTCGCCCCTCGCGGTAGACGTGAGCCCGGGGCCGGTGGCCCGCGCGTCGGCGGCCGCCGCGGGCGCCGTCACCGGGCAACTGAACGGGGACCCGGGCACCGCGTGACCGTTGAACCTCACCGATAGTGTGTGCGGAGCCGCTTCTACTGGCTTGAAGTTCACCTGTACGGGATTATGGTTTATTTAGTTGGATTTACGTGATGGTACTGAAATGTGGTGATATCACATATATGTATAAGCTGATTTATTTTTTTATAGCCAGTATTGGCAAATTCTAAGCTACAAGTCTTAGAGAAAAACGTTGAAAGGAATCGTGAGCTGAATTTTGAAGAAAATAAAAGTGGCATTAAAAATTTATTTTTTTTCAAAGAAAAAAAGAAACTTTTAGCTACTTGTGACCAAGATTGTCATACATTGTATTCGTATTGTGAAGTAGAAGCAGAAAAAGAAAAAAAAAATGAAAAAAATTCATATCTACGAAATTGCACAATTTCTTTTCTTTTTTTAATGCCGTTTTTTTCATCAAAATTCAGCTTAGGGTTCCTTTCAGCGTTTTAATCTAAGACCTTTAGTTCAGAAGTTGCCCTAACTGGCTGAAAAAAAACAGCCTGTATAGATAAAACACTTATGTGTCTACTGCAGCGCCCAGTCCCCGCCTCTGGTCCGCACTAGTCAGACGGAAAGATAGTTCAGTCAACTCGGATACCGAGACGAAGGTCCCGGGTTCGAATCCCAAAATGAGCTTGAGTTTTCGGTGAACGAAAACATCGTGAGGAAACCATAGCATGGTGGTAGGTAACTTTGTAGTACCAATCTAGCTGGCTACCACCCTCAAGTTGAAAATGTGTCGCCAAGCACCTATCAGTGTGTTCCGATAGCTACACTTGAGAGCCAGTTCCTTCTAGGATTTGTGTGCTTACCACCTTCGGCCGCATCATCACTTACTATGGTGAGATTGTAGTCAAACACAGGCCTTCAAATTCGCTTTGTAAATACTAGAACATACTGTCGTCGCTGGAATGCGGCGCAACGTCCTTGAATCAATATGAGTTGGTATGGCCCATCTCTAAGTTGGGATTGTAACGTCATAGGAGGTAGTCTAAAAATGGCGACGCATGGTTTTCACACAGATCGTGATACTCATATATATCGAATATTAGAGAATTGGTACAGGTTTGGTCTAGAAATATAACTAAATCTGCCTCTAGCTAGTCAAAGACTTAAAAAAGTGCAATAGAAATACCTTAAATCTTGCATTGCCTTCGCTCTGTACATAATTTGGTACATTTCTTCCATTGACTGCGACAATTATTTCTAAATTTCCAGCACCTGTAATAAAATGTGTAAAGAAAATAGTAAGAATACGTGCAAAAATATAATATTGTTATTGAATATTTTTTTATGTGAGATTATATTACCAGCATGAGAAGCATTGATAGTGAAGGAGACTGGTCTGCCGACGACCCCGGGCGATATGTCTGTGACATTGACGCGCCCCGCACTATACGCTTTCACTAGAAAAGGGCTGCCTTCCACATGACCACCCATAGCGCCTGCACGGACCTGTATTATTGAACAATCTACATAAATATGCTTAAAATATGTTTTTTTTTTCATCTATACTGGTTGTTGTTTTGGTCGGCGACAAGCGACCTAGGAGTGGTAGTACAAAAAATACATTTCCCAAAAATGGACTTAATTCCATTAAATACTGTAAATGCACTGAGAAATACCTTATTCAATTTGAAATAAAATTACTGCAAAGTATGGTCACTCGGCACGTGCACAGACTAGAGCTAGGCGCAAGCCGCCATCGCCCCACCTATTTACTCCCTTGCACTCCCATTGAGTATTACGTCTACACTTTAGCTTATTACATGATTTTCCAAATAATACATTTTTTTTTTTTTTTTTTAGCACCAGTATTATTTGTATTGTCGACCCTGAGTCGCTCGTCGCTAACCAAAACAACGATCTGTATATCTATATGAGCAACCTTAAGGGGAATTCAAGGAGTAGTAATGCCCTGGTAGTGTAACTTACTTCGATACTGTGGTCCCCTACATCGACAGGTACGAAAGATATTGTGTATCTTTTGCTGGCCTCATTTTCACCGATGGTTTCTTCTGCCGATACCTGAAAAAATTATCGCAGTTAATGTAGCGCAAGTGGACATACGAAAACTCTAACAAAAGAAAAAGATGTATGATTACACTAGCTTTGCTGAGCGCACATTCTAATTATGAAACGTGCGACATTATTAAAAGATTACTCAGCTCACAAATTTAGTTATTCTAAAATGAAGCATATCCCAATCAGATAAGGTTCTGTCTTAACTATCACATTTACCTGTACAGGCACAGGTCTTCTGGCCGGTCCGAGAACCTCAACGTGCGGTGAAGCGGGCGAGTCCACACTGAACGTGTAAGCGTCGCCTACCGACACCTTGTCAGGGGATTCACCTGAACCGGCGCCGATTACACGCGCTGGAGCCGATACGTGGCATACGAATGGACTACCTGTTGGGGAGAAAGACTTTACATTACATTGTTGAGTTAGTTGCGAAGTAAATTTTGTCCCAGCACTGTTGCTTAGTTTTTTTTTTATAAGGTGGCACACAAGCATACGGCTCGCCTGATGGTAAGCAGTTACCGTAGCCTATGGCCGCTTGCAACACCAGGGGTATCACTCGCGCGTTGCTCACCCTGAAGAAATCTCTTCACACTTTTTCAGAGATTTCATATCCACAGTCATAATCTCAAAATAATTTAGACATTTCTCTTCTTTTGGGAAAAGGTAAAGAAATAACCAATAGATATGTCTATCTTTCCAAGCAATTGTCCATAATCTTGCCATTATATAAGTGTTGAAGCAATCAAAGAAAGTACGTTCACAACGTCTAAGTTGCTTCTCAAGAGTGGTACTTATCCTAATTTTCGGAGGACGAGTTTGAGTAGGAAGGCGATTCTGAAAGCCAAGAAATCGGCTACTATAAACTATAAAAAAAAATCAATTATTCCTTACCAGGCACGTGGTCCCCATTGAAGCGTAGTTCCACGGTATGCGGTCTTGGGTCTCGCGGTGTAAAGCTAATGGCGTATGTGTGAGCTCCCTGGGCGGCCGCAGCTGTCGGTACTCGGCCTCCGTTCACCGTCACCTCTAAGTTTCCTGGTCCAGCCGCCATTGTCTCCACTAGAGGACAAAGTAAGGTTTATATACTGGCACAATAAAGATTTTAAAAATCCCAAATAATGTAGTTTCTGCTCACCCAAAAAAGTAACAGGCTTTCCAACTGTCCCATGAGCTACGTCTTTTACTCTTATAGCAGTTACATCATATACCTGAAAAAAAAAATTAAGATATTGAAGACATTTATAAAATTAAAATACAATAATTTAGAGTATGGTTCAAAATAGGCTAATGGCCTGAGATTAAGAAAATTACGAAGATATATATGTTGTGTTGAAGTTCCGCTTGACGTCACGCCATGCTACACTTTTCACAAACAAGTGACGTCACGAGTCCCGAATCCCGAACTTTGACGCGCTTTATCTTTGTCAATGTTTGTTGATTTGATAAAGCAAGAAATATTTTTGAATATTTATTGATAATCGAACTGACAATTAGATTTTTTTACCCAGGCCACAATCCTATTCCAAGCATTTTTTAAGGAGATAGAAAGCTTTCTAGCACAGCTTACCCGCCGCCATTTTAGTTAACAAGCCAAAAAATCAAAATGGCGGTGGGTAGCTATGCCAGCTCCCATACAAAAATGTTCGGACCCCTTTAGGCCATTATGTCTAGTACTGGGGTAAGCAAACTTAATTCAATGTGAACCTTACCTTCAAATGGAATGGGCTGGCAGGTATGGGCATGGAATCAACAAGCACATTCAGCCTATGTTCCCCGACGGCTCTTGGCACGAACTCCGCCTTGAAGACAGCAGGGCCGGCTGCAGAGACAGCGGCCGGCACCGAGGCTCCGTTGGGACCTGCGCGTGCGCCCCCCATCGCTCAGCATTCACTCCGCCACGCCCTAACCCCACTCTACCCCACTATTGTGTCCTTACGTTCATCGGTGTTAGGAGTTAGGGCGAAGCGGATGAGCTTTACACACTGAATTATTCATGAATATAGAGAATAAATCTGTTATAGTTATTATAATTTATTTCTTGTTTTGGACCAAAAGAGATTGATATTACGAAAGCCCTCCGATAGTAGAAAGCTTATGTTTTGTGTAACAGATAAGGTTGGCTCTAAATCCATCAATATTTCAGCAAATATAAACGATACTAATGATTGTTAAATGTCGAGTTATTTGAGTATTCTCTGTGACCTAAAACATTAAAGAACTCGACAAACCTAGCCTACAGTTATTCGCTCGTAATCCAGAACTTAGTCTAAATTAATTATACAAAAATATAATGTGTGAAATATGTTAGTATATTAGTAAAAATACTTCTAAAACTTCTAAGCCATTATGGTGTACTATTGTTAGTATAGCAAAGCTTGAAAATTCAGTGTTGTTTCTCTAAATCTAATATTCTTCAATTTTTCTCCAATCAATAATGATCCCCTTGATTATTCAAATCATACTTCGTCTTAGAATTTTTTAAATAAATCAATTAAAATTTTAAGATTTCCTCATCTATACCACCCTGTAAAGAAACCAAATCATTATAAACTGTTGGTGCAAGTTATAGATAGAGTACCAATAAATATTATTAGTAAGCTAAATAATAACTCTAGTTAGCTAAAATAAGCCATACATATTGTGTTTATAATACAATATAAGCTTACCCTCAACATTGACTTCAATCTGGTCGAGCGTGGCGGATGGGTGGTGTAAGGTTAGTGCAGCTGGTTGGTGGAGACGCGCGGGGCCCGGGACCGTGACGCGGGCGCCGCCGCCGCTGCCCTCTGATACTTCTATGATTAGAGGGCAACCAGGGACGCGCATCTGTGTCAATATTATACAATAGGTACATATTTTTATGTGATGGTATTTCATGACATGCTCAGCTATAATTCTTTATTGTCGACTAGCTGTCCCCCATAGTTTCACCCGCGTTCCCGGAAATAAGTAGCCTATGACCTACTCCATACCATAGGCTACCTGCATTCCAAATTTCATGATGATCCGTTGAGTAGTTGAGGTGTGAACGCGTAACAAACAAACTCACTTTCGCATTTATAAAATTAAGTTACGATTAGGATTTAACAAAAATGAACCTAATTGTTTGTCTAAGTATATTAATGAACTGTTAGGACACTAAGTTGATGAAAAAAAAGGTAGACAGATTTCTGTATTGATATAAAAAAATTAAGATGTTTATCTGTCAAATAAAATTTCTGAAAGATTTACAAATGCAGTGCTGTGGGAGCAGGATGAAGAGTAGGGAACAGAAAGGGCCAGAATCTAAACTGGTAAGGAAATGATATGATATGAAATAATTTATTCATTCAAATAGGCCTTCACAGGCACTTATGAATAGTCAAACTCTAGTACTCTAAGGACCTTAAGAGTGCATATAAAGCAAAATAACAATCTTAGAATTGAAATTTACCCAAGTAAATAGTATTTAAATGAAAAAATATTTTTATATGGGTATGTTCATTATATACGCGGGGGTTCTCTCTGAGCAAAAACATAATGGAATGAAATTTCCTCGATAGAAAAAAATCACAAAGTTACCTCTAATAATAATGAATTTTCGGTTTTATTCGTTCATGGTGTATCTAATTAAGACAAAAATTCGATAAATAATATCACTAACATATGACCTAGGGCTGCTACTAGCGATTTTTTTAAATATTCTATACTTTACGAGTTATTTAGATAAAAAGCGCTTAGTTCATTTTTGTTCCGCGAAACACGCTATCTCCATCTCATCTCCACGCGAAGATTAGACATAAGTTTGTTTCATCTGACATTGCCATATTTTTCTGGCTTGGTACGCACTCTTAAGGACTTGGATATGCCTGAGTATTTGACATTGTATCTTAGGTGAATAATAAAGTTTGATTACCTTGTTGAATGAAACATTTACAACATGGTCACATGCTTCAGTAGGTGTAAAAGATACTGTGAATCGGGCATTCCCCTGAAAAAAAGAAAATCATATTAAAATACACTTGGCAGATAATATTTCTACTCTATTTTGCTTTAATAGAAAGCACAACAAATAAATGGTTAGAACTCACTTGAGGATGAACTTGTGTTGGTATGTTTAAACCTCTTGCCGCAACAGTGATCTCAAGGTTGCCCTCCCCGGCTTGTGCGGCATCAACTGCCAACTGCACCGGCACTCCCACACGGGCTGATGCACCTCCCGATACACTCACTAGCTTACCATCATATGCTTTACATACAAATGGTGTGCCCTGCAATAATATGACACATAATATTATTTTGATGAGTAATAGTACATTATGATACATGTGTGCAAAGTTGGTTATTACCACTCCAGGCGGTATTAAGCCGAGAGTGTAATAATCAATGCACACACGTGTCATATGACGTTTTTCAACACACTTGTGAGGAAAAAAACAGACTTGTATTTTGCAATAAATGTCACTTTACGAGCGAGTGTGTTGAAAAGATATTAACTTACTAGTAGGTGGTGATTTTCTAGGAAATTAATAGACTTAATCAGGTTTTTAGTGTAAACATCTCTTGAAGAGTGATAAAAATAGCTACTTCTATTGATATTTATTGCATACAGTTTGCATATGTAAATATTTTTGCACTAACATAAAATAACATTAATGAATGACTGCAACCAATGAATGATTATCTTAAGACAGCATGCGATTTTTCCAGGGTTAGCAATGTGCAAATGACACACTCAGTGTTGTCTTTGAGCTAAGCTTTAGATCCCGGGATTGGGGTGTAGTGGGGAACGGTTAGGTACACTGGCGAGCAACATAAATGTACTACTCGTAGATTATTTTAAATGATTGTCTCGCGACCGCCATATGCTTGTGTGGCATATGGGCAGGATGATAATGCTTAATGATATTGGAAATAGTTAGAGGGCAGTCTTACGGGGTCTATGAAGCAACCATGGGAGGCAAATAAGGTAGAAGTTGAGGTAAAGAACTGATAATTTATATACTAATTTCACATACCGGTACAGGCTGACTATTATAATGTGCAGTAAGTGTGTGAGGTCCAACATGTCTGGGAGTAAAGCTGGCGACAAGCCCAGTGACGGCATCACCAGTCAGCCGCACGGGAACTTCGCCCCTCGGTCCGCGGACTGTCACCGTCAGCTCTCCGCCCGAAGAGCCTTCCACTCGCACTGAACATGATGCTACTTCTCCAACCGGTATCAGTTCTGGAATAACATTTTGTTTTAATGTGGTTGTCCTAATTTCCTTTTATAAAATAATCCGAGCTTATGAACTATACGTACAGTCTTGGTCAAGAAATACTCTCTACCGAGCGAGTCTTGCTCGAAAAGTTAATTATTGTTGTAATAAATAATAAACTTTGCTACAACAAAATTTTGTAAAACTTTCAAACTTGTATGATGAATGAATTGATTGATAGTCTATTGATGATGAAGGAGTGAATGAAACTGTTGAACAATCTCAAACCTCAAAAGAATGTAATAGAATAGGTACTCTTTTACTCGTAGAGTGAATATAGCTTTCTCTGTCTACGCTTTTACTATATGCAATGTTGCCAGCGGCCGATAGTCAAAAGTAACATGAGACTTGCATGAGACAGCTCAAATAGTAACATTTTCATGAGAAAAGCAACATTTTCGTAATTTATGTAAAAAACGACACAAATCCTAAGTCTTAAAAATAACATTTTGAGTCGTGGAGTACCTCCACGACCTAAAATGTTATTTGAGATGACATGATGACATGAGAGGGTGAAAAGTAACGTAAAATGTTGGAAAAGTAACATTCTGGCATCTATATGTGTGTACTATAATTTGACTATAATACCAAAGCGAATGAAATGGTTGAATAAATGCTCTCTCTACGAATAAATGGCAATACCAAACAGGGCAGCCGACTTCTAAAACGCATTTCGCGGGAATTTCAAATATGCGTGGCACAGGTAAAAAATATAAAGCAATGGTGCCGATTCTGTTGTAAATCGCACTAAACTAATTTTAGTCACATCTCATCTCTTTCTTACGAACATTATTGAAAAAGGATAGAACATATTTTAAGTTGCCAAATTAATCTTTGCCGTCTTATTTTGCGTGTATTTAGGCGTAACCGCGATAGATGGCGACTAAATTTATATTGAAAACAAGCATTGGACTAATTTGACAGGACTAAATTTCTTACATCCTTTTCTTATGTCCTTTGTTAGTAAGACACATAAGTGAGATTAAAATTAGTTTAGTTGTGAACAACAGAATCAGGGTCAATATCATACACTTGAAATTAGGCATACTTCTTTTTAGGGTTCCGAACCAAAATAGTAAAAAGGAACCCTTATGGTGCCACTCCGTCTGTCCGTCTGTCACAGCGCTATATCTCAGCTGCCACTGATACATGCAGTTATAAATATTGCTGGTTTACCACGGGAACAAACATATAGCGAATGAAAAATTTAAAGAAATATTTTTAATTTCTTTGTAAAAGAGGCCGGAATGGGGGACCGAAATTTCAAAGTAAATAAGTTTAAATGGGGTATCTACTGGGTAATTACCAATTTGAGACGTATCGATGGTTACTCTCTGTGCCGGTGCGACATGAAATACGAACGGAGACGAGGGAACTGGCTCTCCATTAAATTTAATGTCAACACGGTGCGTCGTGGGTGTCTCCGGTCTCCAGAATACCAGACAACGTCCACCGCCTACTACCTGATGGAAATAGAAAAGGGATAAGTACATTATTTTATGGTAGATTACAAAGTAAACTATTGATAAATTATAGAAAAAAAAGAAGAGCGCCAATCGAGCTGTATAATAATTGAATGCTCTTTAAATTATTACTATTAGCTGCCTAATACATAGGTATGCCACATGACTATGTGAGGCAAGTGTACGCAGCGTGTAAATGTACGCATCCTAAATATCTCGAAAACGGTTTATAACTATGACATGGTAAATGGTAACCCCCCTATTCAGTGCCTCACGCAACGTCATTCGATTTGTACCTACTATACCTAACGGTTAAAAGTTGGAAAGACTGCGAAAAGTATGGGGAAATAAGTATCTATGTAATAAGAAAATAAAAAAGTTTGTTTTTGTGTCTGACAATGTAAGAGCAGCAATCAGAATTCCAGAATTTTATGTTGCACACACTTACCCGCACTGTTGCGCACAGCTACCCGTACACTAGGGTAAGTGTACGCATTTGACTGTGTTTGATTTGCATATTTCCAAAGAAATTGTGCCATCGATGAATATTATTTGTATGTTCAAGTTGTTGATTAATAAATACCCTAACTAATTATTATCCTCGTTGTATTTCATTAAACTTGACATTTTTCATTGTTCGCACACTTGACCCATATGATTCTAAAGTTTATTTACCTGAACGTGATTCGGAACTTCTCCCTCATTTATTGAAATTTCTAACTGTCCCTCACCAGCAGCGCTGGCATCCACTGAAAATAAAAGTCAAAAACAATTTAGGAAAAAAAACACAATTTTAGTAACGAGATGCGCTCCGCGGTTTCACCCGCGTACCCGAGGCATATCCTACCCTACCCTACCGTTAAATATTCTTAATTTTTCGAATTTTATACGCAACTTTCTTAAAAAAAAACGGTATGAAATACCGAAAATATTAAGTTTCGGACACCATATTACAAAATCAAATTCATCAGAAATGACCAGAATAATAATGGTCTTTTAATATTCAGTAGGTACCTACCTATATATAGAAATAGACTATACAGATAGAGATTTGTTTAAACTTTGTTCGCATGAAAGGAATAAACTTACTGTTTCATATTTTCTGCTGAACGCAGTAAGTACCTAAATTCGTAGAAGTTAATCTGCTGTCTCTTGGGTGGACTCAAAGAAATCATGAACTATCTAGGTTCTAGCAAAATACGGTGTTTGTAAATCTGTTTATTACAAAAAGTTCAATTGAAGTCAATGACAACTAGTTAGGTATAGAATACTAAACTGGTAAACTATATGTATCATAAACCGACTCGCGGATAGGTTGCGCGACGTATAGCTACTTAAGTATGAAAAAAAAAATTCGAGGTACTGTTATTCAAGTGACTAAAATGGTAGTTCATGTAAGTTTCATCGGAACTGTGACGAACTGTGACTGCTGTCCAACAACTGCGGGCGTCTACGGACGACACGTTTTGGCACCCGATATGTAGGGCCGATAAGTCGGGCCGAACTTTGCGTCAACTTGCCTCCTGACATGCCAATTTCACACCAATTTATTGGGCCCCGCCCAATCGGCCATGCCATACATATCGGGTGCCAAATCGTATCGTCCGGAGACGCCTTAAATCTGTAACTTGGATCAGACTATTGTCGTACACTTTCACTACTTAATAGACCAGCAGCCAGCTTATCTTCAGCGAGTGATTAAATTGGTAGTTGATGTGAATTTACCTCTGAACTGTGACTGCTGTCCAACAACTGCGTTGCCTAAATCTGTAACTTTGATCAGACTAGCGTCGTATACTTTCGCAACTAATGGACCAGCAGCTAGCTTGTCTTCAGCGATTGACACCTGAAAATGTTAACCAGTAGTTAAAATAATGTCATATCGATTGGCAGTAGGCAAACGAAGTATATTAGATTAAAATACATCAGAATTTCATATAAAAATTAAAATGTTTAAATTCGTCGCTCTAAATGTTACGAACTCTACGCGTACCAAAAGTCCTCTTTACTCTGTGCCAAAAGGTTGAGTTACAGTGCACGGGAGGTATAGATATGTACAACCAAATACAGAATTTAAATGTGTTAGTTAAGAGAACAACAAATTCATGAATGTTTGTTTTTGGTAAATGAATTAGGTAAGTATGTTTTGTAAAAAGTCATAGAACCAACGTTGTTGTTATACGGTGCTGCAAGTTTGTTGTGTTTCACCAATAACCGTGTACTCCATCGTATGTAGGTACTCCATAGATTTTCTATAGGTAGATATTTTAATAAGATGTGAGGGGGTAAAACCCGGCAAAATCCATACATAAATCTCAGCTATTTTGAACGAAAATCCACTGGTGGAATTTGGTCCTCATATTTTGTATAGGTCCTACTTACTCACATCCCTATAAATCCCCTTCTTGAAGACGAAATACCTACCACACTAGTATCATTGGGTGTAATGTATCATTACAGCATAGTCATACGGTGCCATAGGTAAGTACAATAATTCCTAATTGAATATGCCACTCAATGGTAATGTCAAGACGTTCCTTTGTCTATCAATTGACATTAATAGGTTTCAGATAGGATGAGACGATATGACACATTATACGATTGATTATATTAGTGGTATATTTGCGAGTTATAGAGTTATATAACAAGGAACATCTTATATAGATTAAACGGAGATAATCTTGTTAGGCACCTATTACGCTATTACTTTAATAATGCTCGTAAATAATTAGCTTGTTGGAACCTTTATCGCCGTGCTTGAAATAACTTGGTAACATATGGGGAAAAATAATATATAAATTTTTGTTATATATTAGGATCATTGATGGATTATTTTCAATGTTTTGATACTAACATCATTATCACTAATATCGTAATTAAACTGAAACTACCTATGTTGTGCTTGTACGTGGTATTTATTTACTCTGAGGTTGTGCACAACTATTGTAAATGGGTTTACTAAAAGTATTTTAATAGAATGTATAAATATATTCACCTCCACTCCAGATAAAGTTTGGGGCGACATATCCATAAATATAACCGATCGAGACCTTTATAATCGAAGGTCAAAGTTCTTCCCTTAGGAACGTGACATTCACGATCTCGCTCACTTACCTACGTTACGTACCTAACTTCGTAGTCCCATCTTCACTATACTATAATATATTGTGTCCTATTTATTATTGAGGCTTATGATTTATTTAGGGCAGTGAGGTAAAATAATTTATTTTTAGCGACTTTTAAGATGTGGTTATGAAATGTGTTTCATGATAATAAAACTTAGGTCTCTCGGTACTTACATCAATTAAATGTGTGCCGACTTCCTCTGGCGTGAATTCGATGCGGTACACTCCAGGACGCTCCGCTACATCCAGGACGCGTGACGTCACAGGTCTTCTTGAAGGCGCTGTCACCGTCACGCTGACCTGTAATAGACACACCCCATTAAATATTAAGCGACGGGAAATAAGTAAGTACTAGTAAGAGACCCGACGGAATGACACTTGTACCCTGGAAGTTGGGACGGCCTTTGGTATGGGATGCCACGTGTGTCGATACCTTAGCTCCGTCTCATCTTCCAGAGATAATATATAAGGCTGGTGGCGCTGCCATGTCAGCAGAGAACCACAAGCGGCACAAATATAGTAATATAGATACCAGTTACATATTTGAGCCGTTTGGGTCCGTGGGGGCCGAGCAGTCACCATCTTTTTCGCGAAATCTCTAAACGCCTGGTCGAAGCATCTCGTGACCAGAATGCTGGCATAAACCTCGGTCAGAGAATCAGCATTGCCATTCAACGTGGCAATGCCGCCAGCATTCTGGGAACGTTGCCCTCTGACAAAGATTTTTTCATTTAGTTTATTTCTTTTCATTTATATAGATTTTAAGGATTTTATGTTTTTATTTTTTATTTTATTATATAGGTTAATAGAATAAAATAAATACGGGAAATTAAACATTTTTTAAACAAGCAAAGGTGCTAAATCTAATAAATTTCATATTACCTAGTTATAAATTACAATTGAAGTGCAACGTCACAATTCGTATTTGTAAGTATAACCTTCGATTAAATAAAGGTAGTGAGCTATCGATAAATTAATTAGAGGGTCAGAGCTGTCCCGTTGACTCTGTTAAACGCCGTGTGAACCGTGAATGAAGAGAAATTGAAACGAAATTGAAACAAGTGAGTGCCTCAAATATGTGAATCGCAATACAGTTTAATAAAAACACTATTGATGAAAAGAAAGCACCCCTTGATATTTTACAATCGATCCAGCCGAGAGTGCTCGCAAACGAGACATAATTTATTCCGGATTCGTGATGCAAATAAATTATTCTGCTATAGTGAGAAGTTTTCAAAGAAAGGTAAACAAACTCAAAAGAATAAGAACATCTGATGTATCGACGTTCTCTTTGCTACATCTTCAGATATCTAGTTTGAGAAAAGAGGTGATTTAACAAACTGTCATAGGTATTTATTATTATATAAAGACAGAGAATATCAATCTCAAAACATACCTCATTTTTGGTAAATGTCGCAGCTCCTGGTGAGGTGGAGATCTCGAAGATGGCCGGCACCCGAGCGGGGATCAGCCTGGTGGGCTCCCCTCCGCCGCCGCCCGCCGGCCCTGCCATCACCTCGACCTTCCACGGGGATCCTGGAGACAATTAAACTCTTATAAACTTCATTGAGCATCTAACCTCAAAGATTTCTGCCAGTTCAAGTGAAAAAAAATAATAATAATCCTTGCTGAGTTTCTTGCCGGAGTCTTCTCAGTTTAAGTGTATTCCGAACCGGTGGTAAATTCAATTGTATGTACCAATGTAACGTTCATAAGTGCCTTACTAGGGCCTAAACTGAATAAATGACTTTATGATTTTGATTTTGATTTTGAGTGCTTTAGATAAACAAATCATACAACGATCGAGACCACCTATGAGGAAAACTATAAATCGATTTTGTGCAATGACTTATATATATATATATATATTATACATGGTATACCTATATCTTATTTTATGATTTTAGGAGATCATACCTTCGATATGTTAACAAGTTACGTAAACGTGAGTATCTAATGGTAATCATTATTGCCGAGCTTTTTAGATAAGCACTTTTTGCCACATTCTGAATATTTTATCCGAAAACTTTGTGAGGGTAAACGCACGCAATAAGTCCGTAGTAAAACTTAGAAAGGGGTTAGTAAGTAGATAAGATAAATTTATCTTTTTGTTCGCGGCACTGTCCGCGCTTAACATTACATTTTATTGGAGATTTATTATTGGATTTTGTTTATGTTGTTCGTTATTTAATTTTCAACACAATTGCTCGTAAAATGACATTTATTGCAGCGTTTTTAGTATCATAATGCAGCTTATTAACCACTAGTGCTTTTTACTTTACATTGCCGCACAGTATTATGATAGGTATAATCCCGATTATGTTAAGTTTTACTTCACGGAGCATTCTTAATTTAAACGGGTAAAACAGTTTGACAGCCATATTTGTTAACGTTCTCATTGTGTGGTTGATGATTAACAAAAATTCGACTTCAAAAAATACAAGTCTGTTTAAGCAAGTATGTTGAAAAAGTCGTATGACACGCATGTGCATTGATCATTACACTCTCGGCTCCATTATCGCTTTCGCCTACCGCCTCGTGTGTACCTAATGACCAACTTTTCATACATGTATCATATTATGATACATGTATGAAATATGATTACAAGGATCTTTATTTGGGTCAAAAATAAAGATGTGAGAAAGAGGCGAAATGGGAGAGCATCTAAGAAAGCTGACCCCACCGTCATGTGGGAAATAATGCTAGAAAGAAAGAGAGTTTACTTATGTTTATATTTACTTCAAAACTTGTAGGATTGTGTACGGTAGGTACCCATCGGGCACTCATGCCTAACTATATATACATATACATTCACGGTTCAGTATATAGGTACCTACTTGTATGAAATCGTCAGCCATCTGCAAGTGTAATGCGATTATTTAAGCAAAAAATCATCATGCACCTGCACGTAAATAACCACTTCGACCACTTGTTCCAATAAACAATTAAATTGTCTTGTGCAGATGTTTCCAAGAAACAATGTAGTATGTATGTTATGCGTACAAAGTGTTGGTTTGCAAACAACACTTTTTGCATATTTTCTGTGCAAATATTTTTATCAAACAAATGCGATATGTGTGTGAATGAACATCATATATCAGTTCATAAATATCTTAGAGCAAGCCCTAATAACAATAAGACGCCTCTAAGTTCAAAACACGAGCCCAGCCTATATGAAATATCCATAGCGTATATAGGTACTCTATAGAAATATCTTACTAATACTTACTACCTAATGAGAAAAGTGAGTTTGTATTTTTGTTTATTACCTTTTGATGCTTCAACGGCACACTCAATCATGATAATATGCTATCTATTTCATTTTAATTCGCTCGAAAAGCTCGTTTAACAACATAAACCAAGATAAAACGAAAATTAACCCTAGGTGGTGCTATAAATGAATTAGTATTGCTTGTAAAACGGATATTGAAACCTACATTCCCCCAACCTATCAAAACACACAGCATGTTGTTGAGTACGATTATGTAAAACAAGTTCCAGAAGCCGGACTACTATTGATGCTACATAAATATAGAATAAAGCATAATCTGTGAGTAAATAATGGATTGTTTATACGCTCGTACCTATCTCAATATCTGTATCGGTATGATAATTGATCACCACTATGGAAACTCAGCAAGTAGCTCTCCGTGCTCTACCGCCATACTATCTATCAATAGAGCCTATTTACATAATATTAGGTAATTTGTCACCGTTGGGAAGGCTTGGCGATATAGATAATACTTAAGTAAATTTTAAATAATAGTACATATTATTTTATTCTTCGTTCCATATGTTGCGTTACTTAGAAGCGAAATTGTTTTTAGTTTATGTTTGCGGTAAGCTCTTACAAAGAGCTAGAATTTGCCGTAGGTATTTAATATTTATGTGGGCTTGCATTACGTAGACCATAACCATTCTTGGGATGCCAAGAAACAAAACATAGGAATATACATAGAGAATATTGTAGGTAGTTCACGAACATTATACACGATCGCGTCGGGAAGAAGCCAAGAAGGCAGTGATGTAATTGTTGGTAAGTAAAAGTAGCTAAAAGTTAAATGTGGCTCTACATTAGATATGGCCTATCATAATCACATGCATGTGCCTTATCAGGGCCTAAATTGAATAAATACTTTTTTGAATTTTGAATGTTTCAATTTCTAATGTTTCCGATACTAATAAGGTGAGTACAAAACCTAATTTACATTATGTTAATCCACTTGCGAATATCTGTCAGGTCGGTCACACACAATAAACTGTTCAACAATTGTATACGTGGCTCTAGTATGAGTAGTATAGATAGATGATAGTGTAACTACATATTTCGTCTTCCTAGCATTTGACTACAATTGCACAGCAAACACACCGGATGTCGAGAATCAGCTATACTAGAATAATTGGACCAATTTTACCTATGTTAAACCGAATTTACTTAAATTATTTGTTCTTACCCACTAAAGAAGGTTTATGTAGAGTCTTGTAAAATCTTTTTGTTATATGACATTAGAAAGTGACGGATATATTTAAAACGGGGTTTTACTAGCCTTGACTTCTTTTGTATTAAGAGGGAAGGTTTTCTGCTACCGAGGTAGGCGTAAATTTAAAGCTTTGATCTAAATTGACCATGCTTATTGTATTGTATGCTTTTACAAGTTTAAGTAGTATTATGTAATATATTAGTTATCTGATTTCCATAGTAAAAGCTCTGCTTAGTTTGGGATCAGATGACTGTGTGTGAGGAATGTCCCAGCATATTTATTTATTATTTATATCGTATTTTTAGCGCAGTAAACAATTATTTAGCATGGCAACAAACTACTTGCGTACCTATCTAATTATGTAGAACCTACTGTGGAAGAACCTACGGTACTTTTGAGGAAGCCAATAAAATATTCTCCGTATGACAGCTTATGGTTATTCCTTGACCCGGCGTGAATAGATACGCCCAAAGATTAAACCGATTGAATAGAAGGCGTAGTTCCAATAGTGATCCGGGTGCGTGCACACTGCACCTGTTTCAAGCCTGACCAGAGCCGTTACTGGCTCCGCCCTGTGCTTAGCTACCTACATAGTTTCGCCATAAGAAACGCTGTAACGGTGTATTAAATAAATTACTAGCTACGCTTACGAAGGTGAGCTATTAACAAGGAGTAATTATTTATTAATTCAGCCTCTTTTTACAGCAAAAAATTAATGTAGGAGAATCAATTAACAGCTTTGTAAAAAGTTCGTTAAATTATCAGGTCAATCTCTTTTTTTGTTTTGATTTCGAAATTGAAACTCGTTTTATTATAGATTAGGTATTTGATATTAACTGTAAATTGGGCAAAAGGTAGATAGGTAAATAAATACCGTTGACTCAATAGCCTTTGATATTTTCGACATCATTAATGGAATTATGTAAGTACTTATCTACGAACACAATGTAATGATGACAAATGTTCGCAACAGAAAATAAATAATGTCACTAATTACCTTCGTTACACAACATGTACGAACGGTAACCGAAGTTGTTTATTTTGTGCGAGATTCAGTCAAGACAAAAGATACCCATTAAAAAGTACATTTCTATAATTAACAAGATACATCTGTTTCTGTTCCGTTGGTTGTTCTGTGGATATTTACTTCCCCTCGCGCCGTGGTCACCCAACCAGGGGAATAACGGTTCGATGGCGTTTATAAATACGAATGCATTCTGTTATTGATTTGATGTGTTCAAGTCGAATCAATATTTCAAACCGATGAGAAAACGATGCAAAGTAAAATGTCATTTTTAGTTAGCGGCTGATGTTATCAATTCAATTCAATTTATTTGTACAAAATTCAATTTGTTTGTAAAAATTTCAATTTATTTGTAAAAATTTCAATTTATTTGTAAAAATTTGCACTTATTATTACATACAGGTCTTAAATTAATGTTCGGACAAGCAAATTTTGCCACCAGGGCGTACAAATACAACATAATTATCACTAAGTAAACAAAAAAAGGACATTATATTCTAAAATTTCAACATAATTTGCATTTATCATTTATATATTAATCAATATTATAATAATCTCATTATCACACCAAATACATTATTAGTTACAACAATTTAACATATATTAGATTAGTACTTATAAATCATAAATTAATTCGATTATTTTTTCTCACAACATGGAAATAATCATTAGTCGAAAAGAAATTATGAACAAGAAGCCATTTACGGAGATCAATGCGGAATTTATTTGAGGGTAGTGTTTTAATATTTACAGGCAAACTATTAAAAATATTTATGCACATCATGTAACAGCTTTTTTGGAACAAAGCTGTTGAAATATTTTGTTTTAATACCAGCCTATCTGGATTTCTAGTATTTGTATGATACACATCTTTTGCCAGGTTAAATAAGTGCAGATTACTTTTAACAAATACACATACGTCATAAATATACATTGAATGTAGTGTCAACAAACCCAGTTTTTTAAATAATGGTTTACAAGAATCCCAAGGAACAACACCACAGATCGCCCGTACACACTTCTTTTGAGCTATAAATGCCTTATTTACGTCTGTACTATTTCCATACACCAAGAGTCCATATTTTTATGTTACAATCTGTCATCGGGAGTTGGAAGTAGCTCTAGCGGCATAGAGGCAGTATGGCTAAAACCCGAAACCAATATTCAATCTATCCTGATCTTGCGATTCTGGATTGATATTTGACATCAAATTTCTCATAATTAGTGTAAAATATCTATCCACAATCCGCAAAAGGATAGATCGAGTATCGAGCGTAAGAGCGAGCGTGAAGGGACGTGCGTCTACATGACTGTATTTCAGAACTTCGAAATTCGAAACGCCGATTGACTATAGTTCGAATGTTCACGAGTTCGAAATACGTTTATTCGAATGTATGCTATTGCGAAAAACTATAGTCTAGTGTAACCTGTAAGATGGTCGGTAAAGTTATTGTAAATTGTATGGAAATTGATCACCACATCATCTTATGCTAATATCCGCGATTGGCAAACTTTTATTAGTTATCGCAGTATTCTCATACCTGTTTTCTAAACTCTAAATTTAGGAGTAAATGACATCACGTTCTTAGAAAATAAAACCTAGTTTACATTTGATATACAAAAAATATTATAATATCATTTCATAATTTCTTATGATTTAGATATTTACAACTTTCACACTTTCGAATTGTTTCTGTAATAAACGTGTTTTCACGTTCCGAGTGCTAGATTGCCATATAAAGCGACTACTTTTTTGTTATGCTTATGCAGATGCAGATAACTTTATGTTCTAATTAGATTTTAGTGTGAGAATGAACTTGCAGATTGGACATCACATACCATTTAAATTTTGGACGACTTAGACCCCAAAACTTGTCCACTTTGGTTTACAAGTAGGTAAATAGGTACGTGTTTTTAGAAAGCATCTATGCATTAGTAGTAGGTACTTAAACGTGGAATGTCAATGAATTAACTAATATATGCTGAGACATAAATTAAGTAGGTAGGTATTGTTTGACAAAAATTATATCGTCTTCACAAATAGGTGCCGGTTTGTTTTAAATTATGCGCAATAGACTAGCTTTTAATTTTGCACCGTTATACAAAGAAAAGCGTGGATATAGAGTCAATAGACCAACATTGTCAGCTGATCAAAGTTTAACTTGGTTAGTTTCCGACGGGGTTTGCAGGACGTCACCACTCGCCACATGATTGTGATAAAACGAACCAAAGCGCTTCATCAGTGTTTGCACACTTAACGAGTGAACCAACAAATCGATCAATCATTTACTCCAATGATATATAAAGAACACTTCATTCACAGATAATATAAGACTACATTAATATGTAAGTGTTTCGTGGTCGGTTAGATGGTGTAGAAAAAAGGTGCAATAATTTATCATTATTCATTATCTTATATTATATCTATTTAATAGAGACGAATTCCGCAATAGAAACACGTTTTTCCTTTTTTTTAATAATATTACTAGCTGGCCCGGCACGACTTCGTTCGTGTGGTGTTCTAGCCTATTCTACCCTACCCTAAAAAAAACAAAAAGTATCCTATGTCCTTCTCCTGGTTCTAAGCAACCTCCCCACCAATTTTCAGCCAAATCGTTTCAGCCGTTCTTGAGTTATAAATAGTGTAACTAGCACGACTTTCTTTTATGTATGTAAGAAGATATGAAATTTAAAATGACTATTTTATAAATTAAGGTAAAAGTGCCGAAGAGACCTTCATTTGAATTTCGTAAATTATGTAAATTGAAAGTCACCTTAAATATTCATGGTGGCCATTGACCTAGCTATTTTTATTTATTAGCAAAAAACTATGACACTTAAAACGACGTAAGAGGAATCAAATATACTAGAAACAAGACAATAGGTCATAAATTAAGATCGATGTGAGAACATACATGCTAATATTGTGAATAGTAAGTTCAAAAAGTGTTACATTAATAACAAGCTTTTTTACAAAAACCAAGTAGACGCCTGCTTAATCTCCTTACACGTTGTAAACAAAGAAAAAATATACGACAACTTAACATGGTCCGTGATGTTTTAGGATGGATCGAGGACCCTTATTTCGGAGCTCTTAATCAAGGCTGATCCTCTCGGATCTAATAAACATCCGATATAAGGAAAAAACAAGGGTTTTATAAAATACACTTCGATTCTTTGCTAATTAATAATTTCGGCGCTCACCCTACCTTACTTAACTTAATCTGGTTCCCTATAACTTGTGATTTCTCTAAGTGCAACCATTATAATGTGAGACGTTCAATTTTTAATGAGATTGGCATGGGAGTGGCCATTGTCCCTTTAAGAAATTCCAGTGGGGAAGAGTAAATCGAGTAGACTTATGTACCTACTTAAGAATAATAAATGTATTTAAAGAAAAAAAGCTTAGATAACTAATCATAAAATGAAGATAGATCTATGTGGAGTCTTCATTGAAGATACTTACAAGTAAAGAGTTAGGATATGCTGGTGCGACTCCATTTAACCGATTTTTTATTTCTTGTCTATCTGTTTGGTAATATGTTTGTTCGAGCAGCTCAATACTTCTGGATCGATTATGATGAAATTTTTGTTGTTTGTGATTAGACTAAAAAACAGGTGCTTTGGTGCTTTTAATTTGGGTGTGTGTAGGTTTGTTACCACTCAATTGCGTAACGGTAGTATTAGTTTTCATAAAATTTGGTATACCGATTTGCTACGATTGATTTTAAGTCAAGGAATAGGAAATGGGATTCTTTTAATCCCGTAAGCGCGGCATAGGGAAACTGCTGGGAGGATATTAGTGTGTTTGCTTATTTATTATGTAGGTATATCATATTTCCCTAATAAATATTAATTTATTTACGTTTTTACAGTAACAAAACCACAATAAATATTACATTATTTGCGGTATTAAAATTAAAACATACCTATATTTAACAGATTAAATATTCATAATAAATTGGTATTTACATTATTGCAACGTTTATCGCATAATATTACTTTTTAACATGTTAAAATGGATTAAAAATAATGCATGATATACTAACCTACATATTCGTGTCACGGCGTAAACCTAATCAACCACAAGCAACCACATCTAATGAGCTCCAGCGAAAGAGTATCTAGACAAACCAATCGAATTTGTATGTACCATTAAGTCATTGAACCATGTATCACTTTAGTCCAGATGCATGTCCCATAGTTTTATTCGCTTTCTCTGGACTTGAAGCGGAAAGCTATCTTGCCAATTGTTTTAAATCGAAATCAGTTGTAGAAAGCATCCAAGAATTAGGTACCTACATACAGACCGACTCACTTTCATATTCATATTATTAATGAGAAATGAGACCTATTTATGTAGACACAAAGTTATATTTTCTTTAAATTACATAGAATACGTAGATGTAACTGAAAATTGGCATGGAAATTGTATTTAGGGGTTTTACCCTACAGCGCCGCAGATGGTTTCCTGAGCATACAATAATGTAACCAAACAATATTCTTTTTCCAATATTTATACAGAAGCAAATCTGTGGAACGTTAGCTCTCTTCCAATTTCCGTTCCATACCTACGTAACTGTCGTATGGATGTGTACATATTTGCAAGTGCGAAGTCGTTAAAAAACGGAAGAATCATGTGTTCATGTGATGAAAGGCTATTAGCACGATTACACCATTAACGTTACGAAAGCTATTTAAATCGAAAGTTTATATTTGCGATAACAGTAGGTACCTATTACCTATCGCAAATCTTAACGCTCGAGGGAACCAATACAACAACTCTCCGCGTTATGATCTTTTGTAAACTATATTGTTAAACAGCTATTACATAAACTTGATATGACTGTCGATAATATAACGTAATACGGTCTGAAATATGTAATCAGCCAACGTGAAATACCTACGGTAAAATTGTATTTAATAATAATTAATGGATAACCGGGGCAAAGTTCTCCCGGCTCGGTGATGTTTCAGAAACATTCATGAATGTTAACTTTACCTTTTTGTTTAAAAATTGCTTTAATGGAAAGTTATTCTTTACTTGCTACTTTTAGACATATTTTTTTTCCTAATGAATACGGTAAATGCTAAAATTCCAAATATTAAACGTTGCGGCACTGGAATTACTCATGTGGTTGCGGTATAATATGCGAATGGTAACAAATTAAATTCTTTGTAAGTTGGAATTACCAATTTACAGTGTTCTGCTTAGGTATGTAATTATTTTACTTAGTATATCAGTTAATTGTGTTAGTTATCTACTATTGTAACCAATAAGACATATTGGTTGGTTGGTGAGTAATATTGAAAAGATATGTTAAATAAACTAAAAGACTCCTTCCTGTTATCTTTACACCCTTGCGATATGCTTTGCTTGATATGCGATTATAATTAATTGAACAGCACATACACGTAAACTCTCAGTCTTTGAAATACACGATTCTTCAATTTGATTAGGTACCTTAATTTTATTTGAGTTTGACATGGTTTGCCAACTTCCTATACATTGTGGATACATGAATATTCGTGTAGACATAAGTTATGCCGTCTGATGTATGTGAGATATAAATCTCTGCCACACTCGAAGCATCTCACCGCATCTCTACCCCAAAAGTTATGTTTTGTTAACATAATGCAGACCAACATTTCATACTATGTACGTGTAGTTCTACAGAGATAAGTCGAGATATGTGTAGCTAGTTATCTTCGACTAGTTATCCATCATCAGTTTCTAGGCGGGCGTTAGAAACTGGCGGAAACAAGTTCTTCTATAGGTAAATAATTATCGACTAATTAATTCTGAAGGAAACTACAGCTTACGGCTACACCTACATGAGTTTTTAATTACAATGTACTTAGTTTCTTTTTAAAGACTTCTATTGTTTACGAGTAACCAGGCAAGGGTTTTTGTTCTCATAAAACGATTTTATCTTATAACAGAGAATGATATTGTTAACAGAAAATTTTCAAGGTGAGCACTTCTACGTCAAACTGGTAATTTTTGAAAACAATCGTGGGAATTGGTTAAAATATTAAGAATTTTTATTAGTTATAGAAGAACCAATTCATAAAATTACATTGCAAATGATGGTCATCAAAGAATATTATGAACTTGCACACGAACAAACAAACAATCATAGGATAAACTTAGTAAAAGTGGTTTATAATCATGAAAACTTCCATGTCAGCATGGGTCTTGTTAGCAGAGCATTTAAAAATGTTGGTAAAGTAGGTACTATTTCATGCTAGGGTAAAGTTATCATGAGAATTGAACGGGGCCTTCGCCCAGCTGTAGGACACATTGACATAGTAATAATAATCAAGACAGCAGTAACCAAACTGAATAAGTAGTGTCAGACTGAAGGTCGATTTCTGGCCGAAGTAAACAAAGTAATATCTCTACAAAATTCAATTCCAAATTGGTTAAGAGTGAAAAAAAAAAACACATACATACATTAATGACACTGGCTGGTATATTTACGTTGCACACAACGTAAATATCAGCTCACTACTCCATATACAGTTATAAAATGCTTATTAAAATTCTGACATCAAATTTTAGAAATTATTTATTATTACTTATTATTGGAAAATTAATAAATACAGTAGTACTCAATTAATATGGCTTACCGATATACCTGCGCAGAAGATACATTTTCAAATTGCGGGAAACGCTATTGGCCGACAGCTGCCGTCATGTTAGCGCGCGCCGTGCCGAGGGGCGTGACTTGCGAGTGTGACGGAACTAACAGCTGCAGTGTATTATGAACCTTATAGTAGTGATCTAAGGTTGATTGTAAGTTTGAAGCATTCTTTCGTTAATCTTCGGGGCCATACTTTCTTTTCTGTGCGAACGAAGATTCACGACGCGCCATATAAGTTGGGTAATACTGTACCTAATTACAAGTTTCAGAATAGCGCATAAACGGAAATAATACATTATAATAGTAGGTGTTTTATTTTAATTGAAAATGTAGAAAGCACACGAAACTATAGAGTTTTTGAGGTCGTTTCGTGAGTATTTTAACTAGTTTAGTTAACTTTAACCACTGGACGGTATAAATTGACATAGAACTACGAGTTCTGTATTTTGATTGTTTTGCGATTAAAATATTTGGTAATCTTTGTTATTAAATGAATTTTGCTTTCGATTTCATTATTACATGCACTCGAATTTTAATTTATTAAACTGGTATGCGTGGCTACTTTTCTTATAGTAGGTATTTTTATAGTGGATAAGCTTGTTTGACTACAATCTAAATCATGACTTATCGTTTTGATTACTAGATATTTTGTTGCTAGAAAACTTAAAAAAAAAAATCGTGCGTGTTTTGTTAAATTATAATCGATCCAGCCGAAAGTGTTTAGGCATCAGTTATTATTTTAATCATAAAAATTCTATCTAAAATTAGAAAATTTCCTCGAGTCGGCCGCTGCTACCGATGAACAGCAAGGTTCCCAGCAGGCAGGCAGTGTTTTCTATTTGGATAGCCAAGCTAATGCGTTGGCGGAAAAAGCGTCCCGCCCGCTGGTCTCCGGAGGCCTCGATAAATTTGTGCGAGCAATACTATTACTATACTATAGGTACCATACATAGGTGCTATACCATACAAAAGTTGAAAATCTTATCGTCAAGCAGTGCGATATACCTGCTAGTATAGTACTTCAGTCAGAGTCAGAATCAGTAAAAATAACATATTTTAATCAGTCGCAAGTATTTTTAATACAACGCCCGTGTGTTACCTAATACCTAGTGGCAGGCGTTTCCTAGTTCCTAATGGCGGTGCATGGCGGATGTCACGAGTCCAAACTATTGTTTGACGATCATTATTGGCCTACCGTTGTCTACAATACACATGTTTGCAATACACCACTGCAAATGTAATACGCTGCACATATTGTCATAAAATTGTGTTTAAGATAGAAAGGGAAGTTGTAAATTTTTAGGAAGAATCATTTACATAAGTTTTTCTTTTAACCATTATTGAAACGACATCACTTTGTACTTAATATGTAAAATAGTTTAAGTACTTTTTTTTTTTTTTTATACCACTAAGGTGGCAAGCATACGGCCCGCCTGATGGTAAGCAGTTACCGTAGCCTATGGACGTTTGCAACACCAGGGGCATCACTCGCGCGTTGCCGACCCTAGAGCTTATTTAATCCATATTTTTTAAAAATATTTAGGTTCTTTACAAATATTTATGAATATGGAATCAATTAAAATAAAATTTATGAGTTCAAGTATTAATTGATTTTGTTAATGGATACTTTCAAAAGAAACGTGTTTATAATTATCTTTAACGTGTGTTGTGATTGAATAAAATAGCCACATTTAATCGCTAAACCAGGCAAATCACTGCAGGTGCAAAAGTAAATACTTCCGCTAGAACTCCTAATGATGTGTCTCGTTTAGAACGCGAAACACGTGTCGAATTTCCCGGGTTGCCTATTCCCACAAAAATGCAATATGATTGGGGTATTTATATGACATTTCAGCAATGACATCAGCCGATTCCAGCCTAAATCTAAATATAGCACTGCAATAAAAATCATCACTTCTGAAGGTGATATGTAGATTACACGGTCTGCCTATTTGCCCATTTGCATGGAATTACACAGTATTGTTACAAGTGAGCCAAAACCGATTTAGTATTGTTCAGCCCGCACCCTGTCTGGTGTGGTGACCTCCTTACGAACAAGCAACGGTGTCGCGTACCTACTTTACCTCCACGTATTACAGAGGCATTTACCTAATGCTTAAATTACCTTAATTAATGAAAGTACGTAAGCCATCCTGTTTTGTTTATCGTGCTAATTTGCATAAGAGTGCCATCGCCATGTAAAAACATCATTGAACGGATATATCGCTCTGATGATACTTTTACAAACGATACCTGCGTAATTGCATTAATTTTATAGATTCGAAAATAATTTGCAACAATAATAAGCGGAAGCAATTCAGACAATGATTGGATTTATATGAAATTATAAACGTATATATCTAGCTCGTTTATTAATTAAATACATTCTTAGAACAAAACTAATAATTTGTAGTGAAACATTCACCTACTTATAGTGCTAGTAATGACGATAAAATTGGAAAATAGGTCCTAACATAGGTATCCTATCGAAACTTTCAGTGACAATATAGATATAGATTTGATTGGAGGCTAGTCAGCACGGAACATTTCGGAACCTTATCGGTTTGAGAGCGAACAAAGTGAGCGAGTGAGCGCACTCACCCACCGTGTGACAATCTTCGAGTAGAAAGGTACGTTAGACAACTAATGCGGGGGCCCCGTTGTCCTCGGAACGTGACCCGTCCAGTCCTGACGGCCTCCATTCAGCCTCAGATAAATCCCGAGCTCGCTGCGCTGACTGAATGCCTGTACTCAACCACTAAATTAAATTCGTACGACCGCGTCATAGTATTTTGTTCGTTACAACTGTTATTGCAAAATTTTACGAATTTAGGTGAACAAATATGAGAATAATGCAGATATTCTAGTTAATTATGTTTATTACATTCACTAACAAGTGGTCAATCATGATTGCGTTAAGTGAATCCAAAAATTTACATTATTTAGTTAGTTATCGATAGGTATTTGTTAAAAAATCTTTGGCCCGAAAACACCGTGAGGAGTGACACCATTGATTTAATCTTACGATTTAATCAATAGGCTAAACTGTCATTAATATACCTACCATGTAGATACTGTTAGGTTCCTCCGCCCATAAAATGTTAATTGTACCGTTGTTCATTTGAATTATGTTAGTGGTGTAATGTATTCGATTTTACATAAAATGGAAAAAATATGTTTGAAAACTCGTATTTTTATCGCCATGTTTCGAAAGCCTATGCAATGCAGTTTTTAACCAGTTTCTTGGAGCTGACGAGCTGAATTCTAGTGATATACTTAAACGGTTCTAGTTAATTGCAGGAAATACATAGTTGAAGTGGCTCTATCCAGTGCATAACTTTGTATACCTACATTTGGTAAAATTATAAGTAAGTATTAGATATTATAGAATCGATGGATTTAGCAATCTGTGAAATAAATAAGAGTTTATTTATTACACAAAAATGTGAGACGAGAGATCGTTTGGCTCTTCAATAAGAGTATCCTTGATATGTCGTTTGAGTGATAATAAAAAAATACTGACTGACAAACAACATACAGATATTTTGTATTTATATAGTTACTATAGACACAAACCTCAGAATGGTAAAAAGTTCGAACTAACAAAAAACCATTTGGTTTTAACTCTTCAATTACTGTATGTTTAAAGGATGTTAACGTCTTTAAATCAAGTAATATTGTTTATGGTATATTAGTAGGTAAAAGGCTAGTCTCTCACCAAACGGGTGCGGTAGCGGTTGGAACCTGACACCACCGGGGAGGTGCAATCTGAGACCCGAGAGAAATTTCCCGAGCACCTTGTTACAATATAGTAGTTATAGGAACTGGTAATCTCCTGTTTAGTTAAAAATAAAATACATATTATCGCATACAAATTCAGTATAATACATATCCTGACCCCCAATTCTCGCGCTTTCGGCATCGATGTAGCATTAGAGATGTGGTGGAAAACATGGCGGAGTTCTGTCGAAATTGTATAGAATTTTTAAGACTTCCGCCATGTTTTACGGCAATGATGTCTATGAAATAAATAAATGTAGAAGATGTGAGAATCGGCCCCTTTAGTTCTTCTTTAATCGATATTTTATGAAAATGAATAAGAATGTCAAGCAAGATATACCTAACAAAATAAGATGGATAGTTGTTCCTTTTCGAATAAAAGCAGGGGCGTCTTTAACTTTAACACGCGGACCTTCAACACACGATACCTTCGTATTTTATAGTTTAATTGATAAAAGAAAAAATATGTGTAATATTTCTTGAAAATTGAAAGACGGCCTAAATAGATTTTTTTAGTCATCTAGCTCATTCTAGATTTATCTAACCGTTTTATTTCTTTACAATCACATTCAATGAATACGTAATTAGAATTACATAGAATTAGGGGGCCCCCATCGATTTCGAGGCCCTGGGCACTTGCCCAGAGTGCCCAGTGGGAAAGAGGGGCCTGAATATAAGTAGGTATGGTAAAAAAAAATGTAATAGAAAAAATAAAATTCATACAGAAAAGAATACATCATAATTACATTACTATATTATTATGTTTCACTCACTGTTTTTTAAAATATGATTATTAAAACATTAATTTAAAATAAATATTAATATAGCGGTGGTTAAATTCAGATGCTACTTTAATTAACATACCTATTAACCTTCGTTACGCTGGTATGTATACAGGGTGTTGTTTTGGTCGGCGACAAGCGACCCAGGAGCGGTAGTACAAAATATATATTCCCCAAAAATGGACCTAATTCCATTAAATACTGTAAATATGTTGAGAAATACCTTATTCAATTTGAAATAAAATTACCGCAAAGTATGGTTACTAGGCACGTGCACAGACTAGAGCTAGGCACAAGCCGCCATCGCCCCACCCCTTTACTCCCTCGTACTCCCGTTGAGTATTATGTCTACACTTTAGCTTATTACATGATTTTCAAATTTTTTATTTTTTTATTTTTATTATTAAAAAAATATAAAGTATTTTTTTTATATTTTTTTTAGCACCAGTATCTATTGTATTATCGACCCTGAGTCGCTCGTCGCTGACCAAAACAACGACCTGTATTATAATCGTACTAATGTTTAAAGCTTCAAAGATGAGTTAAATGTATGAATTTAATTATAATTGTGTTCAACAGATAATTTAAACTAATGATTGATTAGTAAATTGCTCAAGAATAGGAGAAAAACTCATTTTTATAAAAAATATATTAACTTTAAAAAAAAAAAAAAGTGAGCGAAATCGCATGATGTGTTCTATAGAATTTATCTTCAAAACAGTGTTAGATAAGAGTTATTTCATACTTTTTAGTGTACTTTGAAGGCGGTTTATTTTTTGTTAAAAAGTTAATTTATTTTTGAATTTTTAGTTTCATCTATATGAAATTTATATGTGACCATTTCGGAATAATCCCCTTTCGAACAAAAAAGAATTTTGCAAATCCGTCTATACATATATGACGAAGTTATGCTCGAACATACATAAAAAAAAACCTCCTCCTCCTCCTTTTTGAAGTCGGTTAAAAACATTATTATAAAACATATTCACAAACAGTTTCTGATTTTTATGTATAGTGGGGGGCTAAAACAGTCCTAGGGATAAGTTTATTGATATCTATAATTGAAATTAATTTGTTTGGTTTTTAATACGAATAAATAGGTACTGTTTTTCTCTAGCCGTTTAGCTTTCCTTGAAAACGTCTGGTATTATATTGTTCTTTGTTTAATTTCAGAATGTTGAGAAGCAAGCAAACAGTCCAGTTGATAGTAGGTGGTCAGACAGTACTAATATCTAAGGGATTGTCAATCAGTTGACGATAAGGCCCGCCTTTCTTTGGACAAATACTAGCTGGTATGTAGGTGCGCCTGTCCAAAGGTATGAGTGGTACTGCATAGCTCCTTACATAATCTGCGGCTGCAGCTATATAAATCTGCGCTTTATATAGCTGCAGCCGCTGGTTTGGTGCTAAAGCCGCTTACATCTATTTAGAACATAGGTTTTGTGAAGTATGTTAGTTTTACTCTCCATATATCCTCAAAAATATACATAGCTCATAATGTTGCTCCAAAGATCTCAATACTCCTTGAGGAAGGAATATATTGGAATTCGGGCGCTATGATTAATGAGGTTTTATAGGTACAGCTTAAGCATGAGACTGAGGGTTTAAACTGGACCAGATTGAGTTTCCTCCAGTCTGAAGAGATCTCGACTTAGACACAAGTCATATACGGTTTGCTTACCTCCAACACAGGCAAAGGAGAGATTCCACTATGCAGGATGTCTGAAATATAGTCATGAACAACGTAGAATATAGAAGCGACCCTTGCGGCACGCCAGCATTTATAAACTTCATATTAGAACAGCAATCGTCAAGAATATCATTTTTACATACTAATACTATCAGAACAATAGTCCCACTTCGGACATCACTGCGGTGCATAAAAAGAAAGTGATACTCTACATGTAATATGTTAAAATATTTCAGTTATGCAAGTAAAACACCATTAACTATGCATAAGTTTGGTGCTTTCACCGAATAACACTCGAAACGGCAATTTAGGTAATTAAATTCTTCAACGAAAACCATTAAATGTAATGTAATGTGGTGGATGAATGTATGGAAATTGTTGATGAATTTGCAGTTCATAAAATACCGAATGTTTGCATTGCAATTATGCAATTAGGGTACTCTATTTATATACCTGCGTTTTAAAAATAATACCGATGGAAATTTTCGATAGTTACCGTGAACAATGTATGAAACTATTAACTACTTACTTGTAATTATTATGAGTAAGCATTATAATACTCTCTGCTCTAAATGATTTAATAAATGTATTATCATAACACAGTCTATTGTTTTTGCACCACGGCTCTTATGCTAGTTACGCTTGGCATAAACGAGCGATCGGGTGTGATGAGTTGAGTGTTTGCCATAAAAACCTTATATCCGTTAGGTTAGCCAATGCATGCAACGATATTTTTTATAATAACCACTAATATGAATACATTTAAGACACATTTTTGTTTGTCAGATCTTTAAAAATAATAAGGGGTGTGCGTGAGAAGCGGCCCTTATAAAAGAGTTCAACGCACGTTTACGCTTTGTACGTACGCAGTCGTGCGAATCTATAGCCTAGCTAGGTCCAGGATGTCTATAGTTTCATTGAGTGTTTAATGACAATCAAATTGGATTGTATTGAGATGGAAATTAACATATTACGATACGTAATTAGATGTACATTAATCATCAGTCGGTTGGTGTTATATGTATTAGTTTAGTGGTGGATGTATGTATATAGGTCATTCGTCACTGCTTACTTGCCTCTAGTCGTTAACACTAATAATATAGTATTGATGTTAAAGTTAAGTATAAACAAGTGTTAAGCACTATCGATTATTGATTTTAAATGCATTTGGCCCCATTCTTAATACTCGTTGAACGTGCACAAAGAGCTGACTTATTTTGATCCTATGTATTATAATAAGTATGCTGAAAAAGGCAATGCAAAGGTTGCTTATGACGTGTCGCGCCCACACTTCACTTATACAGATGAATTGAACACGGATGTGGGTCCACATCCACACCACAATGTATGCAGATACACTCACTTATCGAGGGCGGTGCGACCTCCGGAGACAGGCGCGAGTCCCCTCAGCGACAACTATGTAGGGCACTGTACTCGCTAGAGGAAAAGAAATCACAACAATAACACTTTCTGTGAACATTCACTCCACCATAAAGTTCGTGATGAAAACTATACAGCTCAACTGTTCTTGTGATACGCAAAGATCAGAGAGACACTGTGTTACGTGTTTTAATAATTAGCACATATGCGGAAGAATACGCGGCGAAATTGCATTTTGGTAGTTCGGAGGCATCGCCTCGTTCTGGTGCGAACGCGACTCAAATGTCAGACCCAGACGGTGCGCGAGCGCAGAGTCGCCCGCGCCCAGCCGCGTGACGTCACGCAGGTATTCAAAATGGCGGCTCGGAATTCGAGAGCCTACATTCGTAGTGGTAGCAGAAGCAACTGGTTAGTCACGTTGCTTGCTTGGTTGCGCGGTGACTACATTAACTGACAACACCCACTCGCCTTTTGGCCTTCTCGGCTTTATTATCATAAATACAGTAGGGATTTTACGTATCACAAAATATTGACTATAGATTAACGTATTATTCCTTCTCTATAACAAATAATTCTTACTTATGAGGACACCTTTAAAGTCCGATTTTAGACACTTCAAGTAACTATTTAGTAATCTGTGCTTCAAGTCTATACAGTGAGATAAGGTCCCGTTCATCTCAACCCTAAATTCCGATCAAAAGTCAAATAAATATTATTGTTATCTTTTCAAACAATTCAAGATGATAATACTAGGTATCATAAAGGATCTACTCCTTCGCTTTTAGCTTTAGGGATGATTAGAATATCAGTAACGTTTTAACATTTTTACCCACTCGGTACGAAGCCCCTTTCACTGTCACAAGACAGCCAGGTGTCTGTCTCGATCACTCCAGCTGCTGATGAAAGAGACGGAAGAGGATTGTATGCACTTTTATTAGGGCATTTTGTGTTAACAATAGTAGAATCGAATATAGGGTTACTAGTCGGTAGCAAGGTAGGCATTATTATGATCATACTTGTGAGAACTGTTATCAAGATGGTCGTGCTATTCACAAAATGAATGTGGTTATATAAGTTTACATAGATATAGAATACGCTGCGGCTCAAATTAAACACTTATACGGATATTATTGCAACGCGATGAACCAGCATCCATAAAATTCGTAGTGCATAATTATTAAAATGGGAACACTTCAGATTTGTATGGTGATTGTATAAAATTAGAAGATTTTTGGAATTTTTAGTAGATGAAACTAAAAACAAAGACCTGTAAAATGTTATAATGGCCATATTTTAAACTATGAAAAAAACACGAGCTTCATTTTTGAGAAAACTAACGGTATTATTCAGATTTTCGAAACATAATTTATTTTTCAACACACTTGCTTTTATTTATTGCACCGTTTTTAGTATCTTAATGAAGCTTATTACGCACTAGTGACACAGATATAAGTAGTGCTTTTTACTTTATATGTATTACCGCACAGTTTTATGATAGGTATAATCCCGATTATGTAAATTTGTACCTACCTCAGTGCAATTGATATGTGTGTAAACGAAGCATTCTTAATTTAAACGGGTAAAACAGTTTGACAGCTAATCGCTGTCAAAAAAAAAACTTGTGCCCCATATTTGTTGACGTTCTCATTGCTTATAATCAAAAAATCTACTTTAAAAAATACAAGTCCGTTTTTTTTCCTCGCAAGTGTGTTGAAAAACGTCGTATGACACGCGTGTGCATTGATCATTACACTCTCGGCTCCTTTATCCAGTTCGCTTGCGGCTCACGCGCTGAATACCGTCTCGCGTGTAATTACCAACTTTGCACTCATGTATCATAATGTACTAGTAGTCAAACCAAGTGTAGAGCCATTTGTTAACGTTTCAAGTGCCTTATCAGGGCCTAAATTGAATAAATTCTTTTTGAATTTGAGTGAATTTGCAAAAATCGATTATATTGATTAAATCTTGCTAACAATGTTTATTATTTGTCAGTTTACATACGTACCTACACATTTTGTCCACGTAAAGCCGATAAAGTACATACCTACTTGATATTACTTAACGTTAAGTAAGGCAGCACTTCGTCACATATTTCAGTATCAAGCCTAAGATAATATAGCGTAGCCGTCTATTTACACAAACAAAGATATTGCGCTGGATATTGCGACGGGATATATTTGTTCTCGCATGACACGCACGCTACAGATACTCATGAAGTGCTGTGCAAGAAAAATAATACCACTGATTTGTATTGTGGAACGAAAACAATAATAACTAGCAGCGAAACCCGGCGTTGCTCGGGTTAAAATACATCGCATGTTTAATGGTATAAAAAATATATAAGGATACATTTTTTAACATATTATAGACTTTATAGATTTCTATTTTCGATATTGAGAGACTTTTCAGAACATTCAAATAGTTTGTTCTTCTTTTTACTCGACTGCAATCACAATTGAACTGACGAAAAGTAACTGAATTTCGATTTATATACCGAAATTTGCAGTACCAGATCACTCTAGAATATTTAGATGTACAGGGTGTCCCACGGCGAGTTGCTAAAACTAATCGGCAATCGTTTTAAAATGAATGCAGGTTTTAAGATGCTTCCAATTGATTTCGAAAGAACACATTTGGAGGTTTTATTTAGATATAAATTTATTTTGATTAAAAATTTTTTTTAATTTTTTGTCTTCATTTTTTATAATCAGTAAGTTTAATGATAAATATTTTCAAAGTGTTCACCATCACTATTCGCACAATAATCAATTCTTTTTCGAAAGCTATGCAAAACGTTGTTTAATTTTTCTTCTGAAATACTACTTACAGTTTTTTTTATAGCATTAATCAATTCTTCTTTTGTTTTTACATGTTCAGCGTTACAGTGATCGTTGATATAACCTCATAAGAAAAAGTCACAAGGATTGAAATATTAAGATTTTCCGTACCCCAAAAACGATAATTATGTTTATTAACGTATCAATTCATCCAAAAATTTGCTTATTCAGTTTTTTTTTTGTTAAATTCTTCAATTTCACCGGACTCGAACATTATCTGTTATTATTTTGCAAAATTCTATACGTGCTTCATTGGATTCTGGAGTTAATAACTGATGAGTTATTATTTTATATGGATGGAACAAATTTTTTTTAATCCTGTTTAGTGAAGATTTTGATTTTTTTTAGTAGGTACTTAAGCAGTTTTTCTAATATTGGAATTTGGATTTTCTGAATAATATTTTTCTATTTCATCAACTTTTTCCTCTGTAACAACTGTGTATAAAGGTCCCGGGGCATCATATCTACGGCCGTAAAGATTAAAATAATCAATAACCCTCAAAAAAGAATTTAGGTCAAATTTGTTAAGAAAAAAAATCAAGCAACAAAATATAAACATAAATAAGTTCTTTTTAAATACCTTTTTAATGTGTTTTCACTAGTAACTCTATGCTGTATAAACTTGGTTCTAAGTCCTTTATACGCGTTTGCATAGATTTTACCTCTAGAGAAAAAGCACTCAATGAGATACACTTTTTCGTCAATCATGAGGTCACTCATTTCAACGCACGTATTTGTAACTCTTTATCACAAGGAATAAAACTACATACACTCATATGCGTGAGCGTCAATTACCAAAATTCTATTTAATAGGTGGAGGAAAAATTGAGCTATTAAGTTTCAGCAACTTCCCGTGGGACACCCTGTACATCACTTCGATTTGGTTTTTATAGATCAAAAACACTCGTACACATTTTGGAACTTTCCAGACCAATCCAAAAAAAATTAAAACTTTCTAGAACATTTTAAATCGCTTATAATAAATTGAACTAATTTTAGAATTTTATAGATCATTCTAGAAATATTTAGAACTTTCTCGAACATTTTAAATCGTTTATAATAAATTGCACTCATTTTGGAACTTTCCAGATCACTCGGAAAAATTCTAGAACTTTCTCAATCATTCTAGTTCGATCATAATAAACTGCACTCAATTTGGAACTTTCTAGAACATTCCAGATCAATTATAACCGTTTTACACATTTTGGAATTTTCTAGATCATTCTAGAAATTTCTAGAACCTTCTCGAACATTTTAAATCGCTTCTAATAAATTGCACTCATTTTGAAACTTTTCAGATCATTCGGAAAATTTCTAGAACTTTCTCGATCATAATACATTCAGCACTCATTTATGAACTTCCCAGATCATTCGGAAAATTTCTAGAGTTTCTCGAACATTCTAACTCGATAATAACTGTTTTGGGACATTTTGGAACTTTCTAGATGAAGCCAGAGAACTTTCTCAAACATTCTATTTCGATTATAATAGTTTGCATTCATTCTAGAATTTTCTAGATCATTCCAGATATTTGTTGAGCTTTCTAGAACACTCCAGATAAATTATAACAGTTTTACTCATTTTCGAACTTTCTAGATCATTCAAGAAATTTCTCGAACATTCTAAATCGATCATAATCAATTCCATTCCAGAAATTTTGAGATCTTTTCAGAAGTCCTCATGCGTTAGAAAAGGACAGCAATATATATTTTAACATTTTCGCCACCCATAACCACCCCCTTCCACCCACCGCGACCAAACTCCCTTACTACCACCTGGAGACCAAGGGGTATTTACCACCCCAACGGGAAGTTGATTGGGGTTGGTGGTTATTGAGAAAACTGCGTATTTACGTACCCACAAAAGCATTTTATATATATTACTAGCAGCGAAACCCGGCGTTGCTCGGGTTAAAATACATCGCATGTTTAGTGGTATAAAAAATATATTAGGATACATTTTTTAACAGATAATATTATAGATTTCTATTTTCGATTTCGATTTGGTTCTTTTAGTTAGATCAATAATAACACTCGTACACATTTTGGAACTTTACAGATCAATCCAAAAAAAAATTGAACTTTCTCGAACATTTTAAATCGTTTACAATAAATTGCACTCATTTTAGAATTTTCTAGATCATTCAAGAACTTTCTCGAATATTTTAAATCGCTTATTATAAATTGCACTCATTTTAGATTTTTTTAGAACTTTCTCGAACATTCTAAATCGATCATAATAAATTTCACTCGATTTGGAACTTTCTAGATCTTTCTAGAATATTCTAAAACGATCATAATCAATTGCACTTATTTTGGAACTTTCCAGATCATTCAGAAAATTTCTAGAACTTTCTCGATCATTCTAAATCGATCATAATAAATTGCACTAATTTTGGAACTTTCCAGATCATTTGGGACATTTCTAGAACGTTCTCGAACATTCTAACTCGATTATAACAGTTTTGGACATTTTGGAACTTTCTAAATGAAGCCAGAAAATTTGTAGAACTTTCTCAAACATTCTATATCGATTATAATAGTTTGAATTCATTCTAGAATTTTCTAGATCATTCCAGATATTTACACATTTTGGAACTGTCTAGACCATTCCAGAAATTTTAAGATCTTTTTCCAGAAGTCCTCATGCGCTTTTTTAGAATTTTCTAGATCATTCTAGAAATTCCTAGAACTTTCTCGAACGTTTTAAATCGCTTATTGTACTCATTTTAGAATTTTCTAGAACTTTCTGGAACATTCTAAATATATCACTAATTTTGGAATTTTATAGATCATTCTAGAAATTTCTAGAACCTTCTCGAACATTCTAAATTAATCATAATAAATTGCACCCATTTTGGAACTTTCCAGATCATTCGGGAAATTTCTTGAACGTTCTTGAACATTCTAACTCGATAATGACAGTTTTGGACATTTTGGAACTTTCTAGATGAAGCCAGAAATTTGTAGAACTTTCTCAAACATTCTATATCGATTATAATAGTTTGCATTCATTCTAATTTTTTTGGATAATTCCAGATATTTCTAGAACTTTCTACAACATTCCAGATCAATTATAACCGCTTCACTCATTTTGGAACTTTCCAGATCATTATGATCGATTTAGAATGATCGAAAAAGATCTAGAAATTTTCCGATCATTCTAAATCGATCATAATCAATTGCACTCATTTTGGAACTTTCCAAATCATTCGGGAAATTTCTAGAACGTTCTCGAACAGCCTAACTCGATAGTAACAGTTTTGAACATTTTGGAACTTTCTAGATGAAGCCAGAAATTTGTAGAACTTTCTCAAACATTCTATATCGATTATAATAGTTTGCAATTCACTCTAGAATTTTCTAGATCATTCCAGATATTTGTTGAACTTTCTAGAACATTCCAGATCGATTATAGCCGTTTTACACATTTTGGAACTTTCTAGACCATTCCAGAAATTTTGAGATCTTTTCAGAAGTCCTCATGCGTTAGAAAAGGACAGCAATATATGTTTTAACATTTTCGCTACCCACAACCATCCCCTTCCATCCACCGCGATCAAACTCCCTTACTACCACCTGGAGACCAAGGGGTATTTACCACCCCAACGGGAAGTTGATTGGAGTTGGTGGTGATTGAGAAAACTGCGTATTTACGTACCCACAAAAGCATTTTATATATATTATTAGATTATTAGATTATTAGATTAGCAACATACTTAGGCAAAACCATATATGCTACAAAAAGTTACATGAAATATTATCTTTAGATCAAATTACTTTTACTACCAATCTATGTTAAATTAATAGTTTCAAAACACTATCTGATACAATAATTACTTTAGTACGATCGATATCTTTGAGTATCAATTACGGTCTACTTGTAAGCAACTTTCATCAATTTCGATTATTGACAGCTAATGCAATTGAAAGCGTAAATCGTATATTCCTCAATGAAAGCATTAATAACATTTGTGTAGTGACGTAATTAGATGATATCTAATTATGCACGTATCAACGCGTAGTGTGCGAAAGTTCGCTATTAGAAACGTGGAAAGTACTAAGCTGAACAAATAAACGGCTCACGTTGACACTTTCATGACGGCGCGGCGTGACACGGCCCGACTGAGCACGACTCGGTAAGGCGTAACTAACTTCAAAGCTTTTAAACATTGTGATATTTGTAGATACGCTTGCCGAATATCGCTTTCGCGCACAAAATAGTTAGGTTTTTGTGCGCGAAAGCTATATTGGGCATTTGGGTGGCCACATCCCTTTATTGTCAGTCCCACCCATATAAGTAGATACACAGACAACTCGAAGTCATATAGATAACTCGATATGTTGTTTCTGACATAAGTGGACATTAAAATTACTCAGGTATTTGCAATAACTTTTTTCAAATGCATTTCTTACAATGAATTGAGTGTATAAACGTAGAAAGAAACTAAGTAATTTCCGAAGTATTCTATGTCATGTTAACGCAAATGTTGAACGCATGAAACGATTTCATTTTATTCCGATTTCCGAGTGAGGCGACGTTTTCTTAGAGAACGTGGTGATCTCGCCGAATTACACGCACCATGGTGGAAACATCACAATACACTTTCTACACTAGAAAATATAGCAATGTACCTAGTTATATTATAAACATTATTGAATTGTTCGCATAAAAATGTTTTGTTAAATGTTATTCTTATCTCGTGCTGCTTACCCAATTTTACCCGGGGATAGACCTTCTAATCAGCTCCCGCTACTTTAGACGCTTGCGGGCTGTATCAGGTGCAAAATACAAATAGGTATGGAAATATACTGAGCAGTTGATTAAAGAAATGTACTGCATACAAATTTTAGTCAAGTAGGCTCGGCATTTACCGCAAACAAGGGTACCTATTCCTAACTCATAAATTTATCTTTATTTTGGGTTTATATATTAATCTGGATATGGAGATAATTAAGGTAAAACAAACTAAGGCACCTTCTTATTACATTGAAGAACGAACATAAAGAATACTTCTCCAAATTAAATATAATATCTTTTTGTTATTTTTACAATGGTTGTGTTTGATCATAATCTTTTCAATTACTTTTTTATGTTACTTAAACCCTGAACGATTAAGAAGGAAAATCTAATTTATTAAATAAATGTAATTTTTGTGTGTAAACGTACGCCATTTGTCTGCCGGTTATTTTATAACAGAGCTGTATCTGGGGGCACGGAAGTGCCCCCCGCCAAGACAGCCAAGCGAAGCGAAAGGGCACATGCACTTACTCTACAAGCCCTAACTTCACAAACTCTACACACCGTATTCAAAATATGTGGCTTGGCCGTTTCACTACTACAAGAACTATTGAATAACAAAAAAGTAATGAACAGTGAATACATTACCTTACTCCCATGTGACGGTAGCGAAACGGCCAAGCCACATATTTTGACTACGGTGTGTAGAGTTTGTGAAGTTAGGGCTTGTAGAGTAAGTGCATGTGGAGTTATAAGCTTGGCTCTACATGAGATCTGATAACTTTTTGACAGTACGAGCCATATGTCTTGGCGGCAACATTTTACATAAAAATGTTTTTGGTGGGATTTTATTAACTGAAATAGGTTGCCTGGTGACATTTTTTAAAGTTAAATGGAGGAAAAAATTATTGTGACGTACCGTAGGTACTCTTTATTAACGTTATCGTAAAAGTCATAGTTATAGATGAATAACAGAGATACACAATTATATGAAGAATAATTATCTTTACGGGCCAGTTGGCGGTTCACCTTACGCGCCGCAGGTCGTGGGTTCGATTCCCACACAGGATATGCATTTGTGTGCATGAACATGTCTGTATGTCCTGAGTCTGGGTGTAATTATGTATATTAAGTATGTATTTACAAACAAAAAGTAGTATATGTATTATATCAGTTATCTGGTTTCCATAGTACAAGCTCTGCTTAGTTTGGAATCAGATGACCGTGTGTGAGGAATGTCCCAGGATATTTATTTATATGTAAAATTCTTCTGCACGTGTGAATGTCACTTAACTCCTACTAAACGGAGGTAGGGTAGGGTAGCACCACAGGGTAGGGTAGCACCACGCGAACGAAGTTGCGCCCCGGACAGCTAGTATATAATATAAAGCAAGTCAGACTCGCACTTGTCCAGTTATTTAAAGATTAATATAGTTAAACGAACGCTTGGAATAAAAATATTGGTAGCACCCACCCTAACTAGGGTAGTTTCAATAACTGTTAGATGCCGAAGTATGATAATATTGTTACTTAGTAGACACACTTAGATAGCCGGAGAGTTGAGTACCACTTGAAAACAGTGGCACTCAACTATCCGGGTGCTTAACGATGTATACCGAAGTACAATCTTCTTTCTCGAATGCTAAAATCGTATTGAAGTTTAGTAACTCTACCAAAAAAAATATTTTTGTGTATATTTTTATATAAGCATGGACGAATAGATAATATAAGTAAAAAAAAATTTATTTTTTTATTTTTGTTTTTAGGATTCTATACCTCAAAAGAAAAAAGGAACCTTTAAAGGATCACATCTGTGCCTGTCTGTTTGTCTGTCTGACAGAGCCGTTTTGCTTTAAATCATTTTAAATCTACTGGATTGATTCAGTTGAAACAAATAAATTTCTGTGACTCAAGAATGGATGATGTATCGTAAATAAGTGAATCAGGAGTATGGGAACCCACTGTCGCTGTTGGAGTACAAATTAGAAATTAAAAATAAAAGTTTTAAGACCCGTACCGTGCAACACGGTACAAGTTGTCAAACTTCATGAAATGAAAGGGCTTGCTGTGATGGTCTAATATTTTTTATTATTTTAAACGTACAGTTTCGTAGATGTAAACTTACCATTCCCATCTTATCTCCTTAACTATTACCGAAAATTGTTCTTTACTTATAGATTACAGGAAAACGTATAAGCAGCCTTTGGTTTTCAAATAACATGGTCAATCTGTCAATAATATGCGTACAAACATACATTTGCAATTGGAATATATGGGAGAACAAGACTACAATGTTGAGTTTGTACGAAACCCTCTCCACGTCAGTTCAACTGGCACATGTCCGGTTTTTATTTAGTACTAGCTGCCCGGCGCGACTTCGTTCACGTGGTGTTACCCTACCCTACCCTACTAAAATAGTTTACGTGCTATTCTCAAACCTACTGAATATACACACAAAATTTCATAAGAGTCGGTCAAGCCATTTCGGAGGAGGTTTTTTACAAACACTTACTTTTTTAAAGTAGTGATTTCTTTCGAATGGAATGTCCGAATCGATTAATTAATTCAAAAGGTTATATAAAGGTATTGAAGCAGTGTTGAATATAAAGTAATTTATTTTGATAAGGATTAATACCAAGATACAAATAAAGAGCCTTTTCTAGCGGCGGCATTTAAATTAAATTTTTAAAATAAAAGAACACTTATTGTGGTATAACTATAATAGTTAGACATATACTGTCGCGACATATGTGTTCTGCAAAGTAGTAGTACATTATTTTATTCTATCATCAATAGTTTTCGCAGCGCACGCGATGTAAAGAATATTTTAGGTAATTTTTTTACACTTTGGGTTACATTATTGGAGTCTTAGTAAGGATCACTGATTTTTTGAAAATATCGCCCATCGACACGATAGGCACGAGCCTTGACCATCGAAGGAAAGTTGCTTGCTTATTGGTTTTCTACAGGATATATTTTGGAGAGTGTGCGCAGGAATTGTTCAACCTTATTCCACCATCCCCATTTTTACACCGAACCACAAGACGCCGGGAAAATTTTCACCCGTACGTTGTTGACATACCGAATATACGGACACAGCGTTTTGCATCCTCATTTATAATGCGGACAGCAAGGGAGTGGAACTTGCTTCCGGCGTCTGTGTTTCCTGACGCTTATAATCTAGGTACTTTCAAGGCCAGAGTGAATAGGTTTCTTCTGGGTAAGCTTGTTTCATCTTAGGCTTCGTCATCGCCCCTTATGGGCGGGTCAGTCGCCAAACGCAAGCCCATTTAATAAAAAAATAATAATAATAATAATAATATAGCCTATGTCACCCGGGGATAGTTTTGCTTCCCAACAGTGAAAGAATTTTTCAAATCGGTTCAGTAGTTTCGGAGCCTATGCAAACAAACAAACAATCATATCTTTCCTCTTTATAATATTATTATATTATATTATATATTATTATTATTATTGGTATAGATCGTATAGATTTAAAATAATACTCTTTTGTCTATCAATATAGATTTACCCCCTTACTCATAAAACGTTATTTAACTAATAAGCTGATTAAGTGGTCACCTAAATAACGTCAAATTGTTTGACAATGACAGCAAGGTGACGTTATTTATTTGATCATTTATTCAGTAGATTTAGTTAAATAGCGTTTATGGGTAAGGCCGTTAGTGTACACATATGCTTGTCGAGTTAAATAGAGCTAGAAAGCATCCAACATGTTCTGGTAATTTGATATTCATTTCCAGTAACTAGTAGGTACATAATACGCAAGGGATTTAATTAAACGGGGACGACATGCCATGAACAGGTGCAATTCAAATAACACACCAAATGAGAATAATAATTTTCAGAGTTCTACGAAATGGTGGGATGAATAAAATATTTTTGTTTCGCTTTGATATTTATTTTCTCTTTGGAAAATGTTTCGTAGCTGCAAAGAGACATTGCTTGTATCAATTTAACAATTCGAAATGCAACCAAGTGCTATGTGAAGTTGCACTGATTTGTTTCCTGCAGGGTGGATTTCATTAGGAGCGAGCGTTGCTTTTACATTGTACTCTTGTTGTTTGTTGTCGCTGTTGGTGACACTTTTGCAAACTAATTATAATGATAACAATATATTCATTATAACAAGCCAGCAGTGAAATAATTATAAATCCATTTTTTTCAGTTCTTAGTAGTCAGAATATTATTAAATTTCACGGTATTTCTGACTATTGATAAATCCATTTTGTATATTGATTATGTTAATCTCATTTTATAATGTTTAAGTTAAATAAAAATGTTTAATAAAATAATTTCAAAATGAGTAATATTTTGCCACTTCCACTCCTCTCGTAAAGCTTAAGAGGTCGTTTCCGCGATCCATTTCCATACCAAATGAAATATATTCTTGGATAATATAAACTTGGATGTTTTGGATATTAACGAATAAAACACAATGACATTTTTTAAAAACCATACACTAATAAATATAGACTTTGGAAATTCCGATACCCGTTGAACTATAAAGTTTTAAAACTACAGGGGTTCAAAACCCCAATTTTTTGTCGTCATGATATATCTCGTGTTTTTTTTAAGATAAATATAATAGTTCTGTGGAATTTAACTTACCAGGGGGGCAGGGAAACATAATGCACTTATTATATTAAAAAGTTGTGCCTAAAAACTATTGCCTTTACATCTAGGCACTCGCAACCCTCTAGCGACTGATTTGGTAAAAAATAGCAAACGCACGCGTACGGTTGGGCGGTAATGTTCTCTCCCAAAGTCCAGTCTAGATACACCTATACTAAATCATCATCATCATCATCATCTGCCTTCCCTGTTCCCAATAATTTGGGGTCGGCACAATATGTATGCTTCTTCCATTCGTCTCTTCTATCCGTCATACTAGCATCCACTCCTTTCTTACCCATGTCAACTTTCACACAATCCATCCATCTCTTTTTTGGTCTTCCTCTTCCCGTATTTCCATCTACTTTCATATTCATAACCACACACCTATACTAAATATAACCTATTTATTATAACTAGAAATTTTATCAATGTTTCTGTAGGTATACCGGGTGATTTTGAATTTCTTAGCTATTTTTTTTCCCTCGGATCAGAATCACTAATAGAACACATCCGTGCAAAAAAAAGAATTTTTTTTTTCATAATTTTGTCGTAAGAATATCCTAAATACTCCACATTACTGGATAACGTTAACAAGTAGATGACCTTGAACTTCAGCTGGTAGACGTCACCGGAACATTGAAATATGCTGCGGAAATACGTGAATTCTTTCGTAACGCGCACTAGGTGGAAATTGTGTTTAATACCTACTAAATTTCACCATATTATTTTTCTATTTTCCATTCACAAAATTAAGTAATATCAGGAATAAACTTTTCATAATGTTGTTTACATTTCGAGTATTTTGATTAATAAAAACTGTCATTGAATCGAATCTGTCATTCATTAAAATCTTCTAAAATAAATTCTATTTTTCATTTTCACTAAGGAGGAAACTTATCTTTCAATAATTATTAGCAATACATTAGGCAGCCCGCACGCATCATACAATCGCCGGCCGACTTTATGTCGGAAAGAGAAGAAAACTTGAATGTCAGCTTTGTAAGCAGAAAACAGGATAGCTTTTTAAAACGTTTGACTTGGTTAATAACCCTTAAACGAACCTATCCTAGAAATAAACTCTAAAATTGCCTATTTCGCTAAAAAGGTCTGATGTCAGTCGGTGGATTCAATTTTATAAGAGAATAAATTCTTTCGATTTGAGAGATTCAAATGTTCTTCGCATTTGAATTCCTTACTACCAAAGCACACGTCCTACAAAACCGCCCTAAAGGCCTCAAGTCGTACTGAGAGAGATTCAAATGTTCTTCTCATTTGAATTCCTTACTACCAAAGCAGTTGTTTTACAAGGCCGCTCTAAAGGCCTCCAGTCGGACTGAGAGACATTCAAATGTTTTTCTCATTTGAATTCTTTACTAACAAAGCACTCGTCTTACAAAGTCAAAGTCAAAGTCAAAGCCATTTATTCAATTTAGGCCCCAGAAGGGCACTTATGAAGGTCAAATTTACTGAAGTTACAAAGCCGCTCTAAAGGCCTCAAATCTTAATGACAATTGGACTACCGATTGTCTTACGTGTGGAAGCGTCCTTATACGAAACCTCTCTTCCCTTCTCTTTTAATTTCATACAAAGAATTAAAAAAATATTGCTACGACGTGTTTAGTGTTTAGACGTGTACGTTCAGCTTAATACTTCATGTCAACCTATTTGAAAAATTTCTGATTATGAAAAAAAATATTTTTAGTTGCGCACGCAGGTATTCTCTGGTTACTGGTTGCTAGGGCAACGTTTTAGAAGATCAACAGTCGTTTCTGGGTGATACAAAATATTTTTAAATTTAATTGAATAATTATGGAACTCTCTGGAATACACTATCCGTTTGATCAATGGAGGGCTTCTGCCTCACACGAGATGCCGCGCGGCGCCCGCCACCCAACTGTGCGTTTTGTGGTTGCAGATCACTGGAAGTGTGATATTTAAAACCAAATAATAAGTTGTCAATAAACTGCAATATTTAGTTCAATGTGATTTTAAATTAGCTTTAAGTTGGCCCTAAAGTTTTAAAGTGTTACAACGATGCATATGTTAGAATTGTGACACGATGAGTATGTTTGTAATTGAGTTAATAAAAAAGTGAGTTACTGTATTTTTGTGGCTTCATTTTATAAATTTTAAACGGGTAAGAATACCGAGAGTGATGTATAGGATATTTAATTTAGGTGGTGTTCGTGTTTTCGTATACATAGGCAGTATCTTACATTCTCGGTTGTTGACAGCTATGTGACGTAGCGTATTGGCGCGCGGTACGACCAACGATTTCAGTAATTCTGAGAAAACTTTGGATCGTCATAACTTTATTTTTTTCTATAAAAATTATATCTAAAAATAAAACATGTATTATTTATTTTTTATTAATGAGAGACTCCTTAAAATAGCTAAGTAATTCAAAATCACCCTGTATATGATAACATTTCAATAATAAATATGTTACAGTAGAACTCCAATTATCCGAATTAATGGGGACCGGGACCCATTCGGATAATCAAATATTCGGATAATCGGATTTTTTTAAAAAAAATTGCCATTGGAGAGAATAAAAGCTACGTTTTGATATTGCACTATTTTTTTATTGAATTAAATGAAAGAAACATGAAATTTTCACATGTTTTAAATATAAATAAAATGTACTTATGTACAAGTTTAGAAATAAAAATCATTGTTTTTTAAACATCTCCGTCAATGTAAGCTGTTTTGCGGTCTTCAACCGTTTTCGGGCAGCCAGGTCACGCATTCGCTTGACGGTGAGCAGTTTTTGGACAATTTTTTGTGATTCGGATAATCGGCGATTCGGATAGTCGGAGTTCGGATAATTGGAGTTCTACTGTAGTAACTTACCGGGCACATGTTCATCGTTGAACGTGACTCGCACGGTGTGTGGCCGAGGCACCCGCGGTGTGAACGCGGCCGCGTACCGGTGCCCTCCAAGTGGCCGCACTGAGCTGGCCACCAGCGCACCGTTCCCACCGGACACTTCCAGCTCCAAGTGTCCAGGACCCGCCGTGCTCCCGTCCACTGTATCGACAAATAATGAACTTATGAGTGTTTGTGTCGCAAAGAAAAATATTTCGATTGTTGAAATACCCATGTAAGACAAATAACTTTATGTTGTGTTCCTGTCCTGCGCGTGAGTAAGGTCGCCAGAGCTCACTGAGAAGATGGGTCGGTAACGCATGAATGATGCCTCGTGTGTTGCAATCGTCCATATGGCTGGTAACCGCTTTCCATCAGGCAGGCCAAATGCTTGTTTACCGACTTCGTAGTATAAAAAAAAGACAGGACTGAATGCTGATATGACAGGTAGAAGGGCCGAATGGAAGAAGCCTACATATCGCGCGGACACTATAATTGGGAACAGGACAGATAGTGCAGGTAGATATGTAACTATACTTATAACTATGATAAGTTCGTTAGTGTTCTGATTTGTGTTACTATACTGAACTGAGTACCAAAATACTAGAAAGTTTATGTCAATATCACTGTTGCATCCAAGCGTAATTGAAGATGTCTTACCGATAAATTCGACAGGTTGTCCTACAACTCCTTTGTAAGTAGGTGTTACAATTATTCCTTTGGCACTTTTAATGTTGTCCCTTTGATTTAATCTGCAACAAACAAAGGAGTAGTGGTAGTTGTAAACATGCAGCAGGCACTAGGTACTTATGTTTAATATTTAGTACAATTGCAGACTTGCGAGCAAACTCCACATCTCCTTATTGAAAAAAGTTAAAATTAAAATAAATTCAATTTAACTATAGTGCGAAATATTATTATATTGGTATAGAAAACCATCATGTTCAATAATAAAAATAGCACCAATAGCTAAGAAAGACTGTAAAATTTATAGGGTCGTGAAAACGTCTCTTCTGTTCAACAGCTTTATATTTTCTCTAAAGACTAGGGTTGGTAGACTACTTATTTCATTCTCGTCCACCGTTTCTATCTTGTTTCTATATAAAAAGGAATGTTTTGTATTAAAATAAAAATGGCTAGGTATAAAAATACTTTCTTTTTTCTATGTAATGTAATGATATTTTTAGTCGAGGGTTTGTATATAATTAATTATTAATTAATTAACTAGGTTTGTATATTTAAAAGACTTTTATTAACCTGTGATATGTGTAGAAGTTTTATTTTAAAAGCTTATTATTAACTTGCAATGTTTGGGTAAATTATTTCAAGTCGAATTTCACCCACTTCCAGTGTTCGGATTGATTTGATTTGGTATGCATTAGGATATTGGATGTCAATGGAAGTACATTGTAATATTAATGTATCGGGGTTATTCGCGCACAGAATATTATAAAATTTAAATTAGACTTACCTTGACGTTTCGACCAAGTAATAATAATATTACAATGAATTTAGTTCGAGAAAGCTTAAACAGCACAATGCAAGTACAGTCAACAAAAAGTACACTAACCAAAAAAAGCTTTTAATGAAAATGAAATTTTTAACAAAAACTTATTTAAGATTAGTGCTGCTCTATTTGAAAATGAGATGCTCAAAAGCTGCCTGTCTACCTCTTTTATAACGCTTCAAACTCTTTTAAATCCGCCATCCACAGAACTATAGGAACTGACACGAACCAGCCTGAACTTTTCACATTAGTTTTGGAGCGAGTCCATTGTTAGCTATCCGCTGGGATCGGACTGGTGTCTAACTATCAAAATTTACTTTTCAATACTGCTAGTAACTTTTAGGTATATAAGCTACTAGATTAGGGGCGTTCTTTATTATTTTATTTTATTTATTTTACTTATGGTGGACGCCTAGTCAGTTATGATGGATTCTCTTACTTTAATCGTTGGGGATAGAAATCTCACTTTGTGGTATATAAATTTAAGCATAAAAAAATATCTAAAAGGAATAAGTACCCACGACCGTGAATATTCAAAATAAATAGTGCTTATGACATTATTAATTGCTTAAAACTCAAATAATACCTGAAACGTGCGTGTGCGGCGTCCGTCTCAGAGAGGGCCCCCCCGGCAGGGTCGCGGGGGGGCCTATTCGATAAAAAAGACTGCTGTTGGTGATGCTTCTCCTCCACACTGCTATAGGATGAGTCACGCACCACGTATGAACTTTCGTGGACTTCCCGCTTGCTGAACTCTTGCTATAGAAAAAACAATAATACTATGAAGCTCCTAAAATCTGAAATAAGGTTTGCCTGAATCCTAACTATTATAAATGTGAAAGTGAGTTTGTTTGTTTGTTACGCCTTCACGCCTCAACTACTCAACGGATCATCATGAAATTTGGTATGCAGATAGCCTATGGTATGGAGAAGGACATAGGCATAACCTCGGGAGAACAGCTAGTGTAAAATAATTGATAAATTACCATGCATAACACGTAAATATTTCACAGAGGCAAAACATGTATTCTGCACCTCGTCATGGAAGATGACTTTTGGCCGTGATGTTCCGTCGCTTTCGCGGACAAGTGCCACACGATCGCGCAAAGACATAGTGCTTTTAGTGTTTACTAACATAAAAATGTTTTATTATAATATTTATGTTAGTTTGTAAGGTATGTATCAATGAGCCTCTAGTAGCCTGATTATAAACGTATTATTATTATATTATTATTATTAAAACGTTGAGTGAGACAGTTATACTGTCATCTAGGCTTCCTATCTTATTCGCATCAGCTCATTTACTTTATTCAGCCCAAGCTTTCACCCCATGATTTTAAAACTCAACTTTCCAGGACGAAATTTAGCCTAAAGGTATTTCCTCCTCCAAAGACAGACAAATAAACTCACTTCCTCGTGGCTACTCGTGTCGGATTAGATAATTATTTTTATTTTCTCAAATGACTATTCGAATGAGAAAATAAATCAGAGAAATATCAGTTACCTATGGCAGGAAAATTCCCCGTAATAATAAGCTATAAATCTTACTGGAATACTTTAAACCACCTATAATTGAATTGGATGCCTATTAAAGCCAATGCCAATGCGGTTCATTCTGATATCCATTCGTCACTTCCAAAGCAAAAAGACTAAAACGGCATTTCAGGACTTCGTTTTGAAGATTATTATTGTTCCTAATGAACACATTCTTACTATAATCACTCTTTGATCTGAAATCAATAATTTCAGCTGAATTCAGTAATTTTGGAGCACCTATCTCCAAAATCACTAAGGAAGTGTGCTTAAAAATAAGCTTTAGATTAGCCATTCGTGTTCCAAATCAGGGTTGTATTTGGATATCTAAAGAGCTCAAACATTCGTTCGCTCAAAGATACACGACGCAAAAAAAATTGTTGATGTAATTTTACCCGAAAGGTTGTTTTTCATTCTCTCGAGAGCTTTGTGCTATACGGACGTGTTACAGTTGATTTTGTCGATTCTTCCGAGTTTTGTCAATCGGATATTGATCTTATTACGAAGTGTCATAAAGTTAATTTTACGGTTGAAATAAGTGCTTGTTAAGTCAGTTAAATCCATATTTTCAACGTGTGCGCCACTACCCCTTCACCACCTCGGGTAAAAGAGACGAGCTGCGATAATTCATCTCTCTCATCTATACTCTCATACTAAAAGCGCCCCTATCACTACGGAGAGTGAGCTAAGTTTTGCGTGCGATATGAGTGTCCAACGATCCCCACCTCGCACCGCCAGCGCAGCTACTAGCGGCGGTGGTTCTCAGCCGGACTTACGCTCAATTCAAGACATAGATGCTCTAAATACCCTCCGTAAACGAAAAAGACAACCTGTGGATAACGATTCACTAATGTTGGAATTTGAGAAACTTCGGGCAGATTTTACGGAGATGAAAACACTTATGACCGACTTCTGTACGAGTCAAAATGAATGTTCTAGTAAAATTCATGAGGATCTTTTCACCATCAAGGAACAATTTTCAACTATAAAGGTAACGACGGATAATCTTATAATCGAACATGACAAGCTAAAGAAAACTATTGAAACTACAAAAGCTGAATCAAACAGTGCCATTGAGCACCTAAAGGCGGAGGTTACACAAACGACAGATTACCTGTCAGCTGGTCAAAACGACCTCGATAAAAAGATTCAGTCTTTAGAAAAAAATGCAAAAACTATTGTTAGCCTTGAATCACAAATATCTCTATTGTCCTCGACTATTGTACACCTTGAGAACGAAAACAATCGGAAAGAGCAGCTTGATCGTCTCTCAAATATCGAGATCCAAGGTATTCCCGAGCTGATCGGAGAAAACATTTTGAAGTGGATCCTACGCATAGGCGAGCTCGCGGAAGTTGCACTGGAGGAATCTGATATCGACCATGCTCACAGGGTTAAACCTATGCGGCCCCTACAAGGTCAACCCCGAAACATCGTGGTTAAGCTAAAGGATCGTCTGAAAAAGGATAGCATCATCTCTGGTCTACGTAAACGCCGTGGGTTCACAACGGCGGACCTTGGTCTTGGCGGAGATGTTCGTAATTGCTACGCCAATGAACACCTGACGACCACAAATAAGGTACTATATAAAAAATGCCGTGCTATGGCCAAAGAACGGTCGTTTCAGTTTGTGTGGATAAAAAACGGATCCATTTTTGTGAGGAAAGGCGACAAGCAACCCCGGATTGCAATAGTTACGGAACTAGACTTAAAAAAAAATCACTAATTTTTGTAATATCCATTTCATACACCATTCAGTTACATTTGTATTTGATGTTGTTATTTTTCTTTTTGCTTTTTGTACTTTGTTATCATAATGCTATATCTACTATAATACTTACATTCTCAAAACCATTAAACACATATCTTCTCTCATCTGCTACTTATATCACACAAATGCACGCATATCCAGTGCTTATTTATTATTTACACAACACTCATTACACATATTCAATACAAAACAGTGAAAAAATTACTATGTTCCTGCCTAGTGCGCACTTCTGGCTGTATTACAAACACTTAATCCGCACTATTCATTATTTGCGCTTAATATACTCGCAGAAATATTTGAATTTATGTTTATTCACTTTATTAGTACTTGTAGGAAAGTTATATAATAAAAATATTACAACGGAGTCATCCCTCTTAGTTAACCCTTCATCTATCATACTTATTGATTGCTCACTACAATATCACTATTATTATTATATGACCCATGACCGTCGGTGGCGGTACAAGCTGCGATGGGTCACGCGCACTACGTTTGTTATGCTCGATCACCTAGACAATACTGCGACGCGCGCGATGGCATCCGTAGTTATGACACAGGCATTGATGCAGTATCCTTATTGCGATCAAATATTTACATTCGATTCAACATGGATTAAATATCTTCGCTTATTATGGCTAAAATATCTATTTACATTCGATTCTACATGGATTAAATATCTTCGCTTTTTATGGCTAAAATATTATCACAACTTAGCATTTTCGGGCTCTGTTCTGCTATTGTCTTTTTTTCTAAGCTATAACTGTGTCATTTACTTTAGTTATTTTTATTTTTAGAATTCAACGTTTTAAAAAATCTTAAAATTTACTACCAAAACGTGCGAGGGCTTCGCACTAAGTGTGATGTCCTGCACCAGAGTATTCTATTAAACGATTATGATATAATTGCCCTTACAGAGACATGGCTTTGCGATGGTTTTTGGGACACCGAACTGTGTGATAATCGCTACGATGTGTTTAGGCTCGACAGAAATTTTTCTATAACAGGAAAAAAAACTGGCGGCGGGGTCATGCTTTGCATCAAACGCAAATTATGTGCGAACATTAACACAAACATTAAATGCGACCTACCTGAGGCACTGTGGGTCACTATACCTGCGCGGGCCTTGGCTTCGGGCTCTGCTGCCGCCTTGATGCATAACCTACACATTGCTGTTGTATACATACCAGGACATACAAATAGTAAGCGCCAGCCCACAGATATATCACAGTTCCTCAGTGCTACTGCCGTTGCATTTGATTCATCACCAGATGACCATTTTTTAATCACCGGTGACTTCAATCTGCCTTGCCTTGAGTGGTCTGTAAATGGCCCTACTATGCATAAAACTGCTAGCGTGGAAATTCAAAATGCTGCTTCACAACTTATTGACGATTTCGGGCTTCATGGCCTCACTCAATACAATACGCTTAAAAATATTAGCAATAATACTCTCGATCTAATATTTAGCACGTTTCATTTAGATTTAGTACATTGTGACAAGCCGTTTATCCCTGAGGATGTATATCACCCGTGTATTAGTTTGATCATAAATGATTTAACGGTACCACTTCTTAGAACAGCCCCCTCTGAACGTCTTAAATTCCATAAAGGTGACTATCAAAGTATAAATGACTATCTTGACCAAGTTCCATGGGAATCACATCTACATCATGGTTCGGTTGATGATGCTACTGAATTTTTATACGACCAAATTTATGAATGTGTGAATAAATATATTCCAAAATCATATAATCGTGGTAATCACTATATTTACCCGAAATGGTTCAGTAGTTCACTGGTTAATATTATAAGGGAGAAGTCTAAGGCACATGAGCGTTGGAAGAAGTCTGGTAGTGATTGTGATCGTGACGAATTTAGACTTTTGAGAAAGCGCCACAAATTGATACAAGGTGAATGCTACAAAAAATACATCTCGTCCTCTGAAGCAGCGATTAAAATGTCTCCCAAAAGTTTTTGGCATTTTGTGAAATCTAGACGCGGCGTTTGTAATCACCCGCAAACAGTGACTTTTAATAATAATACTTTTAGTACTGGTTCCGATATAACTAATGCGTTTAATGATTTTTTCAAAAGTGTATTTGCTCCTCCTGCTTTAGATTACTCACGGTATGACCACTTTCCCCCGCCTATACAAGGAATCACTAGGTCCGTAAATAATCTTACTGTGTCTAAGAATACAATTTTTGAATTACTTAAGAAACTGAATATTGATAAGGGCCCGGGTTGTGACAAACTACCTCCTTTTTTCATTTACAAATGCGCATCTGCACTAGTAACCCCACTTCAAATTATATTTAATAGGTCGCTTCGGGAAGGAATGTTTCCTTCTCTTTGGAAGCGAGCTCATGTTGTTCCCATACATAAAAAGGGTTCCCGCACTGAAGTTTCAAATTACAGACCTATTTCCATTCTCAACACGTTCAGTAAAATTTTTGAAAAGATTGTCTACGAGCATATTTATCCCAATATCTTTGCAGGTGTCACTGATCATCAACATGGATTTTTGAAGGGACGCTCCACATCAACAAATCTTCTGCACTTTCTGGATTTTACTCTTAAGAATATGGAAAAATCCGGGCAAGTAGATGTGATCTACACCGATTTTGAAAAGGCTTTCGATCGGGTAGATCACATCATTCTGCTTCGCAAACTCGGTAGACTCGGAATACATGGCGATCTTCTACGCTGGATCGACTCCTACCTCAATAACCGCTCTCAAGCTGTTGTTGTGGGAGGCTATAGGTCTGATTTTATCTCCATATCGTCAGGTGTACCTCAGGGTTCACACTTGGGGCCATTATTTTACTGCGCTTACCTTTATGATATTTACACCTGCTTTGATAAGTCCAATTATTTGTTGTACGCCGACGATAAAAAGATATTCCTCAATATTGGCAATGTTCGTGACTGTATTAAGCTTCAGGAAGATTTAAATAAATTATCTCAGTACTACATACGAAACAGAATATCCGTTAATGTTAAAAAATGCCAGTGTATATCTTTTTCTAGACGTCCTACGCCTATTTTATTCGATTATAATATTAATGACGTTCCGATTGATCGGGTTCATACAGTGCGGGATCTCGGTGTTTATCTTGATAAAAAGCTCACCTTTAACACACATTTTGACAACATTATTAATAAAGCTTATCGTAGTCTAGGGTTTGTTTTTCGAGTTTGTAAACCATTCAGAGATTTGCGCTGCGTGAAATTGGTTTATTGTGCCTACGTACGCAGTGTCCTGGAATACGCGAGCATTACCTGGTCTCCTCAGTATTCATCTCATATTGATCGCATTGAGTCTATACAAAGGCGCTTTGTTAAACATCTCCAATACCGTGCTTGTATCTTCTTTGATAGTTATCATGAAAGGTGCAAGCACTTTGGACTTCTGACATTAAAAGATCGCAGAACGGTTGCTGATATGTCTTCACTTCATGAAATAGTGAACGGATATATAGCTTGTCCTTACTTAGTATCGCAATTTGGACTGAATGCACCAAGAAGACGCACTAGAAACACGAGTCTCTTTCATGTACCCTTTCACCGAACAAATTATGCAAAGAATTCCCCTATAAGTAGGATTCTTAAAACATACAACACCTGTTTTACTGAAATTGATCCTTTCGTCGTTACCAAAACGTCTTTCAAAAATAAAGTCATTCGCAGCTTTATTTAGGTAGCCAGCTGTTTTATTTTATTTTATTTTTGATGTTTTTTGTAAACTTATATATGTACTTGTACTTACACATAGGTAATTTGTGTATTGTTATGTGATAATTATTATTTATTCATTCATTTACCAATATATATACGTTACAAACATTATAATTAAGTATTTAAATATATATGTATATATTCGTACATGCATTTATTTAATATGACGCATAGACTTGTGACTTTACTCGTATACCTACAATCAAACAACGTTACAAAGTAAATAATTAAGCATTAAGCATTAAAGTTCTTGTTCTTTTTTTTATTCAATGTAGTATGTTAATATTAGGAAACCTGTAATTGGCTTTTTTTTTTATGCATATCCTTTTGTTAATTGTGTACTTAATTTTAAGCTGTTGGTTTCGTCAAATAAATAAATAAAAATAAATAAATAAATAAATTATTTTTCATGTGATGAATATATTAGTATTCTTGTATTTGTAAGGATGCGGTGTTTAAAACGTAACGGCCGTAACAATGGTGAGAAGCCTGACGGGAAGTCACCCCAATTTAGAAATAGTCTGCAAGCTCGGGGACTGATGTTAATGACTACAGTCACGAACTCTATTCACGCTTAAACGGCCTTACTCATAAACGCTATTTAACTAAATCTACTGAATAAATGGTCAAATAAATAACGTCACCTTGCTGTCATTGTCAAACAAGTTGACATTATTTAGGTGATCACTTAATCAGCTTATTAGTTAAATAACGTTTTATGAGTAAGGGGTTATAAGTTCATTTCTGTGTAACGTCATTGTTAAGTACCTACTGTATTCCTGATATCAACTTTATTTTTAACGTCACGTTCTTAGGTAGTTTTATTTTTTGGAATCATCTAGGTGATTTTATCCTTGTTTTCCCCAAACACCAACTGACCTAGAAGTTATTCGGGTAAATTCAAAATGGAAAGTAAAGGAATGTCAAGACATGACGTCCATTGCTAATTTGTTATTTACACCTCCAACACTTGACGGGCATATTTATGTCGATCGATTTTTGTCCTCATTTTAACGAAAACAACACCTACAACAGTTACTGCTTTATAATTTCTGGACACACTTGTCTTTTATTGTTGACGTCCTAGTTTAATTCGCAAATGTGTACAGTAATGGAAGGTTGTTCTGAGTATTTCTTAATACCAATATGAGGTATTTATAGTGTTAACTCACTCGACTGGTGTAAGTATCAGAGTCGCGGTCGTCCGCCAACCGGTCGAGTTGTCGATTGAAGGAGTCGCGGGAGAAGTCGCTGAACTTGTTGAGTTGCGTGTTGCGCTTAGTCTCGCGGTCCAGAGTGTTCTGCCCGCGGATACGGTCAGATGGGTTGTTGGGAGACTCGAGGCTAGACATACAACTTTATTATTATGCAACACACATGTGACACGTGGCTAAATTAGTTAACAACTTGCTTCCATTAAACCACATAATACTATTCATTTAAATCTGCTGAACAGATAGGAGCAGTGTATAATTATCTAACCTATTAGTACTCAACATTTGTCTTGTTTTTTCAACAGTATCCCAAGAGTCACGTCTGGGAGGTTTTCCACCAGGATCACCAGTATCTGTCAAATAAAATAGAGCCGTAAACATTTGCAAAGTAAAAAATAAAATGTTAGCAGAAAAAGGCTATACGGAGACAGGAGGGCTACATGAATAGGACATTTATATGCAACCCACTACCATTATATCGGTCAGCTGTCAAGAACAAAATTAGGATCTCTGATTTATGGACCATAAGTGAGAGTCATAAAATGCGGAGAATCGCTTAGCTCAAGCAACATAATTGAAGGTGTATTATAATGTTTGACGTACTGGGACTGCCAAGTCTCTTAACCCGTTCGGTTTCTAGTGAAGAGTAGGGGCTGTTCTGATCTAGGTTGTCTTGGGAGCCGCTGAATGAACTATACATCTTGTAGTTTGATTTCTTTTCTACGACACGTTTAGAGGTTGTCACGGGGCTGTAGCGCTCGATGGGACTGCTTACTCTGTAAACATAACGCATATTATAATATACATGGTATAAGTTAGCTAGATGTGTGTGTAGACACGTACTATAAAGCGTATGTTCTAATTTCAGTTTAATTTATGTAAATGGAACCTTTAATAAGCTTTTGAAATTTGAATTTACGTCGAGTGAGGCATGCTGTACAGCTAAAGATATTGTGTTCTTTATCACAGAGTAGGGTTGTGTTTTATATCAAGTTGTTTGTGTTTTTATATACTTCAAGAGTAATTTGTATATGAATAAAGCTTTGTAAAAATGACGACAGTTAGTGTATCAATGTTTATTATTAATCAAATATAGTATTCGACGAAACATTATAAATTTCCTGAAAATAATAATTAAAACCACCTAAATGCAAGTTGTTCTCACGCACAAAGGGTTTCGTACAATATTAATAACACCAACTTAATTATTGTGGTTCTGTTGCTCAAATTTAACGTAAATTTAAATAATTTACGGTGGAATTTTGCTGTGAAATGCCTAGTAGGCTTAACAAAATATTAATGTTACATGGTATATTTCAATATTATTCGTTTGTGTTGCATAAGAACAGGATTTCAATAATTCTATTATTAGATTTCATTATTATTTTTTCTTATATAACTAAATCGGTAAATAAGCGCACGGGCCGCCTGATGGGATGCGGTTACCATTGCCATAAGGACACTTGCAACACACGGGGCATCACTCACGCGTTACCGACCCGTCCCCCCTAAGCACTGGCAACCTTACTTACGCGCAGGAACACAAGAATAAGTAATTTGGCCACTTATCCAGTCGAGCTGCTCTTTGGGCGATTAAACTCTATGCTCTACCTCTCTCAAATTCTCAACTTTTTACAATGTTTATTTATTTATGTTATTCGTAAAGAGGTCATAATAGGTTACGGTAAAAAATATATGACAGATACGATCTGGGTGTAGGCTTAGTAGCGTTCCGTCGGGTCCGTTTGGGTACCTACGGAAGCCAAAAAATTGGCTGTGATTTCCGAATAAACACACGCACACTTAATTTTCTAAAAATGTTTAATAAGCACCAATTTTCCCTTTAAGACATTGTAAAACGACTAATGAAAGTTTTTAACATTATATTTCTCGTCTCGTGTACAAACTGTATGCAGGTGAATATTGCACGTACCTGTTAATTGGACTGGCGGTTCTATTCAAAGGGCTGTCTTTTCTCGTCAGCGGGCTTGTTGTCCGCCCCACTGGACTCGTCCCCCTGTACGGACTGCTCTCTCTATACGGGCTAGTAGATCGATTTATGTCGAGCCGGGACCCGTTCCCCAAATGCTTGGTAGTTATAGGACTGGCCGTTCTATTTCTAGGACTTTCGGAGCCATATCGACTATTGAAGTTTTCCTTTCTGTTGACTCTCGAGGTCGAGTACGCGGAATCTGTGATATCGTAGCTTTTCTCTTTGACATCTGAGCCGAAAGAGGATTTGTAATAATCACTGGAATCACGTCTCTCATCGCGTCGATCAATAGAGCTGGTACTGTGCTGTTTCGTTGTATTCGTGTCGTATAAATTGTAAGGGTTCATGGGACTTTCCGATCTTAATCGGGTCACTGAAATAAATCCAAAACATGAAATTGTTATTCGTTGTTTTCAGGTAAAAATATATAGGTTATATATTTTATATATAACTTTATATAATATTTAGGTATATACCTGGACTAGATATTCTCGCATAAGCTGGTGATGGACTAGAGCTCTCTCTATGCTTTTTAGAACGTGGTCCCACTCTAAATGTATGCGGTGAACCGTGGACGTCGTATCCGTTGAAATATATATACAGCTGTAAATTATTTTGTAAGTACGTATTACAGATTATTTATTTTAGGAATAGTAAAGTTATTATAAAGACAACAAATGAGCATTTACCTGCCCTATTCCCAATCATATGAAGTATTAACAATTATACTTACTCTATGTTTTCCAGGTGCTTTTGGCATGAAGGTAGCACGATATTTAGTCGCTGAGAGTTTCTCAAGAGCGCACATAACGCTCCGTTTGTCGTGAACAATATCTAGCTGCAGGTCACCTCTGACCCCGCATCCGCTAGTATCCAGCTCAAAGGAGTGAGGCTTGAGAGGCTCAGCGCCATCCAACGCCCCTGGACTGAGTCGCACTCCGGCAGGATCGAACACCTCACAGGTGAATGGACCTCCCTTTAACATCAAAAAAACTTCATAGTGACGTATAACATTAATAAGAGGTACATGCAGTAGGTATGCGTAGTCAAAGATATTGTATGTAGCGAAAATATACTACGTCTGTCGATGTGTCTAGTATTAATCCTACACAACTCAAGGCATTTTTGTTTCACACGTATGACGTAAGACTTAACTGAATGAAAATTATATGAATATATTTAGTACCTGAATATGCTGTCCTTTATAAGTAATGGCAATAGTCCAAGTACCGGCTTCATCAGGTTGGAAGGTGGCGCTTGAGGCGGTAGTGCCGGGTGCTGACGGCGGGGGATGTCGAGGTTCCAAAGGTACAGCGCGTCCACTTGGAGAGTGGGCTGTCACGTCGATGTCCTCTCTTCTGGGTGCTCCTAAAAAGAAGTATTTTTATTCTAACTAATATTATAAATGCGAATGTGAGTTTCTTTGTTACGCTTTAACCGATCACGATGAAATTGGGCACGCAGTTAGTCTATAGTATGGAGAAGGCTACATTTTATCTACGGCTGTAGACAGCTAATACGTAAATAAATACAATATTATTTTTACCTGTAGCACTAACAAGTACTTCCACGATACTGCCAGCAGCACAGGGAGCCATGCCAGGAGGCGGTACAGTTACTAATCTCGGCAACACCCTAAAGAAATATCTTCCATCCACCCTGAAATATGAACAAGAATTCTTGACATGTGTTATGAATTTTTTAGATCAACGTACTTGTTACGTTCGGGCAGATGATTCTTGGGTCAAAATCCTTTATTCGCACTATTATACAATTCCCTTTGCACCAATGATAAATAAGTCAACCTTATATTGAGCAGATTTAAATTATTCTTCTAGTTTTGCCCTAATATTTTTTGTCAAAGTCGAAGCCTTTTAAGCAATTTAACAGTTCGGAAATAAGCCTTCAACTGAGGAGAACCGGCAAGAAACTCGAGATACATTTACGTCACGTTTGCTATAATACGTTTTGCTATTTGACAGCAATTTCCCAGAAATATCTACCTGATATCATCAACAGTGAGCACGATTTCATGCATGCCGGCGTGTTCCGGTACAAACTCGCCAGCACCTCGCGCGTCCAGCTTGAGGCGAGACTCCTGCTCCAAAGGGTTCACGATCGACACCTTCACGTCTGATATGGACAACTCATTTGATATGCTCTCCACTTTTATATATGTCTGAAATATAGATCAATGTATGAATTACTAAATAAGATAAGTCTGGCTTTTGAGACCAGTGAAATTTTAGCAAGAGTTATTGTGCAATTAATTTTGATCTAGCTTCCACCACGCAGTTTTACCCGTGGGATCTAATATTTTCCGGGGTTAAAAAGTATTCTAAATAAGCCAGAATATATATCTGTGTCAAATGTCATGTAAAACCGTTGAGTTGTTTTGAGTCAAAAACATTTAAATTCACTCTTCTAAACATTATGTTTCTAAAATAAAAGTACCCCTAAGAATTACATATGACATTGTAACAAAACCTATTGTCATATATTTCTGCTTAGTATTCTGTCCCAAAAGAAAAAAAATACAATAGATAACACAACAGTTAACTGTAGTAGTATTAGGAAACAAAAAATACTAACGGGCTCTCCAACTCTCCCGGAAGTCGAGTCTAGTGCCACCCTCAACATGTCATGGACAGGCGGTATCGGAGGGACATTTTTGAACTGAGTGGCCCAAGCCATTACACCCAAGTGCTCCACGTCATTCTGACTCATATCCCGCGCAGACAACACCGGCTGGACACCTAAGCATTTAAGGAAAACATGGGTTTGCTCACAAAACATCGAATTACACTATACATTCAAAACTGAAATACAGCTTTTTTAATCACAACAATTGGAATAAATAATATCTGTCTTTTAATAATTAAACAAAACAAGCAATTTTATATATTCAAAAATTGTTCTCTGCGGAAAATTCCACGAAAGAGCGTATCATTTGGTTATTATCACAATTAAATATGACTGAGTCAGAAGTGCTACTTTGATGTTTTTATTTGAATGAATAAAGCTTTCAGTCTCGAAAATGATATCCAACAAAAAATAAATCTCAAAATAGTATATCAGGATTGCAACCTTCAGCATGGAAAATATTTTCATATCATTTTTGTAAATGGCAGACGGAACGAAGACGGAAATGACTCCTATAATCCGGCAGAAAATTGCCTGCGAACCGAGGAGACGCGAGACGTCATTTGTCATAAGTGATGTTATCATTGAAAGATTGTCTCTTCATAGCCCTCAATATAATGCGCATACCGAGTTTTTTAGCGGCATCGATAGCCTGTTGATTGTTGTCCTCCCACCGCGCGGGGTCGCGCCGCAGCCGGCTGAGCGGAGGCGCGGGGCCGCCCAGGGACCGGACGAGCTCGTTCCCCACGCGTCCATCATTCCAGTCCGTCTGGGAACAAACGACGGACCTTTTTATAAACCTGCTAACTTAATATCGAAAACAATGGATATTGCGCGTATCTCTATAACGTTATGGCTTTTTAACTCTACAAAGAATTCACGACGGCTTTGGTATGTGATGTAATCTACAACACATACCAAAGCCGATAATAAATAATATTTCGTTTAACAAAAGCAAATTATGCAAAAAAAACATTAGAATGCAGAAATTACGGGCCAGTTGGCGTGGTTAGTGAGACCCTTACATCACGCTGCAGGTCGTGGGTTCGATTCTCATCCAGGACATGCATTTGTGTGCATGAACATGTCTGCGCATCCTGAGCCTGGATGTAATTATATTATATATATATAAGTATATTAAGTATGTATTTACAAAAAATAGTATGATATACTGATACTACATACCAGCCTAGTTATCTGATTTCCATAGTACAAGCTCTGCTTAGTTTGGGATGAGATAGCCGTGTGTGCAGAATGTCCCAGGATAGGTATTTATTTATTTATTAATGTTTTATTACAATACCATACTTACAAAAAATACATATGTACTGTGCAAATGTTTCAACTTATATATATACTACTATAATAATCACTTTCATAGCAGTTACTGAACCAGAAAAATTGTTTCACGTAGTCTTACCGTAAAGTTAGTTATTGCCCTCTCTAGCCTGGAATTGACCCATTCGAGCGCAGCCCTGTAGCCTGCCGAGCCGGGCTTCATGAAATACGACAGGTAAGTCATGCCTGAGAGCTCGTCCAGCCAGGGAGAAGCTAAGTATTCCGGCTCCAATACCATCGGCACTTCTAATTCTCGATGCGCTAGCTTCATAGCGCGACGACAGTTTTCTACGGCTTCGTGACGATCTATCGATAGAAGACAATTGTGGTAATGTACGATATGATTATCGATGCTTTCAGTATTATGCCAATTCAATACAGATTACAATTATTTTAATAGAATATTTACTCTTAATAATAAGCGAAACAACTGTAGCAACTAGATTTATTTAGAATTGGAAAAAGGAGATTAATTACAATACGTGTCAAAATCGAAACTTTGCTTCGAATTAATTCGAGTAATTCAAAAACTCCTGTGACTTGTTTGTCTAGACAGCACGAACTTTTACTGGAATACTCGTTATATTATCTACTCAAACCTGGTTCAGGTTAGGTGATGTATGATGTGATGTGATGGAAGTGTATAAAACTGCCATAAAATTTACGAGTATGAATATTTCAATATGTACCTATTGGCGTAATGGTTTGTAGCAAACGCTGTAATGAAATCTGTCATAATCAATACTAACTAAGTTCCCGCCAGTGCGGGAAAACGCCGGGCTTGCAGTAGTCGAGGAGTGCCGAGAGCAGCACCCCGCTGTTCCAATCCGTCGTCAAGTTGTTGACGCGGCACTCGGGCAGCGCCGACTGCAGCCACGATAACATCAACTTTCTGCAATGAAACACCAATAAACGTGCAATTTGCCACCCTTTTAGCTGAGTGGTTAGTGAGCGCGGCCCGGCATTGGCACCGGGGCGGCGCGGCGCGGCACTGCTACTGACACAACATCTCGATCAATAATATCTCAATTAGACCAAAGTTTTTACGGACATAAGTTAAATAATTAGCTGTTATTTGTAGCTACAAAGCGCAAAAATATAAACTTTATTTTCAACTGTAGTAGAAGTACTATGTTGTATTTCGCAATACACTGGAACTAGTAAGCAAGCTACCAAGCGTATCTCTAGCTATGTTTGCTCTTAAATGCAACCGTGACGTGAGACATGGACTGCGCCTGCGCAGGCGTGTCGCGCTAATTGCTCTTACGCCAAAGAAACCTTTTGAGCTATTTAGATACAGTTAGTTTTTAAATTCAAGGCTTGTTATGTTCTGAAATAACATCCATTGCAGCATGATCTACCCATTCGTGAGAACGAAAATTGAAACGCGAATTACAAAATATCAATATTAGGTTATTATTTATTGCTATCTTTGTAGATAAATCTAGTGTCTACATAGGTATCAATCAAGAATATCGGTCACGGTCGATGAATTATCGTTTTTTGCTTGACTATTTGTTAGATCGGTTAGTGTGTCTAATCACCAATATCTTTTAGTTTTATGAGATGACTTATTTTTCATTCGTAAATGTGGTGTCTGCAAAATATATCTTACCTTGGAGGGAATTTACTTCTGCCGATTTGGTATCGCACGATCAAAGACCAAATCAAACCCAATATCAACTTGAGATTTCCATTAACGATGTCAACATTACCTGGAAGTGATAATATACGACTTTATATTTGTTCTGTAGCCAGCAAGTAAGCTCGGTAAGTACCTACTTCATTTTGAGATCAATAAATTTCTCTCTTTTAGATAGATTGCTTATTTTGTATACATAAAGGGAAAATGTATAATCATCCTTAAGTTAATAAAGGTAGAGTCGATGTAGATCGTACTACGTTATAAGCATTTATTACATTAATTCAAAGCTAAAATACGTTAAAGTTGCATCACTATACTACATATCTTAGAGACAACCCCTGCATAAAATTAACTTACTTAATTTTAAAATATGATGCCGCTTATTAGTATTCAAAACTAAATTAATAGCGGACGAAGTCGCGTACTACACCAATGTGTTGCAAGAGTATCAACGTACGTTGCATTCACTGGAAACCATTAAAGGAGCAAAGCAGAATTTATTACCATTTAATGTACCGGTGTGGCGAGCATTATTACTAAAAGGTATATCTATGTACTATAGGGTACCTACTGCTGCTTGCTTTCAATCGTCAACAGAAACTATCTAACCATTAGAGCATTTTTCATAAATAACGGAAAAAAAATAAGACATACATCACAGAGCAAGGTGTCCTGCGCGAGTTTTATTTTCTATGCTCATCACGCCGTTTACCTACGCAAGTTCTCAATAGCGCTGGCTGTATAATTTTATTTTTTTAATTGGGATGATTTCATAATTTAATTTTTTTCTTTATGATATTCGTTTGTTTTTTTTTATCTCCTATCGCTTGAGGCTTGTGCTTGACCTGACCCGCTATATAATTGTCCCGCGCCTTGTAATATAATTTTATTTAAAATTCATGAGAAATATATTGAAAACACCACCTACACACAGATAAACATACAGTAACACAATTTAACAACATTACACTACATTTTAACTATGGTGTAAGTGCAGTGCAAACGTCTTCGCAACTTGCGTAATTGGTAGCTATAAGTCCTAATTTTTTTTACATCGATTCCCGCAATATCAGCGCATATCAACGGCCACAGGGTGAATCCTGTGCCCGGCGTAATTATGCTCTATGAATTCTATGTTATACATTTTAGATGCAATTATTAGAAACAAAATGTCTTACCAATATTAACAAGTTTAACCCCATCGTCTTCAATAGCCTGCAGAGCCGTGGTAACATTTTCTAACTTGTGATGCTGATTGCTGGGATTCGGACTCCATCCCTTCAGTCTTCGGCCTTGTAGGGCTTCTACTAATGCACATAGCACTGTACCATCTCTAAGATCCTCTACGAGGTCAAGAACCTGTAACATGAAATACTAATGTTGAACAAAGTACATTTCTCAAAGGCAACGTAAAATATCTAAATCATGTCTGATTAACGTATACTTGTAAATCGATTAAAATACTTAGTTGTTTCTCAAATACCTTGATGTTCACAGGCTTGAGGGTTTCATTGACCCAGTTCCTAAAGGTGTTGGCTTGAATTTCGACCCAGAGGTCTTCATGGCCCTTAATTGCCATGCCCTTAGCAGCTGTGCCTTCAGGGCTACGAGCTGCCAGCCCGGCCTGAGTGATGCGCCCTGCGGAGCCCTCGTTTGAGTGGGCTTTTAAGCCCTGATGCGTCACTCTCACGCCCTCCATATTGATTAATCAGTCGGTTACTTATAAATAATTCGGTAGTTTTCGTTTAACTTCATTTTCTTTGGCACAATACATCGTTGTCATCTGGAAAGGATACAAATATTTTGACCTACATAAGACATCAGTCTAAATAGGAGTCAGAACATGATTTGTAGCACAAATAATATAACGTGCATTTGCGAGTGAGCCATCAATAGTTGGCAGGGGGTAAACCTACCTAGCTCCCGTTTAGTTACTACGCTCATGTTGTACATACAAAAGCTAAGTATACCTATATCTAGATACACATAGTACGGTTTATACACTACAGCAGGTAATGTATGAATGACTCCGTTGAGAGCCTTCTGGCATTTCCGTAGGAGATAAGTTGGCCTGTTATTGTTTACGCGTAGGCCAAAGTTTTGATGACCTCCGGCAGTAACGCCCGACTCGTTAGACTCATCAATGTCATAGAGACCGAATCTAGAGTTTTGAGCAGATTGATGACGCATTGTCACTTTGTGTTTGATTGATTACTCTTTCCGACAATATCTGCCGAGTCCGCGCTTCTGTGAGAATTGTGAGATACTAAAAGCTAACCAGTTATAAATACCTACTATTCAGCGGTATATAACGTTTTTATAACTCGACATTATGACTAGCAGACCGTTTCAATGAAAAACTGCATTTAATGAAGAGGATTTCTAAGATTTGCACACGAGCTAATTAATTTGCGTGGTTTTAGGCACTGAAAAAGCTGAAACGCTTGGTATGTTTCGGTCAAGATTTAATTATTAACATTATATTTGTATCTTAGTTATTCAATGTAGGTGTAGGTAGATGTTATACGTGATGTACCTGTTTAAAATGTGTGTGTGTGTGTGTCAGCAGCCTGCCAGGAACGAGGACGCTGCAATTATTCGCCCGAGAATATCGTCACAGCGGCACGCACTAATTAGTCGACGCACTGTACTTGCACCAACCAACTACACCATATAAGTTGTTACTTTATAGTTGACGGTAAATTGTTGACATTAAATATTTGTGTATGTAAGAATAGGTACGTAGGTATATTAATGCACATGGTTATTTTTCTTTTCATTAGAAAACAAATATGTACTACGAATCATCTTCACAAATAACCAGCGCAGTGCATCCGTTCAAAGAATTTTCAATATTGTATGTATTGTAATATATTTTTAGAGAAGAGAGAGAATATAAAAGTTGCAAGTAAAAATGTATAAACATAAAGCACTTACGTTGTAAAGAATACGCTTCGTGTATACCCATGAGATACAACTGGAAGAATGTAATAATTAGGTAGGTATGTTTTGTGATTCAGAAAGAGATTCACAATATTGCCGGCGCAACTGAACAATAAATGAGAGAGGGGCCTGAAATCCCATACGTAATTCTCGCGTGGACGCTACAACAGGAAGTTTCAAAATGATGTGAAGTTACGCATAAACAAGTAATTACACAATTCTAAAGTAAATAAGACATTTTCTAGAATATTGATTAGTAATATAAACTTCGCTCACGGAAACACGCTACCTACCTAATAGTTAAGATAACACCAATAAAGTGAGTGATACCTCTGGTGTTGCAAGCGTCCATAGGCTACGGTAACTGCTTACCATCAGGCGGGCCGTATGCTTGATTGCCACCTTAGTGGTATAAAAAAAAGTTTTAATTTGGATACGATAGTTCAACAAAACTCTATAAAAAATATTATTAAAAGCTAGGTAAATGAAATGGTATTTAAAATCAGAAGGAATCAGATAAAATCGATGATAAATTCCTTTTTGAACATTTAGTATCCGTAAATTAAAATTATACAGTATAAAGAAGTCCGACAATAGATAACAATGAGCGATGGAAGGTTGCGCTGAGCCGCGTGTGGGCTTCACCACGTTTAAATTGGTTCGTCGATAGGTGTATTATATTATGTAAGTTATGTTATTAGAATCGAATCTTCCGTGGGATGAGTGTTTGCCAACGCGCCACCCGTCGACCACCGTCAATCGTATACAGGTGACTTCGCGTCATATCTATTTTAGGTATATTTGATCTAGTGTTATTATGTCATTGTAAACATACAACCTGCGATCAAAGTCCATTCATTTGTATTGAACATATAATCAAGAATTTATGCTAAATTTCTAATTACGAGTCATCTTGTAAGGTAAACTGGTCTTAACGAGCATAGAATTGATTCAGGTTTGAAGATGCACCAACTATTTATAAACACATCTTAATTTATTTACATTTATTTACTTGTGTTGTATGTTTTTACAAATTGTTATTCTCAATGTCGGCAGTGCAGTATAAAATACAGCAAAAAGAATGATTTTCTACTCAAAAAGTATTTCATCCTTTTCTAACTAAACTAACCAGCTCTAAAAACTGCATTCATCCACTTGTCGTTTTCAGTAACTTCAACACAACCAGATAAAATAGTCCATTTTATTTATTATTTATTTTATTTATTTATTTATTTATTTATCATTTTAAAGTACCTACTGCAGTATAGGTATAGCGGCTACAGCAGAGCACAGTTTTTGTAAAGTGTTTTGTCGATCCCATGGGATTTACTATTGATCTATTGATTTACTATAATTGGTGATATACCTACTATACGATACTTATTGGCCATAAGGACAACTTTATCAATTTTTGACCCCCAAGGACACATAAGAACAGTCGGAGAATTTCAAAGATTGAGTAAAATTAAATGCAACCGTTTAAATTGGAAAACGAAATGCGCGAGAGTGAAGAGAGAGAGAGAGAGAGAGAGAGAGAGAGAGAGTTTTTAGAGTAATGCATAGGTTTTCAAGTTTTTTTAAACTAAAGTTGGCATGACAATGTGAAATCGCCCACTACAAGACGCTCTAATTAAGACCGTGAAGACACGAAGTGACGACTTATTAGCACCCATACACACATAAAAACACTGTCTAATTACAGCTAATTTAAAGATTAATACTTATAGCATACGGGTGCAGAAAAACGTTGGTATTGTGGGATGATTGTTATTGAGTGTCGATGAGACACGAGCCACCCACTGAGAGATGATTTGAATCAATTTATGGCGTTACGGTACAGTGCGGTTGGAGTGGAAGTTCATAGTAAATGAGCGAAAGATATTAATGATTCGTCTCGGTTATAGTTTTGATAATGTTCTTTCTTATTAACTCATCAATTAAGTTTTGGATTTTATTACGAATTTGGCTTTAGCTTATTGATCTCTTCATCGCAATACGGAGGATAAGGGTCAGAGTTATTCGGAAATGACATTAAATCTAATTGTATAAAATTCAAATTAATCGACCGTTTAAGCTTGCGTATGGGACGCACGCCCTATAACTACACAAAAAAACCATGAACTGCGAGTCAACTTATTATATAAAAAACAAGACTATCATAAAAAAATATTTTTTAACAGAATATTTTAATGATGAATGTACTTTTTGTTGTCTGTACTTGCATTGTCATCCAATATACTAACGTATACCAAATTTCAGCGCAATCGGATACTGGGAAGTGAGTCAAATTTAACTTACAAGATTCGATTATAGACACCGGACAAGTGAAACTGAATAAAAGCTTGAAAAAATCTTATTTTTAAAACCAATATTAGACGCAGTTTCACTAACTCTACTTTTATTACTAAGGAGCAAGAAACCATTTTGCGCAAGTTATATCTAGATTGCACAAAATTACATACACGAGGATTGACCGTAAGCACTCACAACATTGACTAGATTGTCGCAAATGGTAGTGTCGCAGTAAAAGTCAAGTGCGTGTTGGGCGAGGCATGGAAATACGCTTCTAGAGATAATTATATACAGTTACGTACAGTCGAGGACATAAATATGTATAACTTTGTGGAATTCAATAGCCATTTTCTCGCACTACATTCAAATATTAAAATATGATACAAACCATGATAGTTTATGTAGATTCTGTCTGTATAATAGGTATCTCATAATTTCAATCAAAAGTTTCAGAGAAAATGGTTTGTGAATTATACTAAGTTTATACATATGTATGTCTTCGACTGTACATTCTTAACTCGAGTATTCTTGTGAGAATAGTTCAACTTATAGTTTAATTAGTATCATGTTCGAAAAATTTAGCTAATCTAAAAGTTTTGCTACTGTAATGAATTTAAGTATCTGAAACTGATATAGATAGTGTATTTTGCGCTGAGCCTCTCGCTTTACTCGTCACATATCGAAACCCGTTATAATGTATATTATTATTTATTTGTAGGTAACCAACCACTGAATGGGTGTCAATTTAACGGCACTACATAGTTGTTAACTCCTTTAGTGGTTATTCGTTTCGTATTTTATTTAACGACTAACGCTCGCCCACATGTCCGTCCGCGTGGAAACATGCACCGATTTTTCCGGCACACTTTCATAAATTGTGATAAAGAAAATAGTTGGTTGTAGTTATGCTGAAATCACTAATATTTTTGATGTTAAATAACTATTTACAAATTGAATATCGCATCAGAAAATTACGTCTAACAGGCGCTTGAAATTGACGTAATTAAATTAAAACGCATGAATAATTAATATGGGATTCGACAAAATATGATATTCTACTGCCCACGACACTATATATCATCATAGATAGTCATGTAACATTATTCAGGTATTTATTTATTAGTTCACATCGCCCACGATCTCGACCGACGTGGATTGATGGCATCACACATACCGATAGATAACTACTGTTCGACTCATGTCCAAATACATTATACTAGTCAATACATAAAAAAAAAAATATATAGGAACATTCTACAGTCGGATCCGCAACTAAACAGTAAACCAGATAACCACTTTTGTCAATAAATACTTGTATAGATGTTTACACAGTATCAGAACAAGCAGATATACTCTTGCACATAAATGTTTATCCAGGGTGGGAATCGAACCCACGACCTGTAGCGTGGCAGTTTACTATACCAACTGGCCCGTTATAATATTATGATGTCAATAATTACACCTAATACGATTTGGCATTAATGTTTAAAATGTCCATGGAGTGTAATTTGTGTCGTGGCTCTTTCAGTTGAACAATACGTTTTATAACAAAGCTAAATTGTATTTTGGTTTGTGATCGACCACAATGCATTTAGGAATATTAGTGGACGTGAAAGTGACGTAATGAGTTGGAAATATTATAATGGTACGTCCATGCTTGGCGAACCGAGCATGAGCCGAGCTCACTGCGAGCACTATTCGCGTAGCGTGGACGGGCTTGCAAGCCTCGAACGAGCATTTATCTCGCGCTTGACTGCGCTCCGCCCGGTTGTCAGTTTTTTCACGAACACAGGGATTCGCATCGTGCTCGTTGTAGGCTCGTTGAAGGCTCGGCAACGAACGAATCCTGTTCGTTCGAGGCTCGGCTCGTGCTCGCTTCGCGTAGCATGGACGCACCATAATAATACATGTACAGGCCAAGTTCATGTGGTAGAGTAGCATCTAGAAAATTTTACTGATGTCTCTACTATTTTGGGAAAACAGAAAATATTCAGCAAGATCTGCTTCGAATGGTTGCTATTGCGGCCTGAATGGAGCCCAATTTACGTGCTTTCATCACTCGATGTTTAATAAAAAACATGGCGGATATCTGACAAAATAAATTGAATTTCATGATTTGAGAGTCGTGTAGGAGCCGTCTTTTGTACCTAGTGATTATGTTATATGCTCTTTGATGTAGAGTAAATAACAGCTGATTCCATTTTTGCATATTATTTATTAACAACGGATTAAAATAATTTCTCTGATAACTTTCTTTGATATCGGAAGAACAATTAAGGTATAAATCAAGTAGGTAGTCAAACACTTCGTGCGACAGTCAGGAAGCTAGGCATGTTTCCGTTGCCGTTATTATTCTCCATCATGACAACAACGCATGGGTGTTCGGTGCTCACGGATCACGAGTTAACACGCTACGATATACCCACTCACAGTACATGTACTAAAGCTACATATAGTTCGTGGAACGATTCTCATGACTAATTGAGCCATAAGAGCGTAGAATGAACTAAAAAGGACTGCATGAGTAGTGGTACTTTTTGAGAAAACAAATCGCAACGGGAAGATCTTTCGGATCAATATATCAGCGATCGCCGATCACGTATTATAAACTGGACCAAACCTAAAAATCCTTTCCACTGATAGTCATTTTTTCTTCTAGAGATGTTTGAGAAGCGATAGAAATCAATTTTCAATTTGGAGGGAGGATGGTTTATGATCTGCTGCGTAAAGTCCAGTGATAAGTGTGCGCGCCGAGATGTGTTCGAGTATATATTGTGTAGCCTTTGTTACAGTTATTATGGTATACCGTGATCGTGACAGTTATGTTTAATAATACCCATTGCGGGTAGTTGAAGACAACTCTCGCCCATCAAGATGCTTATACTCGCAGTTCATGCAACTGGATCGAAACGAAGAGGATTGTCAAAATAAATCTCAATATCATTATCATAGAGTTAGCATATTAATAGAGCGACTGTAAGCAGTTGAGCCCGTGTGAGCACGGGTACGACATAGTTTGAACGACTAAAATACATAATAATGAATGCCAATTTCTCGTTACTTACTACCGACAGCAAATGACAAGGAATCCATATCCTCATCCTGCATCCTGACTGTAAATCAACTAGTGTATGATAGGTATATCTGTGAATGCATCTATATGGAAACTGCTCACGCTTCGTACAAGGTAATAACGCTATCACTCTATGATATTCTTACTCTATGGTTTTTATAATAAAATCTTAGCGCGAATAGACCTCCTCTTTCCTCGGTGTTGTAGAAGTTTTTAATTTTCATCACAGTTCAAATGAGAAACATTTATGATATTATCTAATTCTGTACCTAGCAATTAAGTACAGCTTGTTTTCAATTGCCTATATACTTTAATAATTATTCTGTAGTAAATATAATTATCAAGTACGTACGCTTTGCCGGCAATGAGAGACCTAATGAATCTGACTGTGATATTACTATGCAAAACCTTTTCTTTCTTTCTTATTTATTTCCACCCACATTAGAAAGGTATCATATATTACCTATAAGTGTGTACTGATGATTCACAAACATAAATTCCATATCGCATCGAATGTATTTCAAGGAACATAATATTTTGAACAATGGAGTACTCGCATCCACGTAGGTCACAGTTAAGTAGACTCCAATATATTATTATTCTTCGCAAGTACTTGTTACGGCGTTGGAGAAGCTACTTACAAAGCATTGTTGAGTTTTTGCTATCAAAATAATTATCCATAATTTAATAATGTACTTATTTAACACAAACATAAATTCCGAGGTAACTTGTATAATATTAATTAGCGACATTTAGAGATCATCAAACATTGCTATATTGTAATTTGTACATATTTATTGTAAAAGTCTAATTATCTAATTTATCAATCTGATAAATATTTATTCCAAAAAGGTTACGAACTAAAGCTGAAAATATGAAGAGAAACCGAAACACCGAATTGGCTTTTACGCCATCCTATTAAAAATATACAGGGTGTTGTTTTGGTCAGCGACGAGCGACTCAGGGTCGATAATACAAATGATACTGGTGCTAAAAAAAATATAAAAAAAATACTTTTTTTTTTTTAAATTATAAAATTAAAAAATAAAAAATTTTGAAAATCATGTAATAAGCTAAAGTGTAGACATAATACTCAACGGGAGTACGAGGGAGTAAAGGGGTGGGGCGATGGCGGCTTGCGCCTAGCTCTAGTCTGTGCACGTGGCTAGTAACCATACTTTGCAGTTATTTTATTTCAAATTGAATAAGGTATTTCTCAACATATTTACAGTATTTAATGGAATTAAGTCCATTTTTGGGGAATATATATTTTGTACTACCGCTCCTGGGTCGCTTGTCGCTGACCAAAACAACGACCTGTATATTACGTATAAGCTCTGGCATCGTATTTTGGCAATAAATTATGTAAGAAACGAAGATAAAAAGGAACTCAGAGTACGTATTTAGTTTATTTCTTTCGATTTCAGATTTTACTAAGAAATAAGGACATGACCATTTATTATGTAAACAAAACTCGCAATAAAAATAAAAACAATATGTAAAATATTGGGATGTTTTTTTACCACTGCATGGTCTCTCCATTAGATTTCCATCCATTTATTGGGTATATTGTGGACAACATAGTCCTAATTTTTTATTACAATGTTTACGAAGTATCGTAATATATATAAGCAATGTCTCCGTCTTGCAATTTTAATTAGATAATTGCAACATATTGACATTGCTCAGCTAAAGCATGGACTTAGTTACGTTTATTTATCCTGGCCTTATTGTAAGCATCCTTATAAGGATAACTCTATCTGCCGCCCATACTAAACAATTTAATCTAATGACATGTTAATGTTAATACAGATTATTTTATCTCAATCTCTGAGTACGTACAAGGTTTTACGGAACCTTTGATTAAATTACATTTGCTGTACCCTACTTATAATTCATTCCGTATGAATAATATGCTTAAATGTTAAATGCGAGGACTCGAGAACTAAATATGAATCCACTCAACAATGGCAGTACTGGCACTGGCCCTCTGCGATAAGGGAACCGGTCGCCAATATAAAAATAAATAATGGACCCTGCAAACATCCGCACACTTTAGTTTGACATTCATGGTTTTTGTTGTTCCTGTAGGAAAATACGAAATATTCAGGGTTTTTTTGACTAAAATTTAGCAAAATGTAGCTAGGTAGGTTATTTAAAAGTAGAGATAGAGAGGCAGATATTTAGTAGCTATAATTTATTAGAACATGAAAATCAGATAACAAATGAGCACATCATACTCTGTACCTCAAGTCTATAAGAAGCTGGACAGCTAATTATCGAAGAAGCAACAAGAGCAGGTATACCATTTTCTGCTTTAGATTATAAAGTTTCCCAACTTTGACTTTTATTACCGGTTGCTATCTGACGTCATCCTCAATTCCTCAGATTTCAGGACATGCTAGGTGACACGAGTTATTCAATACATTTCTATTGTTTTTGTTACAAACTGTTATTTGGCATGTCTTTGTTTATTTCTCTTAATTTATTTTGGTGAGAGTAAATGTTACGTAAACAAGCAGTACAGCTGTAACTTGAAAATGGTTAAAAATATATACAGGCACAATATTAAATTTTCAGGATGTCGGTTGTTCTGTCTCATCCTGTATACAACAACAGCTATCTAGAGAAACTTGAACTGATTTACCATGCTCTCCGAGACTGCAGTAGGTCTATATTCGCGTTGCTGCGTAAATTGGCAGATTGATTGCACAGTAAGACCACCACAGAGACGTTTCGATAAATTGGATACGATTCGTCTTACATTGCTGTGTTTCCTATAGCTAAGTGTGAATTATTGTACTATGAAATTGCAATGTAATGTAAATTGGTGCCATGTCTTGGAACGATAGCGGTTTCCGTTAGATTTACCCGCACTATTAACTTGAGATGCCGTCCTGAATAGTGGTCATAGAGATTAATCGGTTAGCGAGTATTAGGCAATTCTTATTTGACATCAAAAATCATACTTAAATCAGTAATTAATAGTGCATAACAGGTCTAGTGCTCTATAACCAACCGTCTTCAAAATTATCTGTATTTTTATCTCTTTTTCTGTATCCTAGCTAGACTAAAAAAGATTGTATACTGACATAATTCTTGCTAAATAAATATTTATTATTGTTAAATATTATTTGTGCTTTCTAAGAACATACTGGAACACAACATTAAGTTATCTGGCTGTGGTATTTTGAAAGGTGGAGATACTTCCCTAGTAGAGCTGTTCTTTGAGCGGAAAACACTATGCTCTACTTCTCTTAAAATTTTCGCCATGGTTCGTGATTCTGTTGTTTACAACTGAACAAATTTTAGTCTCATTATGTCTCTTTCTAACAAAGAACATAAGAAAAGGATGTAAGAAATTTAGTCTAAATACCCGCAAATGAAGACGGCAAAGACTAATTTGACAACTTTAAATATGTTATATCCTTTCTCAATTATGTTTGTAAGAAAGAGATGTGATGTGACTAAAATTAGTATAGTGCGATTTACAACAGAATCGGCACCATTATCGAATTAGAGACTCTTATTATTTCAGTATTCGACGAATATCGAAAATAATGACAAATAATGACGGATATACCGAATATCTACTATTAATTATAAAGGTATAAAGGAAGGCCTTTATACGTAGTGCTTGGAATACATCAGATTTTATGGGTATTTTTACATTCTTAGGAGCCATAATTATATCATTATGACTTACTACAGAGTAAAAACCTACCCCTCGTGTTGATATTCAGTAACCATAACAGGGGTTGATGTTATGGGTTGATGCCTTTACCGGTTCCAGGCACCTGAACTTTTACAGCCATGAACGTATTATTACCTGTGTTACTATTTTTGATATATTTTGATAAATATCGTAATGAAATTGGTACAAGGGGAAACTTGTTTGTAAATGTTTCATTTCTACATTGATAAGATTTCTATTTACATAGTAAACCAACTTCAGCATAAGACGATATCTTAAGGCGACCTTAGCCAACGGTTACCCTTTTCTACCGCTAATGTCAGTATGTATGAAGGACGATTGTATATTCTCTGATAGAAATATATTTCGTACCGAAAGCTTAAAAGAGAGATAATATTGATAAAACGAGAGAGTGCACATACAATAATAAACCTCAAAATAAAGGCTGCGCCGTGAACGCCACAGGTCAATAAAATGCAGCTATAAACAGGAATCAGTAAAATATTCCTTTGAAACTCTCTGATCGTTGCTTTTAAATTGAACATATTTTGTTAACCATAAATAGCATCAAAAACTAGTGTGTATAGAAGAAATAACGATGGGGTGCTAAAATTGTATAATTTTATTTTTAACAAGCGTCTACCTAACGACGTACTTCGTGCTCCGCTGCTTCCAATAAAATGTGCGAACCATCGATGTAGAAAAACCTACCTATAGCTTATACATATAAAAGCTTTTATTGTATCTTTATTTTAAAACAGGAGTAAAAATAAATTGTATTTCAAAAATATAGAGCAATAAAAATCAAAATATAACTATTTATATTTTACGCCCTTTTCTATAAGCCCTAACTTCACAAATTCTACACACCGTAGTCAAAATATGTGGCGTGACGTTTAGAGAATACGAAAACTTAGAAATAAAGGACTTCCCGAAAGTCTGGCACTATTGCCAGACTTACAACAAGCCACATATTTTGACTACGGTGTGTAGAATTTGTGAAGTTAGGGCTTATAGAGTAAGTGCATGTAGAGTTATAAGCTTGGCTCTACATGAGATCTGATAACTTTTTGAAAGTACGAGCCATATGTCTTGGCGGCAACATTTTACATAAAAATGTTTTTGGTGGGATTTCACTTCTTTTTGTAAGTTGCTTATGTTTTTTTTTGTTTGAAATTTCCAACTTTTATAATTTTTTTGTTGTTTGTGTACTAATACAAGCTTACATACCAAATTTCAGCTTTCTAGAACTTCAGGAAGTATGAGTTTTGATGATCATCAGTGAGTCTTAGTTAGATATCAATAAAATCTAAAGTATAAGAGCTATATAAGTTTAAAACAAACCCAAGTTATGAGGGTACAAAAAAACGACGAAGCGTTTCGAGAAAAGGTAGGTAGTGCCCTTTCGCTTCGCTTGGCTGTCCTGGCGGGGGGCACTTCCGTGCCCCCAGATCGAAACTTAATATGTTTAATAAGTTTACTATTGACATCATGTCCTGAGAATTTTGTTTATTTGGTATAATCCAAACCCAAGTTATGAGGGTTCAAAAAAACGACGAAGCGTTTCGAGAAAAGGTAGGTAGTGCCCTTTCGCTTCGCTTGGCTGTCCTGGCGGGGGGCACTTCCGTGCCCCCAGATTTTGATAATAATCTGTGCGCGAATAGACCCGATTCATTAATATCACAAGTATTTATTTCTGATATTATGAAGCATGGCGCTAAAACCTATAGCGAAGGGATATACTTCAAATATACCTAATGATTTGGACGAATTTGCGGCAGACCTCACTATATTACAATACTTTGCGACTACTGTCTCTATTTTTTTATGTCAACTGGTTGACAAAAAGTCAGACGGTCCATCTGATAGTAAGAGGTCACCGCCACCTATGGACATTTGCAATATCAGGGGATTGCCAATGTGCTGCCGACCTTGATAAGCGCTTTTTACACCTAATTTGAAAAACCGCATATCGTAGAGCTGAGGGAAAACCGAAATGGGGAATTTATTGCATTCCACATCCTGGTCCGCAGTAAAAACGTCGGATTGAATCGTGACGATCGAGGCGGCTCGAGGATCTTAGAATGAACTCCACATCGTCAGCGAGCAGTGCGATGGTAAAAAGGTACTGATAGTATTAGCTTAAAAAGTTCTTGAGAACATAAGAGAACATAAAGATGGTAGAAGACACAGAGCGAACCTAATCCTCCGAAGGCTGCGAGATTAAGTCGCCAGTGAGTTTGGGATCGTCAGCGATATGAGTGGCCCGCCTTTGCACCGAGGCAAGTGGATCAAGCTGATAAACGGATGCGCCCGCCCAGAGATGCGAGCAATAATCCATCTGCGGCATATACCTGCGATTAAAAGAACTGAAGCCGCTGTTGTAACGTGGAGTACCACTTTGCCCTATTTAGCACATCCGCCTTTTTTGAAGCCAGTTTGCTGTGCTCTCCATACGACAATGGAACTGGACATCACTCGCAATATCGACACCAAGGTTCCCGATAATCTTTGCGATGTTCGGAGGAGTGTCTTCGAATTGTAGTGCTACTACGAATGAGGTTTTAAATTAATATTATGATCATAGATGTGGAGATAGTTTATTTTCAGTAATGGATTTTCAATGATGGAAAATATCGTGCTGATTTCTACCTACCCCAAAAATCAAAATCAAAGGTTCCGATCGTACGGTCGTTAGGGGAGGTTCGTGACCCTAGAGTGGAAATGATTAAGTAGATGCAATTGAGAATAGAGCTCTATATGAGCTGCTGTTGATATTTTTGTCAGATTCTATAGAATCCAAAATGATGTAAGAATAAGCATATTTGTTTTGTTACTGTGACGTGGCTTTCCAACGCTTTTTGTTGACCCGGGTGGGATCCTCAATTTTGCTCATAAGGGTTGAATTTTGAAATACCACTTCTTAGTGGATGCCTACATTATACCTTTATGAGGACTTAATAACTTGTCTCCGGTTCCGGGCTTTGATATGTCGGTCAGTCAGGTTCTCCTTTTATTAATTTAGATTAATTGGTAGCATTCGGTGTTCTTTTTTCAGTTACATAATATGGACTGTGGTGAGTTTTTATTGTGTATCGATCGTTTATTGACTGTATATTATTTCGTAATATCACGCCAAATGGTTACATGCTGTTAAATCATTGCCTGCATGTCTGTACAAATATGTACACAGAACCATGTAGGTAGGTATACGTAACGTTTGTGGGTAGGTATCTCATTTGGTATGTTTGGTAATATTAATTTATGGAAAGCAGCTTATGGGGAGATTGGAAAAGGGTTCCTTTTGCTCTTAAACAAATTTCACGATAATTTTACGTAGCATAAAATACATTTTATTTAATTTATTATGCGATTTAATAAGATACTAGCAAATAGAGCTAACAGGCATATAATATGATAGTTACAGAAATATATTTTGATAATAAGTTAAAATAGGAACTATAAAAAGTATTATTTAGATGTTGTCATTAATCATTACCATAACCTAATGACACGTGTGCTGTGGGTGGAGTGCGAACATATCATGGGATGATGTCATTACGCCAGCACTCTGCAATCTTTGTCATATTCTGTAGTTACCAGGAAAAGGTGCTCAAAAGGCCTAGGCTCCAATGACACACTAGTTTATTTGACTTTTGTTATGCAAGCTACAAACCGGTCGTGCGTACTTACAATCGAGTCATTCACAAAATACGATGCACCTGTTCTGAAAATACTACGTTCACTAGCCGTAGGTACCTGACAGATATCATACTGCTCATCTGTACAACGAATTTCATCAATAACATGCAAATGTTTTGTAAAAATATTAACTGTACAGAACGCTGACTCGTAAATGCCCTTGTTGATTGCAATCCTGCACAAAACTTTAATGCAGCAGATTTAGTTCACCATTTACCTCGTTTATCTATATGTACGAGCACATCACTTGTTCCGATTCACTTCACTTATAATTCACGTGTAAGAGGATTGTTTTCGTTATTTTGTCACACAAATGTTGTTAGCAGGTATGTGTTGTGAGAGCGCGTATGGGCGCTGAACATGCGCAGGCGAGGCGCGAGCCGCGAGGAGTGACGGACGGAGGCAGCAGGTTGCGCGGGAGGCCCCTGCGCCCGCGCCGGCGCCGCCGCCCGCGCCCGGCAAGGCTGCCCCTGCGCCTCCGGCACGCAGAGCCATTCCGACTGTGACGACAACGTGCCCATTTATGTCTTTGGACATGGTTGACGGTCGCAGCGGCCATATGGTCTCTTGCACTCCGGCTGATTATGTTTTTTCAATGGAATTCTGTAATAGTAGTGAATTACTTCAAGGTGTGGGAAATAGTAAAAAACGAGCAAATATTTTTTGAGTTTCCTGTGTCTGACGTAATACATAGTAGCCTAGATATCTGTATGCTAAATAAAAATTGTAGATCACATAATTTTGAAGATGATACAGTCTTTACTATTATGATATTAGAACATAGGTCTAACTAGCTGTTTCTTGCAGTTTCACCCGTGCTCTATTTATCTGCGTGCCAAAATTCCTCGTGAGGTTTAGTTATGAAAAGGTAAGAACCGACATATTGACAGACTCTCGCATTAATAATATTAGTGTGATTACTTAATTATTTATAATAATAATATATCCTGGTCTATGCGTCACACAAGGCCACTTGATCCCTTATTAAGCAGAACTTTTGCCCAGACTCTGCAAATAGACATGATCATGTTTATGCACCAAAATGTTTGTCCTGTGAGCCCTTTCAGTCACAGGTTTTGAGGTGGCAGTCAGGATATTGATCCTCCACGCCACCTAATCCCGCTATTTATAGTAACAATTCATTCAAAAAGTCATTCATCATCATCATAATAAAAATCAAAAGTTACGACCAGAAGAAAACTCAGTATTTAACATAATCATTGTCTGCGTTACGTGACTGTGTGTAGGTAGGTATTTGTAGAATTTATTAGTGTTTGTTGTGTAAATTAGAGGGAAATGTTTTCGTAATTTATGTGGGCATAAATTATTAATATACAGCCCTTCGTGAACGTGTGCAGCTATCTGTGGAAGAGTTAAATTGGATTCAAGGGTCGCAGAAGGTTTAATTTGATGCGGGTTTGGTCGAGCGAGACCCTTTATGCTAAAGGGAATTTGTCGATGTTGAACTCCTCACAATAATATATTCTTTATTTCTTACTTTAATATAATACAGATACAGATATATATACAGGTCGTTGTTTTGGTCAGCGACGAGCGACTCAGGGTCGATAATACAAATGATACTGGTGCTAAAAAAAATATAAAAAAAATACTTTATTTTTTTTTAAAATAAAAATTAAAAAATTAAAATTTTGAAAATCATGTAATAAGCTGAAGTGTAGACATAATACTCAACGGGAGTGCGAGGGAGTAAAGGAGTGGGGTGATGGCGGCTTGCGCCTAGCTCTAGTCTGTGCACGTGCCTAGTAACCATACTTTGCAGTAATTTTATTTCAAATTGAATAAGGTATTTCTCAACATATTTACAGTATTTAATGGAATTAAGTCCATTTTTGGGGAATATATATTTTGTGCTACCGCTCCTGGGTCGCTTGTCGCCGACCAAAACAACACCCTGTATATACGGAAACACCGCGGGGGTCTGCTAGTTCATAATAAAGTTATCAAACGTTGATTAGCTAAAATTCCGAAGTCTTTATGACAGGTGACATTTGGTGATCGAAAGAGTGAGACGGGGCACACTATTACACTGATTTAGTTAAAAAGCGATTATGAATAAAGGGGTATATCTACAAATTGCTTAACATCTGTATCAGGTCTACAATAATTGAGTGGCAAACATTATCAACCGACTTATTTATTATTGGCACAGGAGGGTTGATATTAATTTTGTTCCTTATGATGATGGTGTCATAAACAACTAAGGAATTTATGCGAAAGAGAAAGAAGTTCGTAATTTTTTTTTCGGTTAGTGAGTAATTCACTAAATAAAATAAAAACAGGCTGGATTATTTAAGATGTCATCATATCGAAACCTACTGATGCACTGAATGATATTGGAAAATATCCATCCAGCACCGGTTGCTTATAATCATTGAAACGCGAATGCATGGATGTGGAGAATTGTCAAGCAAGGAGACCGGCCCGAGGCGCCCTAACTCGTGAATAAATTTGAATGACTGAACAGAGGACACGACGACATTTGGCCTAGAGGCCACAGGTGCCGTCGACTTTACGATTCCATATAAACTTTCGAGTTGAAGAAATGCCAAATATTGTATCCAATCGCTTATTAGTAAATAGCTGCAGTCTTAAACGTCGGGAATCATCTAGTTTACATTGATCTTGCGGGTCAATGAAATTTGAATCCGGGAAGTATATCTATATGGGTTGCATAGTGGATCCCAAAAGTAGGATAAAAGGGACGTAATATCCTGAATTGGTGCAGAATGCTTTAAATGTGAACATAGCTACTCGAATCACATTTATAGTTGGGGTACATAAAAGTGAACATATATAATGTAAAGGTGGATATGATCATGAAAATATGTAGACACCGCGAACATACAACTTAGATAACTCGGAAATGGCAAAACTCGAATTGAATTTTCGTGTTTACCGGGCGCAGGTGAAACGTTTCAAGACAATTTTTCAATAAATGAAATATGAAATTGGTTTTGTCACTGGAAAATATACACTAGATGTCGCTTTTTTTTTTAAATAAAATTCGTATCTTGTATCCGAATTTAAAAATATTAGTTAAACGAAAATTTTCTATTTAAGAGAGTATATTATGATATGTACAGGTTTTCATCAATAACATTTACGTATATAATTTTAAAACTAAAATTCAAATTATGGCCTTTCATAAGGTTTATATATACATCTCAAAAAACATATCCTTGGTTGTTTGCTATTTTGTTTTTCAGTCATATTGCATCGAAATAAAAAGCGGGTTCACATGCGATCTCTAAATTAAAACTTGTGCTCTTGCCGGGATGTTACTTTTTGAACGACGCCCCGGGCCCTGAAACATACGTATCACGTTTAATTTTTCTCACAGCCTCACCATGCCATTGCCATTTCTTGTATGGTACCTATCTCGAAAAAATTACATTTAAAATAGGTTTCATGTTTTTTCGAGACGCGAGTATGTAGAGTCTGGCAAATATGAAGAGAAATCTAAACTTCAAACACGTATATGTATAGGTAACACCTACTGATATTGTGACAGAATACGGAAAGCAACTCCTGGAGTAAGAGAGACTCCTGGTTTCAACACCTGCTGAGTATTCAGAGATATAAATGTAATATAATCTTCTATGAGTTAGAGGGCTCCATCGTTTTTCTAGTTGACTTTAGTTTATGACTCCCCGAAAGCATACTGGGAGTTATCCAATATGATCTAACGTCGCTGCATTGCTGCCAAAATGATTTGGGCTAAGATCAGTACAATATCATGGAGGTATACGATACACTCCCATTTAAACCCAAATTTCGCCCCAAAATGTCTATCCGCTAGTCAAAGTCAAAGCCATTTATTCAATTGAGACCCTAGTAGGGCACTTATGAAGGTCAAAGCTACCAACGGTCCGTAAGTCGGCCAACGGTACAAACGTAACAAACATCTTGAAACAAACGTAACAAAAAGTACTCAAAAATATAAACACGGACAGTCGCATTAATAATATTATTAGGATCATTCGCTCGTCACAAGATATTATGTTACCCATGAATTTAAGACCCACTTTAAATTACAGAATAAAATATATAATGTGACAACGACAGGCTATTTGTTATAATAGGGTAGTAATATGAATTGGGTAGAGAGTCAAGTGTTACTTGGTCGTGTCGGGTTAAACTGTATAAGGATTAATAGCTTTCACATTATTTTTCATAATTTATAAGATTTGTACAAATAACGTTGATTTAGTTAACTTAACTTTTACTTTTGTTTTTTAAGTATATATTATTACATATTTAAAAAATAAACAAAATACCTAGTATCTATGTATACAAAACTTCGAGAGCGCTTACCCTTTGGATTTACAAGCCTCATCGTCTCCGCCCGCTGGTCTTCCGTGGCCTCGATGAGCTTTGATGATAATGAACGAGAAAATCGGCTCGGAGTTTCGCACCAGCAAGTTCCCATGGTCTCAACCGCAAAAGGAGTAAATAGATAATTGGTCTAAAAGATTTAAATTTTGAATTTCCACACCTGTCACATTCGCCAACTTTACAAATCGCGGGTATGTGAGTTATTTTAAACTACTAAGGCCAGGGGCCCAATTCTCACCCAATCGAAACTGATCGCTCGATCGAAAAAAGCACGAATTCTAACTTTTACGAACGTTACGTTATTCTGGCAATTTTATTTTATTTTATTTTATTTAGAAGGGAAACCAGTCAGCTAGAGCGTTGATTGGTCGGGACCATTCGAATTGACTCCGCCCCTCGAAATTTTACAGTCGAATAGGACTCGAACCGTAAGTTCGATTCGAAGGCTAGTTCGAGGGAAGTGAGAATTGGGCCTGGTTTCAATAATTTACGGACCGGTATCGGTTAAGATTTATTAAAATTAAGTCTTATATCTTTACTAATAATGAAGCAAAGACCTCAAAGCTTTGCATAGCAGACCCTCCCATATGGAAGTAGCTATCACAGGTAAAATTAGCTTACGAAATGATGCCCAATACAATAAAAAAAACCTACTATTGCAAAAGGATTCGTTTTTGTTTATTGAAACCGAGCATAAGTCAGTAAACAAGTATACGGCCCGTATGATGGTAATCGGTTACCTCTGGAGGTAAGTTACCTCAGGTAACCGCTCCGGGCCCTTCACCCTCCCCAATGAGCTCTGGCGAACTCTCACACGCGCAGGAATAAAATATAAAGTATTTTGGCTGCGGCATTCTGTAAGGTAGAGGCACTTCACCCAGTCCAGCTGCTCTTTGATCGAATAAACGCTATGCTCTACCTCACTTACTCTTAGATGGGGCAAGTGTATAAAAAATGTGGCATCCTACACAGGAATCTGCCGACACCATGGAATCAAAGACATGCCTTCCGGCCTTTGCTGTCGCGACGCATAATACCAACTGGATCCAGTACAGATGGCTTTGCATAGAATAAGTAATAGTTACTACGTCGACAATGTTATCAATTATAATTTATAATTTACTTGGTAGGTTGAAATACATTCTGTTACCTCCTCGAACATAAGCGACATGTATGCAGGTATTTATTTACAGGAAAAATTTTAGTTTATTTTCAAACTCTACCAAGTAAAGTAAAGCAAACTATTGACAAATCGAATGGCTGCAGATTGTATTATTTGTTTTCAAGTAGCTCTCAAACATATATTTAGAGACACGAATAGGTTTCTCTGGGTTCTTAGACATTCTAGGGACACGTTGTTGTCCACTCGGTGCTACGTGAGCCGCCTGGAGAAACTAGTGCAAATACTTCCGTTCTATATACCTATGTTTAAATAACTACCTAAGTACTTATATACTTTACATTGACGGTAATATGACTCAGCCAACATTTTATTTTCTATTTATGGAGTTTTAAAACTAATGTAATACTCAGATTATTTTAAGACACATAAACCCTACTTTTACAATCTATAAAAGTGAACCAAATGTATTCTTGAAATCTACATAATATTTTTAAACAGCTTCTGTAAGTTGTTTATACCGCGACATAAAAAGTCATTCGAATGTTGGAAAAAGACGCGTTTGTATTTATGACGTTTTTCATTCCTTTGGCACAGTTGAATTAACATTTTTATGGTTCAGCAGCAAATGGCATAAAACCTCGTCGGTCATTAGACAACAGTCAGGGAAACTTTACGCTCGGGTGCGCTATCGAAATTATTGCCCCTGATTCCGCGTTATACACCAACAAATTGAGGGTTGGGGAAGATTATTTCCCATATTTTTATTTTTCTAAACGAGGATTTTTTTTTCTATTAACCAGCGATTGACTAACTTTTAATTGGTAGGTATACCTACTCAAAGAACCAAAATGAATAACATGATATGAATAAGCTTATTCGGCTCTGAATTCGGAAGCACCATATGGTATAGGTTTTAATTTTGTAAAATTATTTTCCGCAGTAATGATATCCATCAAACGCGTAAACAAAGGTTTGCGATAGCGACTAAAAGCATCTCCATGGTTAGGCGATAGAAACCTGTAGCCTTAGCACGAACCACTTTCGTATCGCCTTCGTAGCGTCATCGTATCGAGTAGATGTCACTTTTGACAGAAGTTCTATCGTCTACTCGAAACCTAGCTTGCGAGCTACGTTAAATTCGTCTAGAAATTTTGAAACATACATTTTTGATTTTATTGGTACACAATATTAAAATATTTATTTCCAATAACATAAACTAAATGAAATAATCATCTTATCTTATATTATTAGCTAACGATATAAGGTATTACATCATCATTCCCATGTAAATGTTTTCTTTTTCACCATTGAAACGTGATGAATGTGGAAATATTTTTGAACGTACAGCAAAGAGTTCACGAGTTTAAAGGTTTGAATTTAGAACATAACAAGACGAAGAGGATGAGTCTTGTGAAGACTAAGTTAGAAATAAACTCAACGATTTTCATTTCTAGATTTGTGTTTTAGCAGTTTTAGGGGATTTCATATAAAGAGTGGCTCAACTTGAACTATCAACATCCCCTAACATTTATACACTTATTATAATTAAGTATATATAGGATGTTTCAGAATCAATGGGTTCGATTCAATTATGTTATTTTAACTAAATGATTCACCATATTTAGTTATAAGATTATAAATAATGAAATACAAACTAAAATTCTTAATGCTTCAAAAAATAACACATTCGAAATATTGCAAGTACCTACCTAAGATGCGACGAGTTCACGTAACGCTCTCACTGAAGAAATTACGGTGACAAAGTCTACGCTAGCTGGCTTGCGAGTAGGCGATACCATACGTCAAAATTAGTTCCAATTTTAAATTATATACCAAACCACGTTTACGTAGTGTGACGTGAGGTTAACGTAGTTGTTCGTGCTACTGATTTCAACGTTTGGCAGCATTCGAATGACAGATTCCCATACAAATTTGAGTTAACTCTCTCGATACGAATACGTTACGCTTGCGATAGATTTTCGTGCTAAGGCCTCTGAATGAAAACAATATTTTAAATTAGTTAAATAAAATTTTAGTACCCACCTATAATGAACTGAAAATGGAGCGTGGTGTTTCGCAAATTGAAACTCGTCAGAGTTCTTGCACTTGAGCCAGTAATTAGTTTTGGATTGGTGGCGGCACTGCGGCTGGCAAATGGTGGCCGAGCGCAAAAATCACAAAGTCGCCTATTATAATGGCTTTAGCGAAGGATTGTCGCGACAACGTGCACACTTGAATAAATGACAGTTTACCAAATCCTAAAATTGTTGGATATTTTCTTACATCATAGCTATGATTTTTAAACAGGAGTAGAGTTTATCATCCAATAAATAAAGTAACATTGGGTTCTTCATGAAGGGTGAATAGATTATTGCAGGGTCGGTAATGCGCGTGTGATTTCCCTGGCGTGGCAAGCAGCGATAGCCTACGGTAACCGCTTACCATTAGGCGGGCCGTAGTTACTTTAGTAGCACAAAACAACCTACTACGCCTGCAGGTAAAGATTAAAGCGAAAATGCTATGATTTAGATTGAAACTTGTAACTCAGCGAGGTAATCTGTACTGGGATAGTCAGATTAAAAAATCCTTAGCCTTACTAATATTATAAATGCGAAAGTGAGTTTGTTTGTTACGCCTTCACGCTCCAACTACTCAACAGATCATCATGAATTTGGCATGCAGATAGCCTATGGTATGGAGAAGGAAATAGGACTTTTTACCTCGGGAACGCGGGTGAACCCGCGGGGGACAGCCATTTTTATATTTTTGTTTCTGACATGTTTCCATAAATGATTATAGTAGTGACCCTCTAAAATCCTCATTTCTGTGGGTCAACTAATGCTCACATTGTAAATATTGAATTAAAGAAAAAGAAAAGTAAAAAGACTTATAAATCATTGATCTAAGCTAGCTGGCTGAAATAGATTGAGAAAGGTAGGGGACCCGGGGCCCAATTCTCACCCAATCGAAACTGATCGCTCGATCGAAAAAAGCACGAATTCTAACTTTTACGAACGTTACGTTATTCTGGCAATTTCAAGGCCGGCATATTTAGAAGGGAAACCAGTCAGCTAGAGCGTTGATTGGTCGGGACCGTTCGAATTGACTCCGCCCCTCGAAATTTTACAGTCGAATAGGACTCGAACCGTAACTTCGATTCGAAGGCTAGTTCGAGGGAAGTGAGAATTGGGCCCCTGGGCAATATGCAGACGTTAAGTTACTTAAAATCAAAACCTGATAATCAAAGAACTCACTCTCAGTTTACACACTTTAAAATATTTCCATTAGCGATTTCTCGAGAATTCCCTATTATAAAATCTCAATGAGAAACCCTTTAACTGACAAAATGTATATTGTAAAATGTATTACATCTATTTAATACAATATTTGGGTACATATTCTATCCTATATGTTGTGACGAAGTAATATTTAATTTATCGAAGGCTCAAAGGCCCCTCTAATCCCTCGAACGCCTGTCGCGGTAGTTTTGGTGCGTAGCATCGCGTCAACAATTTGCTTTTGATTTGAAATCAGTGAGGTATACATTTTCATGCCGAGCACGTTTCATCTGTCAACCGTACCTGTAATACCACTTACCTTTAGCGGCGTTTCTAATGTATAATTATATAATATGTATAACTATAAAATATTCTTACGGCATTCAATTTTAAATCATATAAATACTTACAAATAAATACACACCAATCTCTTTCAAAACTAGTTTTGTCCTAGCTATAAGTTTCTCGGCGTAAACTCCAGTCGCTTAGCCATCATCTTGCTACAAATTGAATTCAATTTATTTCGTAAATCACAACTTAGCTTTATAATTTCCTGGGTCGTTGCAGTTGAGTGGTCGCGTCGTACCCTTGCTATTTAATATTTTCCTAATGTTAAAAGTTTTAATAAAAAAGGTTTCAGCGGCATACTTATAAGTGAGCATTTTAGAGTGTGGAGTTGTGAAATGATAGTTTGAAATAGCTCGACAGCTTATCCCAGGCACAAAGCCGTGGCGGAGGTGTGGACCCCCGGCAGCGTGGCAGTAGGTACGCCCGCACGCCATTCTCCGCCTCTCTTCACAGATCCACTTTATCATTCGTATAGCTCGAAATTGGCTGCTGGAAATACGTTTCTTTTCTTATACGTTTTTTGCCCTTTTGATGTTTATACAAAATTTCAAATTACATCCGACATGAAATTGCAATATCGCGAGTTTTTTCCTTCTTGTGCTATATACGAGCTATGTACCTAGTAATAAACATGTCATAAATCTGCCTACGATATTAGCTTACAAAGAATAAAAACCCGCCAAGTACTGAAGTGACATGGGATTTGAACCATACTCAACATGTGAGGGGTCTACATTTCTAGCTTCATTTACGTGATTATAATTTAACATTAATCTTATCGGTGCCTATATTATAATGATTATTGTAGAATTGAATGAGAATCTATGAAACCCAGATAATCTCCACAGAAAGCCTATGGACAACATAATTCAATATTTTACAGCTTTAAAAGCTTTAGTATTAATTTTGACACAAAATATAATTCAAAGATCTCTGCCGAGCATGGTCTATTTCAGTCCTTGAAATGTGTCGATAATTTAGTGATTTGGAGGGTAAAGGTATTGTGCGAGGTTTCACGGGCACACTCGCCTATGTCGCAATAAATTTATGAGGAGCAATGACGCTTAGTTGCAGTATCCTAGAGGCAAACTTACCGACTCATCCACATCGACAATTATAAATAATGTCTTCACCTTCGAATGTCAACATTTCTTTGATAGCAGCGGCTTGGTTGCTTTTTCGAGACAAAAATGTCTTGCATAACCACTCCATGGTCTATGTTTAATATTTTTAACATCAGGATAAATATCTATAAGTTCCACAAAACTCATCTGGTATTTGAATCAGCCCATCTATTTGTGGAAAGTTCCCGTCCCCAATTTGAAAATTAAAATCTGAAAAACGATATAACGATATATGCGTGAGTTTCCAATCATAAGCCGAAATAATAAATAATATTTTTTTTATTTTGAAAATAAAGGACTACTTTTCACTCTATTAGGGGTGGAATTATCAAAAACGCTGCGACACCAATTAAATTAATCGTCAGCCTAAACACCTTCAAAACTGACGGACAAACTTCATAATAAACAACTTTCATATCTTTCGTCCCCTATTTTGCCCCCTTAGGTATCACTACCACTAAGGTGGCAAACAAACATACGGCTCGCCTGATGGTAAGCGGTTACCGTAGCCTATGGACGCTTGCAACACCAGGGGTATCACTCGCGCGTTGCCATCCCTGAAGAAACCTCTTCACACCCTTCTTGAAGAACCCCATGCTGTACTCCATTGGGTAAACCACGGCGGGGAGCTCATTCCACAGTCTGAGCGTCCGCGATTTTTACAACATAGCTATGGCCCAAACTGAGATAATTCTCTAATAACGAATACTGTATTCGTCCAAGAAGCTTCGGTGCGAGAAACATACTAAGACTCACACATCAAAAACGGCCAAGGTTTAAAAATCAGCCAGAACGTCAAGTCACGTCAAGTTTGTGTAAACCATTTATAATAAATCTGCTTTTAACTAGCCTGCGAAATAAACATACCATCTCGATGCGAAGACGCGGCGAAGTAATTAATTATGTCGACGTTAACTGGAAGGTGTTCCTCCAAACAGCATCAAATATGCCTTTTCTTGGTGTAACATATGTCACTGACATTATGTAAATGAGCTCTCATCATAAGGCAAATTTGCACGTCATTTGCAAACTTACAATAGGTATACATCAACTAAGTTTTCTCAATCTCTGTTAAGATTCCACATTGATATTCATGTTAATGTATTCATTAATCAACAGCTTCAATTATTCGTGATTAATGTATAATGTTTCTATTATATCTATGTAGTTTTAAGCTCGTGAATTTGCCGTTTTTGCTTTAGGTTTTTATTGATTTCACTTAGTTTTTTCACAATTAAATGATTTCTATTAATAAATTGAAACGGCCAAGCCACATATTTTGACTACGGTGTGTAGAGTTTGTGAAGTTAGGGTTTGTAGAGTAAGGGCAAGTAGAGATATAAGCTTGGCTCTACATGAGATCTGATAACTTTTTGACAGTGCAAACTATATGTCTTGGCGGCAACATTTTACATAAAAATGTTTTTGGTGGGGTTTCACTTCTTTTTGTAAGTTACGATTGTTTTTTTTTTTTGAAATTTCCAAGTTTTATAATTTTGTTGTTGTTTGTGTACTAATCTAACTAACTAATCTAACTAACAAGCTTACATACCAAATTTCAGCTTTCTAGGACTTCCGGAAGTACCCTATGAGTTTTGATGATCATCAGTGAGTCAGTGACGAAATGGGGGTTCTTTAGGTATCAATTAAATCTAAAGTATAAGAGCTATGTTATTGAAATTTAATATGTTTAATAAGTTCACTATTGACATCATGTCCCGAGAATTTTGTTTATCTGGTATAATCCAAACCCAAGTTATGAGGCTTCAAAATAACGACGAAAAGCTTCGAGAAAAGGTAGGTAGTGCCCTTGCGCTTCGCTTGGCTGTCTTGGCGGGGGGCACTCCCGTGCCCCCAGATGCTCAGCAAGTTTATTGCCGGGTCTTCTCAGCAAATGTAACCTTCCGAACCGGTATTAGAGTAATAGAGTCAGACTTTTCATAAGTGCCTGCGAAAGTCTATTTGAATAAATGATTTTGAATTTTGAATTTTATTTTGAGTCATACCAACCAATAAAATCTAAAGTATAAGAGCTATGTTATTGAAACTTAACATGTTTACTATTGACATTATATCCCGAGAATTTTGTTTATCTAGTATAATCCAAACCCCAGTTCAAAAAAAAGATGAAGCGCTTCGAGAAAAGGTAGGTAGTGTCCTTGCGCTTCGTTTAGCTCGTGTTGGCGTGGAGCACTTCCGTGCCCCCAGATTATGCAACGTGTAACGGTAAGGGTATATTTATAAAAGTACACGAATTCTTTCATACTTGGTACACAGATCGCGAAAGAGAATACTTTAAAATAATACTAGCATGTGACGTGAAAAGATGGTGTCTCTATGATTTTAGTTAATTTAACTTGGAAGTAAAAATTAAGTATGAATTTTAGTGTAATTTATAGAGAGCCTGTACCTGATATAGTCTTCACCCCTTTCGGATAGTTATACCCTTAACGTTACACGTTTTATATTTTTATTGAAATTATGACACTTCGCACAATGTAACCTTAAAGAATGTAGCTTGTATGTAGGGGACGCGATCCTTGTGGTAAGACTGCAGATTCATAGACTTTAGAAACACTCAAAAATAGTGAATTTAGTCTAATAAAATAACAGATCGAGAAGCTAAATGAATGTGAATGTCTTGGTGACCGAAAATGTACGCACTGAAGTTACCGCACACCTAGGCGGCCTCGCTACATTATTTGTTGGCTCAGCTCGGGTTGTGAATTTAAGAAAAATACGTAATGTGCATAACAAACCTTTCATGCCTGGTACCTAAAAACAAGTAGTATTCATACGTTTGAAGTACGTACTAACACTACTCAATTCCCAATATGAAATGTCCATTGAAGTAAGAGAGATGAGGAGAGAGTAAAAAGAAAATAGAAGGTGTATTTTACACTTGTATTTTGTTCCACTCACAAATGACACAATGAGTGATTGCTCAGAACACAACAGCGCGAGCTATCGGCAAAATACTTCCGGGTCATCCCTTTATGTGCACTTCCGGCTTTTACCCCTTTTAATGACGGTTCGACCTTTATATCTCGTATTTGGCGTGAAAATTGTGGAATTCCCATTAAAATAACACTGTTTATTATCTGTGGCGTTGGCGGACTCGACAAATAAACGAAGTGTCCGTCACTGCCGTGCTGCCGCTGCCGATATCACCGCCGTTTTTGTTACACTGAAGGGTACTTTGGCAAAACAATAACGACCCGCTCCCTATTCATATTGATTTTCACACAAAGACCAGGAAACAATACAATGAAATAAAATAAACGACCAAAAGAAATTGTTATTTTGTTTACTGCTTCACAGAGCGATGATTTTTTCTACGTTGCAGCCTGTCAAAGGAGTCATATCGGGTCATAGCACTCTGTGAAATCCGTTAATTTTTTTGTTGAATTAAATGCTGTAATGAGATACTTATACGAAAGGGTATATCTGCCGCAGTAAGTTAGTTGAAGTACGGCTTCAATATTTTTTTATAAATCGGTATTTAGGTTATATTATCGACTGCAGCGCCATCTGCCGGGATTCATGCAAATCGGTCCAGCCGTTTAGGAGGAATTCAGTGGCATACACACGTGCAGTAGAAATTTATATATAAAGATATGTGGGCATCGTCAAGATCCCTATTCCAAATCCCAAATCCGTATCCCTATGCCAAATTTCAAGTTTCTACGTAACAGACGGACAGATGGATACTAGAGTGGTCTTATAAGGGTGCAGTTTTTCTTTTTAATGTCTGGAACCCTAAAACCATGTCACCACGTAGTTAAGTGATAAAAATCATATCTATAGAATGTTAAAAATCTGCATAATGACGAGGGTAGTGAAGTAAGTTTATGAATAGGTATAATATAAATTGTATTGCTACTATCTCCAAATTATGGGTTTTCTTGGAATGCTATAATAATAACAAGACTTGGTTTTTAAAACGAATTCATCTCTATTAATTAAAGTTAACAAAAAATAATACATCATTCATATTCATAAATATTATAATGAAAGCGAAGTCGGAACGATGGCGTTGAAATAGCTACGATGTAATATAGGCAGAGTTTTTCCACTCGATATATCCGGGTGACGGTCGAGCTCGGCCGGCCGCGTCGCTCTCCCGATCCCGGTCCTTTCGCCGAGACGAGAAACAATAACTTTGAAAACGGCTGACACGTTTGCGATTGCTTGTTCAAGAAAACATGCACGGATTTATTTTTAAATCAAATTGAAAAACAATTTGGTCACATTCCTTTTGCTACGAGTCTACGTCGTAGCTAGTGTTTCGTAGATCGAGTTATAAATTTTAAATCTTTTGTGCCCTTCTAATAAATGCAGTTAGTTACCTGTCATCAGAATTAAGTTGTAGATTAACCCTCACAATCAAATAAATGTATGATAATGAAAACAAACATAAACAAATGAAAATAGGTACGTTACTGAATAAATAATAAGAACATTAATGTAACACCTACATAGCAATGTTTGATTAAAGTAAGCAGCTATATAAACGTAGCTACTATGTAGTAAAAAGGTAATAGTGATGTATATTTTGCGGGTTTATTGTACGATACAAAGACAGTACAGTACGTTCACATTTGAGCAGGAACAAGGCACGTCCGAGTGACGTCTAGACGGGCGCGGCGCGGTGCGGCGCGGCGGCGGTGGCGGTGTCGGCGCGCCGTCCGCAGACTGGTGCGGTGCACACAACGACAGTTGGCGCGCAATTCGTCAAGAAACCGCTCTACCATAACTAGAGCTCCGCCAGTCTGCTACTGCTTTTTGTCCACAGGCGAAATACAAAAAAACAACGCAAAATGTAAAACAAGCGAACGATACGTACGATACTCTGATACACAGCGAACGTTATTGATAGTGCCTGAAATATACTCCGTCATTTTGTCTGCAGCTGAAACGAGCTACGTTGTTAGCCAAAGATATATTGTAGCACAATATTGTATATAATATGGAAAGAGTTATTTCTGGTACGGAGTTCGTTTGTTTTGTAATAGAGTACCTAAGCACACACCGGTACCCAGGTTGTAGCATTCGGCTATAAAGGGAGGCTTTACTTACGTTTTTAACAAAGTTGCCACTACTGAAATAAAATGGGATTTTAAAAGCACATGGCAGCGTTGGCGGTCTGCCACGAGATGGACTTAAAGAAAATTTACTGCCCACAAAAATTTCGCCTCCCTACAACGAGACCTCCCCGCGGGACGTGCCGGTTAGATTAAAGTTTGTTAATATGGAAACGTTGCCGTACCGTGCGATTTCCCATGAGATTAAAATAAACACCTTTCGGATTTGCAACCGAACCCTAGCTTTGAAGGATTCGGCACAATAGTCAGTGATAAGAGTGAAGATATATTCTGAAAATACATCACACGACCCTTGTGAAGCAGAGAACGCTTATACACGGAAACCCCAATTAACTTTGGGACTTTTGAAACGGCGTCTCTTTAATTGTGAAAGTCAAAATTTATAGGCCTATTAGAAACAAAAACGCTTAGGTGGAAACCGACCTATATAATGTCTATTACATTAAACGTTGTAGTCAGCTTGATATATTTCATCGATTATTTTAAATTTCCTTTGAATACATTGGGCACATAACTACATAAGGGGACGCAAAATATTGGAGCAAAAAGTGAAGTGCTATTCTTTGTGAAGTGATAATCCGTCAGTTTTTCCCAATCAGCCCGACTAGCGGGTGCCTTCGGAGCCTTCAGACAATCTCAGCAAATGGTGCCATTAGGAGAATGCGTAGCGGCTCAGAGCCGGCCGCGAAACGAGCGGCTGAACCCTCGCCTCGAGCAGCGATCATTGAACAAATTGAATAATACATGAAACACTCTCACCTCTATTGCTAAAGTATTACAAAGCTTGGAGTTGGACCAGTCTCGGCCGACCGGGAGTAGAGACGTTCGTTGTCCAGCTTCGGCCACCACGCTTCGACACTGTTTCAATAGCAATGATTAATATCAGTTCGATAAACTCTGTACAAATGAAGTGACAGAGACAGGGCGATAGTTTTCTCACGGGTGGAGTAATTAATCAAGGGCGAAGTGGTAGCTGCCCGCCGCCTTCGACGATAAATCATCCAGGCTGGACTCTAACGAGCTGATCCTCAGTGCTTCTGCTATAAATTTACTCACTTCCAACCTCATTGCTAGCTATATGGCAGCCGTTTATACGATATTATAACGGAAACATATTTTTTACGAAAACATACCTACTTACCTAATTACATGTCATATAAACTAATTATTCTAAGTCATAAAAACTAAATTGCCAAATTTCCACCCATTAGATGGGTGACCAAGATTATCATGCATAATTTTGTTCATATTGTAACGTAGAAGCAGAATATTTCCTAAAATACACATTTTTTAAATAATTTTTAATAAAAAAAAAACATTTATTCGAACAGAACTTTGCAGGCACTTATGAAAAGTCTGACTCTAATACTTTGCATTTTCTGAGAATATGCCATTTTATTTTCATAAAAATTCAGGTTCCTTTCAGCGATTTTCTCTAAGACCTATCTAGTTCAGAACTTGCCCAAACTGGTAAAAATAAAAAAACAGCCTATACTATATATATTATACTACTACTACTTACATTGATTGCAATTTTTATCCTTGTGTATTTTAATTTGTAAAATAATGTTCTCATAAAAATCAGCGCTGCTGACAGTAGTCAGTAGCACTATGCTGAGCTGTGTCCTATTTGACGGCACAGACCTTCTGGTTTATTTATAATTTTAAATATTGTTATGTTAATGTGTTCGTCAAATAAATAAGTTTCTTTTCTTTTTTCTTTTCATATAATCGATAGTACCTTCTATAGATAAGTATAAATAAATAAATTGTCGATAGTTTTCAACTCTACTTGGGAGAGACAGATTTTATTTGACGGCACGTCATGCTCGTTGCGTTTTGTAAGTGCACGATGTCTTTAATTTTTAATTAATTAAAATCATTTATAACTTTTGATTCCCAGTTTTTAGCGCCTCAATATTTTTTATATAAAGATCTTGTAAACTTTTCATTATAATTAATATAAACTTGTACGTGAACGGTGCCTTTTTATTTTTGGGTCCCAGACTGCCAGACTTCTTTCCACTTATCTACATTTATTATTGATTAATTTATATTTTTTTCATTTACATTCCTTACATTCATACTGTTTTTTAGTTACAACTTCTTTTCGTTAGCGAAATTAGATATTCCTAAAGAAAATCAGTTTCGAAAAATAATATACATATTTATAATATACACAAAGATTTTCATATAGGCATCGTGCCTCTACCCAGATGGCTAGTTCGCCTTACCAAAGCATGACATTTAAATTCACTCCGCTTGAGGGTCTCCTGAGCAAATCGCTCTCAGTTCGTACTGCACACGGCTGTCACTGCGTCATACTCGCTGTACTGATTTTAAATAAAGAATGCCGACTTGCGTATTAAAATACTGTCACAACACTTATAAAACCAAGGAAAAACTAAAAAACTAACCTTCCATGTGTTAGTATTGCGATTTCGTCATTTTTATTTACGTAAACTTATTTTAGAAATATACGTTTGGGAGCGCCAGTTTTTATTTTTTTAAATCTTTTCCGGCCATGTTTTATGGAAGGTTGCCACAACATGAAAATTAATTTCCCACATTTTATTAAAAGATGATATCGAGTACCTACTGATTAATTTTGCTCTAATGAGGAGTTTTCTTATGCTCAAAATACCCGTCAAACTGTTGATAATTCGAACCTCACGATTTGACAGGTATTTTGACCATAGAGGTATCATGAGAAAACTCCTCATTAAATATTATCTGCATAAAATAAATAAATTTAATTTTATTGGATATATAGTACAAGAGCTAACACAGATTATAAATATATTTATCATCTATTTTAGACTCAAAATGCTTTTATATTAATTAAATAGAAAATATGTTGCAACCATTATGAATGTACTTAGACAACTAATTTCTTTTATAAAAAATAGTCTTCAAAATTTAATTAAAGTGGACATTTTATAAATTTTTTGGCGTTTCAATTCATTTCAGATAGCCAAATAATTTTAGAGTTCAGTACGGATTTTTATACTTGTCAAAGAGTAATACAAAAGCTACATAATAATGATAACATTAGTATGCATTAGTCGCACATTCGTTTATGTACTGTTGTCTGTTATAGATACATAATTTTATGTTATTTTTAGTTTTCCTAAAGATTCTATACTCGCCGAACCAAACTTATATTTGGTCGGCACTCGGAACATTTTAGTAAAAGAGACAAATATTTGACAATAGTTTTCCCAGAGATGAGATTTAGCGAGATCGATTTTTCGCCCTCAAAAATCCTAATATAATAATACTTATGTATATGTAATATTTAGTTAGTAATAATAAATATCTCCTGACCGAAATTTATAAATTCCCCCATTTAAGGGAAAACATTTTTATCTGCCACCCTATGCAAACTACACAGACTGTCAAATACTGTCAATTCTGGCTTGTTTATTTCATGTTCCCATAGAGGCGACTATCCTTCTGGACGTTTTAAATTCTTTGAATATACATTATTTCTTGTAGCCACGGATACCGCGATCAGTAAGTAGGTAAAACATATTTAAATTCTTTGCGGGAAACGGATCGCGGTATCAGAAAGGTATCAGTGGATACAACTCGCCGTGATCCGTGGCCAATTCAATCTGATACCGTGATCGGTGGAGACAAACCTCTTTTTCTCGAAGCGCTTCGTCGTTTTTTAGGGTTCCGTACCCAAAAGATGCTAAACGGGACCCTATTCATAAGCCTTCGCTGTCCGTCCGTCCGTCCGTCTATCTGTCAGTGTGCTGTATCTCACGAACCGTAATAGGTTTAGGTTAGTTGAAAGTTTCACAGAATATGTATTTCTATTGCCGCTATAACAACAAATAATAAAAATGAAATAAAATAAAGGTTAACCCCCTGTATGGGGGCCATACAGGGGTTCTTCTTTTTGTTGTGCCTAAAATGGGTTATTTTAAAGTCAATCAGTAAGTTAACAATTATTGTAAGGAACCCTCCGTGTGCAAGTCCGACTTGCACTTGGCCGGTTTTTTTGAACCTTTTTTCATTGTTGTATTATTTCAAAAATATACTTTTAACGCGGAGTTTTCATGTAAGATAGGTACCTAAATGGTAACAATGTTACTTTGCCGGCGGCGTGCATTGTTCACAAATGAGCGTCAATAGGAAGCTGGTGGCAGTGGGCACGTCGCAAACCGCACTGCGGTCAGCCGCACGCTCGCCCACTATGCCCAAAATTTTGCAAGTTATCTACCTATGTAGGTACTACAAAATTACATTTATTTGAATCGTCGGTAAAATATCAGCAGCTTATTTCATTGTATCACTTAATTCTTTTTCTCCTGAATGTAACCTTCATAGAAAAAATGTATGATATTTTAATTACATACGACGCTGTCTCTTATAGAGCATCAGAACGCAAATGCAGTTCTCTCAGAAACTGCTTAGACTAACTTTGTAACACATGCAATCATGTGTTCGCGATGATCACAAATATCGGAAGTTACATTAAATCCGGGAAATTCTAGTCATCAGCGTAATCGCTGAATCGATTGTCGCGTCAGCTAGCGATGGCGTTAACAATCTACTATGCGGTTAAAATGGTTTACCAAATGATATTCTCACCTTTATAAAGGTACGTTTAAATTGTTTTGAAAAATTGTTTGTAAGAGCGATGCGACATGTTTAAGCGGGAGGTACTGAGGACGACGCCGGCGGCGGCAGGTGTTTCCACCAAGCGAACAAATAAAGTAACGATCAGAATTTTATTCCCGTCCATTAGTACGGAATCCGCACATGTTTGCTGCAACACCGAATGAATTATTAACTACATACGTGCTCGTTTTACTTAGAGATGGTTTACTGCGGTAATTGACAACATTGCGCAGCGATGCCGGGATATTTGCGATCGCAACTCAACACTAGTAAAATGACGAACGCGGCGTTAAGCTCCGTGAAAGCGTCGAAAGGGTATGAGGTTTTTGAAATTTAATTAACATTAGGTAACTAACGTAATCCTTTATAGGTACTGTTTGGTTCTGATGAGGTCTTCAATGATAAGCGGATTGTATAATAATAGGTTTAATTGACTAAATTCAAGAGAATTAATGATGTAAGTATAAAACGGACGCGGGCGTCGTGGAAGCCGCTCGTTGCTGCAATGTCGATGACTGTTCGGCTACTCGCCGCTGCTTGCCCCCCCACCCCGCGCGTGGGCATCTTCCCGCCCCTTGACCTCTTCAAGGGAAAAGGGCAAATGTTATTGAATCCTCTTGTGATGTTTCCTCGCCTTGTCTTGAATCCCGCCACCCTTGTAACGCCGTCGGTTCCAGGATAGGACCGATAGATTAGTGATGGTAGCGTCTTGTCCCGAAGCAGCACGAGCATTCGAGCATCCCCTCAGTGAGCAGGCCAGAAGAAATGGACCACTTGGTCTTCTGTTGGAGCAATTAAATATATTCATGTGAAAATCTCTGCCAGAAACGCTGTCGAATACATTCAATACGTTTGTATCGATCAAGGCTGCTGATATTCTCTGGAATCTGCGGACACGGTACAGAAGTAAGTGGTCATCCAATTAAGAAATGGGAAGGAGTGAGACCACAAAAATCGGAAGGATCAGAGGAAATGGGGGTTAGAGGTCCCGCATCCCGCGCGTGGACAGGTACCTAACCTTTCAATAAATTTCAATCCAAACAGGCCAGTTCACAGTTCTTCAGTAGACAATCTTACATCCGATTATAAAACTCGCTCAGTTTCTCAATAGCCAATGTCAATGCATTCGCGACTGAATCAAGGCAGCTTTATTATTATTTGCATGTAAGTGAACAATTTATGAGCCTCACATTTGATTCTGAAATTCGATATAATAATTTGATGATGTGGGAGCAGGACAAGGTAATAAACATGGTAGATTGTGGTGTAGCAGTTACAAATGGGCGCCATTTGTTGTCTCTGCGGCATCCTTTGCCACTAATGAGGCTGCGAATCACATTCCTAACCAAATCGCATACATTTCGATGTGTGTCTAACTTTTTATCTTTTTTATGTTGGGATGAAAAATATGAACCTAGTTAAATAAAATAATATAAATGTCAAAAGTCCCTGGCTTTTGACAACGACCGGAAGGTTATAATAAAGGTTGGATGTAAGCTAAATAATTTTCGCTATTTTAAAGAATGATGAATGGAAATATTCAAAGAAAATGATCGTGAACTCAGTTTATCTACGTATCTAAATAAAAAAATAAAAACCGGCCAAGAGTCTGAGTCTGCCTCGCGCACCGAGGGTTACGATATTCCTAGACGTATATTTCTTTTTATACCACTATGGTGGCAAACAAGCATACGGCCCGCCTGATGGTAAGCAGTTACCGTACCGCCTATGGACGCTTGCAACACCAGGGGTATCACTCGCGCGTTGCCGACCCTGAAGAAACCGCTTCACACCCTTTTTGAAGAACCCCATGCTGTACTCCATAGGGAAAACCACGGCAGGGAGCTCATTCCACAGTCTGAGCGTCCGCGGAAGAAAATTCCTTTTAGCCCGCACAGTTCGAAATAATTCTGGTTTCAATGTGTGTGGATGGACTCCCCGTCGATGGTGAAAGGTAGTCGTGGGCATCAAGTCGAACAATTCCTTAGAACACTCTCCGTTGTACAAGCAAAATTACTTGGTTTGGGCCCTAATTGTAGAAAACTACCGGATCGTATAACCATAGAGTAAATAATATACTACGTACAAGTATAACTAAATTTGTTTGTAAAGGAATTTTGATGATTTTGAAAAAGCTGTGCTAGTCAGGAACATTTTTCACGTTCTATTTTTCTGTAATATTTACATCAATGTCTATCTACTGTAATTATTTCAGATAGGGGTTTTTTTTTTTTTTTCATTTTTTTTTTCAACGTAAAAGAAAATAAAAACCCGATTTCGAATGTACTAATGAAGTTCTTTCATATGATACTTACCCCACTTAAACTTGTAGCCCCACTTTAGGCCACTTTTGCAAAGAATCTAAAAATATTTCATTCATTTTTCATTTGCTATAAGATTAGATAGGAAATATTTCCAAATTACAAATCAATAGTGGTTGCTGAAATTTAACGCTATGACAGACGCACAGACAGATTATTTTTACCTTTTTGGTTCGGAACCCTAAATGTGTCCAATGAAGACTGTACAGTCAAACACTTACCTTATAGTTACTTTCAGCAATCTAATAAAAACTTTATAGCAGATACTATTCATATCGAACTATAGTTTTCATTTCAAAGTATCTGTACTAAAGTTTAAATACATTCTACTAGTTTGTGACTCGGTCCGGAAGCAGAAGTTGTGACAAAATATTGAAGAACGCAATTAAAAATAAACGCTTCGCAGAGTTCGAGCACGATTCAAACATGCTGTTTTGCCAATTTTTATATAAAACACATTTTACCGGCAAATGGTGATGGTTTTAATTAAATAAATTATTCACGATAAACGGCGAGTGGATTTTTTTGTTTCCAGATATCCCATATTCTTATAGACTAAAAAATATTTAATAAATATTATATTTAATTTATTAGAACTTTACATAGTTAAAATATGATTTTATTTCGTATTTAGTATACCTCCTACAAAGAATATGTATATATATGTAGTAGGTACCTAATAAAGTCTTTGCATTTAGAGATATATAGTTAACTACCAAGACTCATAAATACTTACTTATAATAGTCGTACACACATAAAAGAGGTACCTACTGTTATTTCGTGTCGACGCCCAGTCTTGTGGACAGCTTAGCTATTTCAGTCGGTTATCCTCATGTTGCCAACATGTCTATCATCCGGTTTGCACTGATGCAATCAATGACAACGACACATCATTGAATTTCATGAGTATTAAGACGATTCCCGGGTATGCCCTCTAGTCTACAAAGTAAGTATAAACTATACGAAGCTTTTACTTATCTATCTATCGGTAAGTTTGAATGCAGTTTAATTGAAAAGCTTTTTATCCGTGTGATTATTAGTATTGAGATCACGGAATAGACCTTATTTATCTGTTCTGTGATTGAGATAATAAACATTATAAAGGTATTACAAAAAATGTATACAGGGTAGGCTCCGCTGACAGATGAACTATGTAATGTTATAATGTAATGGTTCTTGACTATATACCAGCTGTTGGCAGGTAGGTTTGCAGCTATTGGCTCCTTATGTTCTCACGGAGTTAGTTCATTTAGTTTCATTCAACTCAATTTATTTAAGGTCAATTAGAATTCAATGACAAATTAAAGTATCTCTATTGCAGCGAACAACTACATAACGAAGTTCACACGCCGATAGATAGATGGCGTGCCGCCACATTATCCTGTATCGTGCATACATCGCGCATACAAGCCCACTACATCCTGCATCGCGCTTGCGAAGATTTCTCGGCGATCTGCATATATACAACTGTCCGACAAGTACAGTTGGACCGCGGTCCCCAGGCACGATGTCCCAGCCTGGCGGAAGATCTTCCCTTTTCAATGGAGGTGTCATCCACCTTGCACCTCCATACTATCTTTGTTTATTGAATAGGTATAGAAAGGGATAGATCGAGAGATAATGAATAATTACACTTAATTGCCATCGCTAAGACAGGATCCTAGGCCCGTAAAAAACTAGGCTTCAGTCAGAATAAAGAGTCAACTAGTACCAACGCTCACTACTTTTAATCTAAATGGGGCCGTCTGTATAGATGGACTAAATTAGCGTAATGGAGTAAATGAATAGTGTTATTATTACAATGAAATGTTCGTATTCAATCAACAAGGAGTAATTTATCTTTGCTTTATTACGTTAGGAGGAAAACAGAAGGAATCAGGATGATTGATGCGTATTTTACTTCGAAAGAAATGAACTTGGCGACTAGCGTTAATAATTAAATTACGCAATGGTAATAGGGGCTCTAACGGTATGATTTACTCATGTAGGGTATGTTGTGCCTAACATTTATCTATGCAATACTGTCAACAGGAAATTTCCTAGTTTCAAACTTAAGATTGTGAAAATTATAGTGTATTGCTGAAACTACACAATTATAGAAGGGCCTACCTAATATCTATGATCATAATATATGACAAAGAACTTATATGATCACTTTTGACAGCCTATATACATCCATGTGTCAAAAAGAGAGCTCTTTATAATATTCTTAAAATCGTATTAATTTGGCAAAATTTTAAAGTGAAATTCTTTGAACACTTGTGCCTACTCAAAAAAATAACAAAAATATTTTCCCATTTCGAGTTTATCATTCCGAATTAAATAATGCCGGTATATATTTTTAAATTATTGCGGAAAATCGCCCTTGGCTGTACTTTTCCGACGTTTTTCCTTATAAGAACGAACGAAATAGTCACCGATCTTTGGAAATATCACCAATAAAGTATTTAAATTACACTCACAAGGATTAGGGATGACACAGTTTATATATTACTGCACGGTTACAGCCGCAATTTATACAAAGTGTTATTACTCAGGGATAAAGTCACTTCGATTAGCACAGGTATTAACTAGTATCTGTACGAGTCTGTACACTGTCAGTGCCCTACTATCCACCAATTGGGACGTTACTGGGTAACTCCACCTTTGGGTTATGCACATGCTTCCATTTCGGTGCAATATAAATATAGTAATTAAAAAATAATGTATGTGGTTCACGTATTATTTCATGTTTTTTTTTTTACTGTTTATTTGTTTATGTGTTTGACCGCAATCTCACCATGGTAAGTGATGATGCGGCCGAAGGTGGTAAGCACACAAAGCCTAGAAGGAACTGGCTCTCAAGTGCAGCTGTCGGAACACACCGATAGGTGCTTGGCGACAGATTTTCAACTTGAGGGTGGTAGCCAACCAGGTGGGTACTACAAAGTACCCTACCACGGTTTCCTCACGATTTTTTCCTTCACCGAAAGCTCAAGCTCATTGTAGAATTCGAACCCAGGACCTTCGCCACGGTATCCGACGTCACTACCACTGAGCTATCATCGCCTTAAATGGTCTGCTATGGTCTTTCCTAAACCATGCGGAATGAACGTCTATGCAACAAATTAAAATTGTGCTGCTGTTTTCTTGCTGCATTGATTCTAGAGACGTTGAATTAAATACATCTGATGATTAGCTGAATAATAAGAATCTCCAAAAAATAGACAAATATATTATATACATTACACCCCAAAAAGATTACCCGGGTCAATCGGGTAAAAACGATCCCACCAAAAACATTTTTATGTAAAACTTTGCCAAGACTTTGGCTCGCACTGTCAAAAAGTTATCAGATCTCATGTAGAGCCAAGCTTATAACTCTACATGCACTTACTCTACAAGCCCTAACTTCACAAACTCTACACACCGTAGTCAAAATATGGTGCCCTTTCGCTTCGCTTGGCTGTCTTGGCGGAGGGCACTTCCGTGCCCCCAGATTACATATTTATATATGAAACAAATTATGTGAATTCTATTATTTATAAAGCATAAACTCCTCCTACTTTGCCAGTCAATTATCTAGTTTCTGAAATAAAAAGGTATCTCAAGAAAAAAATATACCAATTTACTTATCTCGACGAATCAGGGCCAACCTATTATAGCGCTAACTAAAATAATTAGGTATTTGTGCGAAATAGACAGAAGACGATAGTTGGGCGTGTTTGCAAGTCCCGTAGGTACATCCCGGCAATTTGATATGAAGCCGGACCATTAGCTGCGGGCCCTAAAGCCGGCGGCCGACCGCGATGTAAATGTTGTCGATTTGTCCCGCACCCGGCCGGTACCCGCGTTCCACTAAGCTAATGAGCCTCTTAGATAGGTAGCGAAATCATTTCTCTTCTGGCTGAAAATTGCCGATAGGCATCAAGATTTCCATTTTACTAAAATCGTTCGCACCATAGAGTTAGAATATTAATAGAGCGGGTGCACTAGTAGACTACTAGTAAAGAAAACAAATGGCAAGGGCTCCATATCCACTTTTGTAACCGACTTAAAAAAAGGAGGAGGTTCTCAATTCGGTTGTATTTTATTTTTATTTTTATTACCTCATAACTCTGTCATTTATTTATTAACCGATTTGGAAAATTATTATTTTTTTGTTTGGAAGGGTACACTTCCCGTTTGGACCATTGTCATCAGGTCCTGACTAATGTACGACATATCTGTGTATATGAAAACTGCTCACGATTTGTACAAGGCATAGTCCCACAAACTTATCTGGCCCGGTGGCCAAAATAGGAACTAACGACGCCATTATTCCCCATTGGTCACAGAGAATATAACCACGACGTTCATTGGTTGTTTGCTCCACCAAATGCGATAACAGCGTCTCTCTCACCGGGCCAGATAAGTTCGTGGGACTATAACGTTATTGTTAACGCTATCACTCTATAATATTCTTACTCTATGTCGTTCGCACCGAATACCTGACTCATCCTCGTCATTCTAATTTCAAAACGTTGTTAACGTTTTTTAATTTTTAGTCTCGTAAAATTGCCAGTGTCGTTTACTCGCATTCTGAATAATAGGATTGCTTGCTACAGAGAATATTAAAACCTCACATTTGAAAGGATTTGAATAAGTGTAGGTAATTAATTGGTATCACAATTCACGCTCAGTTAAGAAATTATTTCATTTTAATATTCCTACTGGAATAGCGTAGTGGACTACATGATTAGCACTACAAATAGCATATGATATCTAGGTACTTAATAATAAATTATGTAGATATTTGTTTTGTTTTTAATTAATAAAATAAAATCTAAAAAGTACCTAATAATCAAAACAATCAAAACCAACGGGCTCATAATTTACGCACTAAAACAAGAAAAACAAAATAATCATATGAAGCTAAGTAGATTCAAAGCACCTTTTCTCTATGATTCAAAGGACTGGTTTATGTAATGGTGCGTCCATGCTACGCGAACCGAGCACGAGCCGAGCCACGAACGAACAGAATTCGCTCGCGATGGTTACAACGAACCCACAACGAGTGCAATGCGAATCCCCGTGTTCCTGTGTGCGAATCCTTATTTAGTGGGCCGTTATATTTTTTTCTTCTATAAATAAGCTGATTATAACAATGTTTGATTTCTTTTGTAATTCTCCCATGTTTTAGCGTTCAGTAGGTACGTCAGTAACTTTTTAAACTTAAACCTATATGAGTTAGTTACTAATAGTTTGTGCTTATGGTTAGTATTCAAACTAAGTTGCTATTCTCATGAAAGTTTTTTTATTTTTTCGAACATGAATCATATTTTCATAATTGGACTGTGACTGTATCATAATGGACATCATTTGCGGACTTTTATATATCCAAAGACTATCAGAAACGCGACCAATAAGTTTTAGTGATTAATATCTCTGTTTTATCTATGTGTGAGTGAAAAGTGTTGATTATATTTTTAGATATAGATAAATAGATGTAAAAACGAATTTGTAAAAACTAATAAATTAATAATATCAAAATGGAGCCTTACATACATTTATTACATTTCATTTACACTAAGCTATTTTCGGGATGTACGAGGCAAGTTTCTCTAGTTAGGATAGCAAGTTAGTCCTAGTATAGAACTAGCTCCATTTTTAGTCTAGTAGTTTCGAGACCATTGGTCAATTAATCTACCAATCGTCTCAAAAGCAAGAATAATTTAATGGCATAAGCACAAACTATTAGTAACTAACTTACATACCTAGGTTTAAGTTTAAAAGTTACTAACGTACCTACTGAACGCTAAAACATGAGAGAATTACATAAGAAATCAAAAATTGTTATAATCAGCTTATAGAAGAAAAAATATAACGGCCGACTAAATAAGCCGTAGAATTTTGTTTGTTACGTCTGTGTTTGTGTAGGTTAATAAGGTTTCTTTTCTTCACTTGATATTTCCGGTGTGCCTACAAAGAAAAATGTCTATAAGTGGTAAAAAAATAAGTGGTAGGTGTTACGCAAGCGTGTCTGAGAGTAATTTCCTGGCACGCATTGCTCCTAACAACGTTGTTTGTCTTTGTATTTTCTTATGCAAATTGTTTTGCATACTTTATTTTGCTCGAATGTGGTAAAACCTTATTTCACGTGCCAAATTTGGACAAAAAACTATTCATTCCTATATATAAAATAAGAAATGCAAATATAGTTAGATGTAAACGCTTATTTTGTTTATTTAATTACATAACGAAAATTCAAAATTCATAACTACCTTCGCTTGTATTTTATTATTTTGATCTGCCTAGATCTATGGTCTTGTCTAGATATTACAGAATAAATTTTGTACTTAATCAGATTTTTAATATAAAACGGGATTATAGCTTCTGAAATAATCCCGGGTTATGATAAATTTTAATAAAAAGAGTACAATTTTGATTTTTAAAATTCTTAGTTATTCTAATCATGGCTTGGGTCTGTCATCAACGGTGCGTGAGAGCTATGGTAATTATGGCAACGCGTCGTGTGAATACCGAAGGAGGATTCCAGAAAGCGATGATTCTTATCATTCTTCATTTCTCCCTCATCTCATTGATAAAGTATGACCCGTTAGGGTGTTAGCCAATCATTCCGATAAATCGCATCCAATTTATAACAAATAGCTACGTTTGCAATCTGTTTGGGTTAATCGAGGTTTTATCTATAAAATGTGAACCGCTTCGCTTTATTTATTTTCCAGTCTTTCCATAAAATTATACTAAATCTTAAGACCTCATGCTATCAAAGCACCGAGACTGCGCTAAATATATCTACCTCGGAACGATGACGTCACTACCCCACTGCGCTCGCCCGACCGCTAGATGCAACGTATTTTACACCAGTTATAACTTTAACATAAGCTATGTTTAGAAACAAAAGCTCCTCACAAAGACTTTAGGTGGAATGTATGAAGATATAAGCTCCAAGCTTAAGTCGTTTAAGCTTGTATCTGTATGCTAGATTTTTTTTGTCAAGATATTCGAACAAAAAGTGATACAGTAACGTTTTTTCAATCGATCAAAAATAAGTCGAAAGTGACCGCGGTTTTTGACACTAAATGTTAAAAGATTGTAATAATAGCATGAGATGGGTCCCAATGCTATTATTACATGGAAGGAATAACTTGGACTTTGTGCTCTATATAAATACGAACGATGGAAGTGGAACGATTATCGCACTTCAGTATTTCATAGTTATAGTAGTTATTTATTTTTAATCTTTCAGTAGATTTAATGAAAACTAAATATTTGAGAAACACGAACTAATTTCATAAAATAAATATTATCATGAGTAATTGTCCGACCTTTATTCTAGACTATAAGCATAGTCTTACGTTAATTAAAATTAGAACATATTTTACTTTCTACAGTAACCACCCGAATAAATTGTACGTGAATACAATTAATTTTATAGCGCTCTGTGTGGACTAAATCCACTTTTTAGACGCTTCTTCGTGACCTAAGTAGTCCATATTACTTGGGGAAGCATGCGGAATATAGTATTCGTGAGTTAATTCCGTCACACGATATCATAAGCCGAACTGCATGATGACGTTCTCCACATGGATTTCTATTTATATCTGTAGCGAGACCTTAGAACCAATACATAAGGTAGCCAACGGTTCTTGTAGTACTAGGTCTATTTGAGTTTCCAATAGCTTAGTCTGGAGGTCTGGAGGATAGTAAAGTCCACTCGACCGACTCGAACTGTGTCTGTGCAGTGAGTAAGGCCAGCCTTTACTTTTCAAACAAAAGAAATTGAGTTGTACTGACTGTACAGAAATTGTTAAGAAATATTCACTCTATATACCTATTATCTCATTTTGCTTGTGTACACGCAAAATATCTAAATTATTTACAAACAATATTAGTATTTACTGAACACAGTACAGACTAATTAAATGTACATTCCTAGTTCGTCAGTCCTAGTCCAACATTGCCTCATGATTTACACAACAAACCATCAATATTTACTAAAGAATTAGTTTTATACCAAGCTGTGTTACTTAAGGTAATCTTGTTTGGGTAAAGCTTTTTACGACATTATAACGGCTTTTTCGCTTTTCCTTCCCTGGGAGAATTAAAATTTTAATGGATTTTCAATGGCGACACAATTGAAATAAAACCGCCGCGGTGATTACTCTGCTTCCACTGCGAAAACAGTGGAACCAGTTGAGTTAACTAAATTCATTCGAAACAATACCATTTGAATTGTATTTTATTGCGGAATTTCATGAAAAGAATTAAATAAATGATTTTTAGTAAGAAAGGTTCATACTTTTCTCGTTGGTTAAATCATTAAGTAATTATTTAATTAATAGTAAAAGCAGTATGTTGATAGAATCTTATATTAATTATACTGTGGTTGTAATTTTATTTAATAAATATTGATGGATTTTTGTATCAAAAATACAGATATGTTAGCATTATTAACAACTGTAAAATACCATATTCTTACAAAATAATTAATCTGAATCTGAGAAACATTTTCACAATACTAAGACAAGCTCAGGCAAAAAGCTAAAGCGAAATGAGCCCAACACGGAAAAATATAAAAGTCGAAGATCCCTCTCCCTCCGTCGATATAAAAGATTTTAGAAAGAATTGACCTGAGAAAATCTGCTTTACACTTGACGTAGCCATTTTCAATGCTACCTGGATAAAGTACTATCAAAGTTTCCGATGCGGCAGCGAGCCCCGGAATCTTGCCTTTATTGAAATCGCCATTGTTGCCTTTACAGCTGGAATGATTATAGCATAAGTTTATAGCAATATTTTTAATATTTCTTTTTGGATGGCATCATCCAAAGAAAGCATCCTGAACTTAAAATATTATAATATATCAGTTGTTAATATCGCAAAAATATTATAAATGAAAACTTTAAATTTTTTAAAATGGAGCATTCTTCCGCGGACGCTCGGACTGTGGAATGAGCTCCCTGCCGTGGTTTTCCCAATGGAGTACAGCATGGAGTGCTTCAAAAAGGGTGTGAAGCGGTTTCTTCAGGGTCGGCAACGCGCGAGTTATACCGCTGGTGTTGCAAGCGTCCATAGGCTACGGTAACTGCTTACCATCAGGCGGGCCGTATGCTTGTTTGCCAACTAAGTGGTATAAAAAAAAATGTTGTACCTATGTCTGACTGTATATGTAACTCAACGTCACTTTATCAGACTACAGTAAAAATAAACAAAATAAGTAATAGCAATATGAGGATGAAACTGTTATTAATATCTGTGCAGAAATAAAGAATATAAAATGTTGTGTAGCTCGAGAATCACACACGAGACAACAAATAGAAAAAGTACAAACGCAAACTAATTAAGGTTGGGAAAAATGATATATCATATTTACTTACCCAAAGCCGCATTGCTGATGCGTCCCGTAGTCGTGTAATAAGTAAACATAATTGTCCATTATTTAGGCAATAAAAAACTATTAACTATCTGGAAGGAAGCTTATCCCAAAACAGATAGGTTGTTTGGTATAAGTACCGTATATATTTTCATATGCATTTTGCTTCAGGTCTTTAGTCATTATGGCCCGCTGTCAAAACAAACTAATCCACTGGAAATAGCCCAAATAGCAAAGTAGCCTGCCCTCCATATCGATATGCAACCCATTATTACATAGGAAATATTAAGTTCACGCAGTTGTATGCATCTATGCATCCCAAGAAGTACCCAACCATCATAAAATACTTCCATGCATTTATTTTATTGCCACACTCTAAAGGAATAGGCGCATTAAAATAAATAAAAGATTCCGTTTATTAATTCTATTTGTTCTTATATCACTAAGGTAGCAAAATAAGCATACGGCCCGCCTGGTGGTAAGCGATTACCGTAGCCTTTGGACGCTTGCAATACCAGAGCCTCGCGCGTTGCTGATCCAGCAAAAATCTCTTCACATCCTTTTTGAAGAACCCCATGCTCTACTACCTTTGGAAAACCACGGCGGGGACCTCGCACAGTATACGAGACTATTTTGGTTCCGCTGTGTGAGGATGTACTCACCGTCGATGGTGAGAGTTGCGGTGGTAGCAGGTTGCCGTGGGCATCAGGGTGGTAATCGTAACGAACACTATTAATTATTTCATCCAATGACTCGTACGCGTTATGACGCGACGATGTCCATTCGTGGGCTCTGATTGGATGAAATTTATTAATGGTGTTCGTTACGATTACCACCAAATTTACGCGGTAGAGCCCCTGGTCAAATAATTCTTCAGAAAACTGTACATTGAACAAGCGGTATAGAACACACATAAGGAGGCAAAGTCTCTCCTCAGTCTAAGGGGCTCTAAACCACTTGTGAGCTCGGGATCGTCAACAATTCTAATAGCACGTCCCTGAACCAAGTCTAAAGGCGCAAGCTGGTAACCAAGTGCCCCCGCCCAATGAGGCCAGCTTTTCCTCCGACGTGAGGAACTTACTCGTTCTATTGAATACTCCGAGCTTTTTGTAGGCCAGTAAGCTGGCCTCCAAAAAGCTCGGAGTATTAGTCTCCATAGTAGGCCTAGTTACATAGTGTCTTGGAAGGTCTTAACCTTGTCTTCCAAGTCACTATGGAACAGAACTTTGCTAAAAATGGCCAAGGAACACGATGTTTTTAACTGATGTTCAGGCACGTGTTTTAAAATTGTAGAGCTACATTTACAACAAAATACAAAATATTATCGATACGTATAAATAAAAATTCCTGGCATCGGCGAGGTTAAGAGCAGGCTGGAAGCACTTCATCTTTAGATGGCAACAAAGTACACTCAAACAAAACCGAATATCAATAACCGAAAGCGCAATATAGTAGCCAAATGTAAATGCGTTTAAATAATATAATTGATTTATTATTAACATACCTACTAACACTTGAGCAATTGATAATAGCATCAAATTTAACTGATCATATTATTATCATAAGCCATTATAATGTGGGTTGATATCAAGCCACCAAACTTGAGCTCATAAAGGGATGAGAGAACACAAATGTGTATCACCCTTGTTCATTAATAGACAATATAGGTGTGGATCAGTGTTTATTAAGTGTGATTGATTTATTAATGTTATCTCGTGATTGGAAACTTTCGGGACGTGTGACAGTTTACGCGCTATGTGTTCTATTCATTATCAAATATTGTCTGGCTTTATTCATAAATAAAATAGATTTAGGTACTTCAAGTCTTTTTTTTTCACTTTACAAAAGGAATTGCTGATTATAAGATGTTTTATTATACTCTTTAGAAGGATCTTTAGATAACTATGTTTCCAGTCCTGAGTTGTTTGTATATAGGGTGACTGGTAATTAGTAAAAGATACTTAGACACATGATTGTACTCATGATAACAAACAACTTTCTCAAAGAAACAAATAGGGATAAATAACTAAATTAAATAAGAGCCGATGGTGTATTCTTATTCATGTAAGGTACTTAATAGTATGGGCTCATGTGCTAAATAAATTTTAAAAAAATGATTCTTTGGTAAAGTTGTTTGTTATCATGAGTAAAATCATGTGTTTAAGTATCGTTTACTAATTACCAATTAATAAGCAATTAATTTTACATGTTATACACTTACAACATGTAAAATTAATTGCTTTGAAATTAAATGCAGGAACAAAAAAACCTGATGAAATGAAATATAAAATAAAATTTATACAAAGCTTTTTATCACTTTACACCAATACTGACTAGTGAGGATCATTCAAATTACAAAATATAAACTTTTTGGTTACTACGGAGGATGCACGTAACATTTCTAAGAATTTTGTTTTTTAAGTGATTAAAATCCATCAAGAAATGACGAAGTTATTAATGTTTTATAAACGGTTTCGCTCCTGCTTGGACATTGACGATAACGTCATACTTCGCCCACCGCGCGACTCCGGCTATCAGTCTGTTTGTTACGACGCGCGACGGCTTAGCAACTGGACGGATTTAAATGAAATTTGGCAGGGAGATAGGTCAATTAGTGGAGGAGGACAAAGGGTACTTTTTCCGGATTCATCATAATCATCACTGTCATCATGAAGCTGTCGTGCACAGCTAATTCTACTAATATTATAAACTAGCTGTCCCGGTTTCACTCGCGTTTCGGGATAAAAAGTGACCTATGTCCATCTCCATACTTTAATCGTGGTAACAAACAGACTGATAGCCAGAGTCGCGTGGTGGGCGAAGTATGACGTCACAGCGGAACGCTACACTACATCCTCGGGAGCGTTTTTGAGATTATTGCACTAACTTCGTAATTTTTGATCCGACTCAAATATTTTTTTCAAAGTATTTATAGGTTTTTATACCGCTACAAATCTGAATACTCAACAAAAATCGTGAATGATCCTCATTAGGTACTTTATACCTTCTGATGGGTTTTTGCGTAAAAATATTAATATGGAAAACGAGGAGCCTCCTAGGATAAAGGTAAGGACTTACCAGGAACTCCAGGAACTCCTATTGTAATCCAGCACAGTGATAAGCACCACTATTTCACATCAATTCACAAATCACAAAGTTTTAATGCTCCTCGGTCTGTAGCGTCTTTCGTACTGAATGTTGCGGGGCGCGCGCGTTTCGTTTCACTCGCACACACGCGTTTGGCGATGCGTCGCCGAAGTATCTCGAAGATTCCCAAAGCTCTTTTCTCGCTTTCACGTATGATGTGGGAAAAGGAGAGGAATCGGGAAGTAGAGGCTCGTCATTGAAACTCAATATGAGTAGGTTTCTATTATAAATATTATTATAGGTATTTTGGCCTAAACATCCTCCGCCGCCTTGAGAATACGTAGTGTTCTCAAAAGAAAGAAAAAATAATTAATTATAAGAACTAATTACAGATTATAATAATTACTAAAGTACTGAATATAAGATGCGGTATGATTAATTTTTATTGTGAGGGTAATGGACATAACTTGACAATGGGTCTTTTGAATGATCCATTTGAAGTTTTTACTAAAGCGACGCGGATATTTCCATCCTTGCCAAGATAAACTTGTGATATTATGCCCAACGGCCAACGTAAAGGGGGAATATCATCTTGGAGTATAAGAACCACAGTACCAATCTTACTGTTATCTTTATCAATGAGCCATTTCTGTCTAACTTGAAGATTATGTAAATATTCTATACGCCATCTTTTCCAATAGCTACACACCATCTGATCTAATAATTGTTTCCGACAACGTAAAGATATGGTTTCCTCGGACACATTCTGAAGCGGCAATGAAGTCAATGGTGAAGCCATTATAAAGTGAGAGGGAGTAAGAGGCTCCGGGTAGGGATCCTCAGATAAAATTCAAAGCGGTCTAGAATTTAAGACTGTTTCAATTTGGGTAAGAACAGTGAGGAGCTCTTCATATGTGAGGAGCTGCGAACCGATAACACGGTATAAATGAGTTTTAATCGATTTTATATTAGATTCCCACAATCCTCCGAAATGTGGGGCGCGGGGTGGAATCATTTTCCATTCAATGCGGTACTGATCGGTAAGTAGTTCTTGTAATTGAGCTTTAGCTCCGACAAAGTTAGTTCCGTTATCGGAGTAAAGAAAAGAAACAGGTCCTCGACGGGAAATGAATCGCTTAAAAGCGGAAACAAAAGTATCTGATGACACATCAGTTGCCAATTCGATGTGTACAGCTTTGGTTACTACCCAAGTAGCAAAATTTGGTCCTTTAAGTGTCCTAGGAGCATGTATTTTTTGTCCTATAGAACTCTTGAAAACGCTTATAAAGCTGGATTTGGGCGCAGGTTATAAGATTATTACGCCCTTTAGTCGTTTTGTAACAGTCCGGTAAAGTGCAATACAATTTTATAATTATCTTATTAGGTGCAGTTACAAGATAACATGTCCTATAAAGATCCGGTAAACGCCCTGAATACGCGCGATTAGTCCTCTATAGATCTGGAGGGCGCCGCTACTGGTGTAATTAATCCAACAGTGATCAGCGTGATGCTATTACTGGAGCATTCACTTTTCATTCGTATTGTTACGGTGCCATTCTAGTGTTTCGACAAAAAATATAATATTTTCATTATAATACATTATAATAACTATTAGCATAACATACGTAACTTTTGTCTTTTGACTGTTGTATAAAGAAGGCCTACTCATCTTGCGAAAATAATTTTATTGATAAAGTGTTCGATGATAATAAACATATCTTCATGCCCCTTCACAACTAAACATATTTATTATATCTTCGATTTATTTTTATTCGATAATATTAACAAATACTGAGGCCGCCATATAGGATCGGATCATGTCCGATTGCTGCATTTATCAAAACCTTTATAAAACTATTTAGTCAAATTTAACTACTATAGGACATACCTACTTCGCCACCATATTGGTTTTAGGGTTCTTTTTAAAAAATCAACAGAAATAACCCCGCATGCTACACATGTAGGGTTATGTTTTAACCAGTATACGTACGTAATATTTTCAGATTAGTTTTAGAATTATAAAATTGTTTTCGACGTAGATCAAGAGTGGGCGGTATAGGGTTGCAAAACGGTAAATAATTTTAAATCCATATTTTATGTCACTATCAGTAACTACTTACAAGTTTCCTTTCACGTTTTTTAATCTGATTATTACAAGAAAACGAGACCATAAATTAACTTCTAACAAAAAAAAAAAGTAGCTGATAAGAGTTATTTCATACTTATTTTGTTCTGTTAGTTTATTGTTAAAAAGTTAATTAAGTAGGTAACGCGCGCGGGCGCCCAACAACCCGCACCCATGCACCGCTCTTTGACCGGGCGCCGCCCGGCCGGATAGTTTCTCCTCAATCGCCAGTCAAAGTCGCCAGCAGTGCTGCAAACTCTCCTTCTATTTCAGGAGATTCCATGATTTTTAGACATGTCTCCTTATCTCCTTATTTATTTTTCAAATCAATGAAAATCTCCTGGATTATCACAATGTGAGCCAAGTGTACGACATTTTATATTTTTCTAAGAATAACACCAGCTACACACATTCACATAAAATTTAATCAATCAATTCTCTTAAAACATAACAATTCAATGTAAAGTCATTCAGATTTCAAAGTAAAACTGTGAAACTTGCAAAGTGACATTGCATTTTCATTTTATTTTCATACATTTATCTATTTTAAACATAAATTGGTGTTTTATCCAATTAAGATCAATTCATGTGAAGTTGGAGTGAAATGAAATGAATTACGTGTATCCTGATTTTTCAAGTTGTCTTAAAAAAAACCGTGAACAGTTTTAGTTTTAGTACAATTACTACCATTTTATTCCAACATGTTTTTTTATAGATACTGACAGTTACTGACAGATCGGACAATGTGAAAGTGATTTATTTTGACTAGAACTTATAATATATCTCGACACTGGCAAAAATAAGTCCTAATAAAAAGTACTTAATCGCCAAACTTAAAACTAATGAGAAGATTATAGAAATTCCTACTATTCTAAAGAGAGCAAAAAGGGTATTTTTTTAATTTCTCCTTTTTTCCCTTTCTCCTGGATTTTTGGCATAAATATACTTCTTTTTTGCATGTTGGGGTTTGCAGCACTGCCATGTACGGAACCATCACATACTTCACCAGACACTATTTTATTTAAGAAGAGTTTAGACCCGAACTCCGACCTCGATTTGAGTTCTAGGTAATTTTTCGAAACTCTTCTTCGATAACAGCCACTACGCTTAAACAGTTTCCATTTGTTTAAATTGTTATTCATTTTCTCTTGCTTTATCGAATAAATCACAAGATGAAAACAAAATGGCCGATTACTCTAGTAATAGCAAATATAGGACACATATAAGTAGAAACTTACATATAATAATCGCTGGGCATGCTAGTTTGGTGCTAACAATCTATTTGAAGTCACGACTAAGACAAATCAATCCTATAATACCTTTACCTATAGCAACTACACCGAGGACATTTATAGAAACTCATGTCTTATAGAATAATGAAACAAGACGCTAACAAGAGTAACTAATCTTATTAATTACGCTTATAGGATCAAAAGTCACACTTTGCTTATTAGTTTTATAGCATGCGCTTACAAGATTGTAATAATTACAAGTTCTAGTAACTATCTTATAATATTATCCTGTAAACGTTTATATCTTATGTAATAGGATCTAATGTACTTGAAGTGCAAATCGTCTTATAAGATGTTGTTGTGAGAACAGTGATCTTACTCAAAGCGTCTATTAGACTCTTAAAAGATGTTAAGTCTTATAGGTCGATTGCTGTAGGACTATTTTGCTACTTGGGTAAGCATATAAACAAACAAATATATGCCTTTTGGCTCTTTTGACCTCTGCGTCTACATAATGTTACTTTAATGGGTCCAGCATAGTCAACGCCCGTATGCACAAACGCTTTGGTCTCCTGAACGCGGCAAGAGGGTAAATCAGCCATTTTTGGGCTGAGAAATGAAGGGGAATTTTTAAAACAAAAGTTACATGAATGTACTCTGTGTCTAATGACACTTCTAGCGGACAGTATCCAATATTTCTGGCGCAACAGTGAGCTCAGAAGATTGGCACCAGTATGGCAATGAGCACGGTGAAAATAGTCTATAATAAGATGAGTAACGTGGTCATGCTTAGGTAAAAGAGCGGGATGCTGAGCTTCATACGGAAGATTTGCATTTGAAAGTCTACCTCCAATTCTAATAATTTTATCTTGATCTATAAAGAGGTCAAGTTTTTTAAGCGGGGAAGATAATTTAACTTTTTGAATATTATTAAATAAATTTTGAAAATGAACTTGTTGTACAGAGCGTATTAAATATACTTCAGCTTTATTTAGCTCAGAAGCTGTGATGCGGCTGTGACCTTGATCACGAGAAATTATGCGAGAAAATCTAAGTATGTATACTATTATACTGTTATAGTATAATATTTCACGCGAAGCTACTTCAGCAGCGCGAGGGAATAGGTTTTTCTCATCCGAGCATAACTGGCGCACAATGCGCATGGCTAAAAACGGACTGGACTTAAGACCGAATGCAACTCGGTTAAATTGAAATACGCGGATCGGATCATTGGGATCAAAGCGGAATAATATTTTTTGATATTTTCTATGCTCATCAATAACAGCAATTTGTAGGTACATTTGTTTTATATCTGCTGTAATAGCAATGGGAAATAAGCGGAAGTTCAGTAATACAATAAACAAGTCAGATTGTAAATTGGGTCCCGTATGTAAAATATCGTTTAGTGATATGCCATTGTGACATTTAGCACTAGCATCGAGTACTATACGAACTTTTGTTGTTTCTTTGTCTTGCCGTACGACGGGATGGTGCGGTATGAAGTACCCTTTATCATGGTCGTCAGAATCGGAAGGCAATATTTCAGATAAGTATTTTTTATCTAAGTACTCCTGTATAACCTCATTATAACTAGCGCGTAGCTGTGGATCGCGTAGCTTGGTACGCTCCAAAGCAAGTAAACGGCGGTGAGCAACGGAACGGGAATCACCTAACACGTCAGGATCCTCACGAAAAGGTAACGCGGTGCAATATCTGCCTGCGGAGTCCCGTGAGAAGTTACGAGAGAACAGCTGTTCACACTCCTTTTCGGCCGAGCTCATAAATTTTTGCGCGGGAATTTCTTCGAGCTCCCAAAACTTAAGTAGGGAATCATCTAAAGAAATAGTAAGGTCATTGGGACCAGAAATGAAAAAAGTCGCGGTATTAAAATAAGTGGATGCATTTTTATTAATATTAGAGTTAGCGGGGAACGTCGCCCATAAGAATATAACCGAACACGGTTTCAAGGGCAGAAGGAGCGGGAGGTGCAATAATTTTTTGACCTAATAATAAAAATGGGAACAATTGTGCCCCGAGAACTACTTCGACCTCTCCGGGGATGTGCCACAGAGGGTCAGCGAGCGGTAAGTTACCTAAATGTTGCACTATAGAAGTCTCAACATATTCAGTCGGTAACCTGTCAGTAATGCAATCAACGACAAGAGCGGTAATATTATAAAAATATTTTTATTTTTCGCGGTTATTTTAAATTGAACGTAGCCGTGAATAGGACGCGAAGTGGATCCTACACCCTTTATAAAAGAATTGCTAAGCGGTATTATATTTAAATTTAGTTGTTTACAACAGGCAGTTGTAATTATGTTGTTTTGAGACGCGTTATCTATTAAACATCTAACTGAAATATATTTATTGTCCTTATTAGACGCATAAACTTGAGCGGTTGATAAAAGTACAGTAGTATGGGAAGGATTTAATTTATTAAAAGAATCGCGTTCGTTATCATTATTCTTATCAACTCGCGCTCGGGTGCATAGCGACACCGGTTGTGGAGCGTCCGTAGCGTTAGAAGGAGACGCGGTCGGATGCGCGGGCGAGGCTGCGCACGGGAGCGGTCGCGGCGCGGCGCGCGCGGCGGCGGACGGCTGCGCGCAAAGCTGCGCGTCCTGCGCGTGTGGAGACGGCGCGATGCGGTTATCGCTATTTTCAAGACGCGCCGAGTGAGAGGGACGCGAGTCAGAAACTATTTGTTGTGATTGCGAATTGCTATCCAAATGCAAAAGAGAATGATGGTGTTTATTACAAGTTTTACAACTATACGACGACTTACACTGAGAAGCAGTATGCGTAAGGCTGAGGCAGTTTACACAGCCTCTTTTAGATTTAACAAAATCTAAACGATCTTTAGTATTAAGTGCTTTAAAAGAGGAACAATTAAAAATCTGATAGTGATCAGATTTATTACAAAATAAGCAAGTGCTTTTATTATTATTATCGCGTGCAAGGAAAGCATGTTGGACTGTATTTGAATTACGCGGTTGAGACCGATAAGCGGGCGGATTATTAAGGTTGCTACCGACTGGGGCGGTTCGCGCGGAGCCAGCAATTGGCGTAGAAGTGCGATCTAATATTTTTACTTGCGATTTAATAAAATCAACAAAATCCTTATAAGAAGGAATTTCTTTATTCCTCATAAACATTTCAAAGGAATTAGCGGTTGTGGGATCTAACTTCTTTAAAGCTAAAGAAAGTAAGATAAAATCTTTCACATCTTCAATACCCAACTGTTCCAAAGCAGATACAGAAGCGTGGAAAGTTTCAATGAACGTATTTAAAGACGCGGAATTATTTAATGCGGGTTTAATATTGAATAAATTAGACATGTAGTGTGAGCCTAATGCTCTTTTATCTTGATATTTTTGAACTAAGCTGTCCCAAATAGAATTATAATTATCACCGGACGGTATAATACCTGCCGTGATTTTTAAAGCATTTCCTGTTAATTTACCTACAAGATATTGTACTCTTTGAGAATTCGAAAGATCAGGATTTGAATGTATATTAGATTTAAAAGATTCAAAGAAGACGGGCCAATTTTCTATTTTTCCATCAAATGACGGAATTTGAATTGGTGGTAGTTTGATACGACCTTTATATTGGGACGGAATAGTATTCTGCGCAGACACATTCGACGTAGTATTTGTCTTATTGACGATAAGAGAACGAACCCTTTCTATTCGGGTGTACACTGTATCAAAGGAAATCATTTTTTTATAATAAATCTTATATTCTGGATCAAGTTGCATATTTAACGCGTTAATTGTATCTAAATTGGCACTAAATTCATGACGAATTGTACTAATAATTTCAGTGTCCGCCATGAATGTCTCTGAGGAACGAAGGTCTGCACTCGCGGATGTGGAAACATTCTTAGAAGAATCATATAAGAACGATAATTGTTCAAAAATAGCTTCATTTTTAGCTTCCAATATTTTAATTTTAGTTTCAATAGCTTCCATTGTGAAAGATTGCGTAATAATAAATTGCAAAATTACCTAATTAAAGTAAAATGTTGTAGGTAAGTAGGTATATCCAACAGTTTAGGCACCTAATATAGGTATGAAAGTTTATTTCAAGTCGACAGACAAGGCTCATAGAATGCAATTATATGCGTAGTAATAGTACAAATAGTAAGTACGTATTGCGGTTATTAGTACACCATATGATTTCGTATAATAAGATACGAATCGGTACCTATAAAATCTAAGTCCTAAAAATATGGAGGAGCGGCGGCGGTATTGAATACCTAACTACTTTTTATCACGATTGGCGTGGTAAAAATGGCGGGAGTACGAAATATCGTATTTATATAGTCTAAAACCTATTTATGAGGTATAAGACTTGCGTATTATGAGGTATATACCTATTTAGAGGCATAAAACCTATAGAAAGCGGGAAATTATACGTGATTTGATATGAAATTAAATTGCTGTAATGGCTGACTCAAAATGAATCCGCTCGAAGGCGTACCAGAAAAATGATGGGTTTTTGCGTAAAATATTAATATGGAAAACGAGGAGCCTCCCAGGATAAAGGTAAGGACTTACCAGGAACTCCTATGGCAATCCAATGATTATGAGCACCACCACTTCACAAATCACAAATTTCACATGCGTTTCGTTCTGTAGCGTCTTTCGTACTGAATGTTGCGAGGCGCGCGCGTCTCGTTTTACTCGCACACACACGTTTGGCGATGCGTCGCCGAAGTATCTCGAAGATTCCCAAAGCTCTTTTCTCGCTTTCACATATGATGTGGGAAAAGGAGAGGAATCGGGAAGTAGAGGCTCGTCATTGAAACTCAATATGAGTAGGTTTCTACTATAAATATTATTATAGGTATTTTGGCCTAAACAATAATAAAGAGCTTTTAATAAACAAAATTGCCTATAGAATAACAAATTTATAAAAAACAATTAAGTGCAATTTTTCAAAAAAAATACAATTACGTAGTTATTACTCGAACAAGTTGACAAAACGTATTGTTCGGGATAATAAAACAAATGAATGAAAAAAGTGTATGTCATCTAATTTTCTATTTTCAAATTTGACAATAAATTAAAAAAATATCACAACTGGCCAGTTCCTCAAGTAAAAAAATTTAAAATCCTGCTTTTTTTGTGTTCCGCTAATTGTGCCGGTGTGTATTTAAGTAAATTGTAATGCTATTTATACGCTTTATCTGAAATGTCACTTTTAATCATTCAATTTATATTTAATCAACATGTGATCTAGCTAAAATTATATTGCATCTCAATTAAATCTACGATTCAATAAATAACATATACAAATCTAGCTGAACCCTATCGTTTCACCCGCATGCAACGCGGAGCCTTGAATCTTTTTCAGAAATAAAAGTATTCCAAGTTACTCCGTATAACATCAGCTATCTACCGTGAGAGTCCCATCAAAATCGGTGCAGCCGTTTCGGAGATTATCTTAAAAAACAGACAGACATTTTTTTTTCAATTTGGTTTTTTGCAACACGTACCGTATATGCATTTAGTATAAAAGCTGTTATTTGACATCTCATACAGACACTTCAATTTTACTTGATTTCTAGACATTATTGAATCGCTTTTTCGAAGTCAAAGTGAAATCCATTCAGATTAG